>LNAC01000319.1:2743829-2769985 GCA_002007465.1 Ailurus styani | reverse complement strand
AGATTTTATTTTTATTTATTTCACAGAGGGAGAGAGATTACAAGTAGGCAGAGAGGCAGACAGGGAGAGAGAGGGGGAAGCAGGCTCCCTGCTGAGCAGGGAGCCCGATGCGGGCCTCGATCCCAGGACCCTGGGATCATGACCTGAGCCGAAAGCAGAGGCATTAACCCACTGAGCCACCCAGGCGCCCTGTATGTTGTTTCTTTCTTTCTTCAGGTGTTTATATGGCTTGGTGTGCTATGACCTTCCTAGATATATGGCTTGGAGACTGTCATTAATTTTGGAAAATTCTCAGACCATATTGTTTCAGATACTTCTTCTACTCTGTTTCCTTTTCTTTCTCCTTCTGGTATTCCAACTACACATGTATTATACCTTATGAAATTGTCTCACAGTTCTTGGATATTTTGTTCAGTTTTTCATTCTTTTAGGCCTTTGCATTTCAGTGTAGGTAGTTTCTATTGACCTATTCTCAGACTCATTGATTTTTTTCAATGGCTGTGTCCAATCTGTTGATGGGCCCATCCAATGGATTGTCCATTTCCGTTATAGTGCTTTTGAAAATTTTGTCTACCTTTTTCATTAGCACCCTTAACATATTCATCATAATTGTTTCAAATTCCTTGTATAATGATTCCAACACCCATTCCATATCTAAGTCTGGTTCTGACACTTGCTTTTACTCTTAAGGTGGTTTTTTCTTGCTGTCTGGCATGCCTTATAATTTTTTGTTGAAAGTTGACATTTCGTATTGAGTAATAGGAACCAAAGTGAAAAGGTTATTAATGTGAGGATTTACATTAATATGACTAGGAATTGTGCTATATTTAATGTTTATTATAGCTCTGGGTATCAGGAGCTTCAGATTCCCCTGATGTCTTTGTTTTTGTCTCCCCTCTTAATCTTTAGGCTTCTCTGAGTACTTCTTGTCAGAGAGAGTCTATCTCTTCCAGCTCTTTCCTTTATAACTACCTGTTGTTTTACCAAAGTCTCGGGGTGCCTGGGTGACTCAGTCAGTTAAACATCTCCCTTCAGCTCAGGTCATGATCTTGGGGTACTGGGATTGAGCCCCACATCTAGCTCGCTGCTCAGTGAGGAGCCTGCCTGTCACTCTCCCTCTGCCTGCCACTCCCCCTGCTTGTGCTTTCTCCCTTTCTGCCAAATAAGTAAATATAGTAAATAAAATCTTTAAAAAAATAAATCTTAGTCTTTTAGTGGGCCTGTGATCTTCCTAAGTATTTTTCTGGTAGTGTAACTTTTTTATTTTCCTCCCTT
This sequence comes from Ailurus styani, assembly GCA_002007465.1. NCBI lineage: Eukaryota > Metazoa > Chordata > Mammalia > Carnivora > Ailuridae > Ailurus > Ailurus styani. The sequence goes on along the minus strand of LNAC01000319.1, from coordinate 2,768,710 downwards.
GTTAGGTGAGATAAGAAGGGTAGAGGGGTCTGGAACATGAGAAATATCCTTACACTAGGTGAGATTAAGTTCAGGTAGCCTTTTACCCTAGAGAGTGGGCCTTTGTTATGGAAAGGTTCTGAGCAAATTTCACATTAATCATTCTTTCCCTCCCTCAAAATCTGGAGGAGATCTTTCTTGAATCTTTAGCATGAGAATCTGCTGGGGTTCCTTGAAATAAAATCCAGGAAAGGGTGGGGATTCCTCAAGACTATACCCACTGGAGTTTCTTACTTTCAAGCTACATTTCATTAAAATTCCCACTTAAGTATTACTACCAATTTATGGCTCGAGAAGCCTCAAATCCAGGTAAGTAGATCTCAGCTATGACTCTGAATTGACCTGTCTCTCCAGGTTTGGGGTGGTGGTTTGCCCTGCAATTTTCATTATCTGAAAGGTACATTTTCAGTTTGTTCAGCTCTTTCTTACAGGGATAAGGGTGATGAGTTCCAAGCTCTTAATATATGAGAAATGAAATTGACCTCCCTCGTGTAATAAACTTACTTAATCCATAAACAAATGGAGAATTGAAATATTATTTTGACTAAATTCAATTTTTACAATTGAAAAATCATAAAAATGAACTTATATATATTATATGGGGTTATATATAAAGTGGATACTTTTGTTAATTCTATTTAAGAAAATCAAAACAAATGTATTCATTTTGTAAATATTTATTGCATGATTATCACATTTTAAGTACTGTGATTATATTCTGTACTATGTGATTGGGAGGATTCTCTGGTAAAAATCAATCTTTATTATAACTTGATAAAGCATATCACTAAGGCTCAAGCTAGCAGTTACTTAACTGAAAACTAATTGGAAAAAACCTGTTACGCTTTATATTTGCACAAAGAGAAAATTTTCATTATTTGTAACATCTCGTTCAACATCTCATATAGTAATTTAGAGAGCTCAGGGATTTAAAGTAGTACAAAGAAGTCTGAGTTCTTCACAATTTTCTTTAAATAAGCCAAAGTTTTCTCTTGTCAGTATTCAGTATTTTGAGATTTTTAAAATGCTACGAAATTATCACCCTCAGGAAATGTTGGCAAGTAAAAAGGTACTCTTCCTTAGGTATGATGATAAACAGTGTGACTTTTAAGAAGAGAAATGTGGTACACTCACATAATCATTACTTTGTTGGGCTTTTTATTTACTCGGTTTAAGTAGATTATGCATTTGTTTTTAATACTTTTAAAATCAGAGGGTGAATATGAATAAACTCACGTTGCAAATACATAGACATTACTGGTAGCTTTTCACTTCTCCAGACATTTAAGTATGTTGAAGCACAAAATATACTTGTGTATCTTTTTTTTCTGAAATGTGTGAAGATTTTTGAAAACAAAATAAAACAGAAAGATGGGAGGCACTGTGTTGAAATGGAAAGCTGAAAAGACAATGAGTTTAAAGACCTGGGCTCTCCGTGTGATTGTGCCACAAATCTGTGTGACTTTGAGTTCATTTACCACCCCTCCACACCTTTTAAAATTTCACTTATGAATGAGAATGCTGGAGGTGCTAGGCAATTAGCAGGAGTCCTTTCAGCTCATACATTATATAATCATATGTCCTAGTCCACACTAAGTTTATGATTATGAAATTTATAAAATGTTTTTTGAAGTATGTCATTTTCCTCTAAAATGTGCCTAAGTTTTCTTCCTGTATTTTTTTAATTCATTTTGTTTTTTGGAAGGATAAAAGAACAGAAAATTTAAATACATTTTCCCAAGTATAATCACAAAGCTGTCCTTGGATAAAAACTTATTATTGGATTTACATTTAAGCCAGATGGATAGACATTTGGGTAGAGTTTTTGGGCCAGCAGAATAGACCGTCTTCCCTCAGGCTGTATCCACTCTTGTACTACTTTCCTGCTTGTGATTTATATCTCTGAGGTATAGCCAGAACTATTCCTTACAATTTGTATACAGCGTTTTGATTACTTACCAACTTTTATCTGCCAAATCATCTTAATTTATTAGGCGTTTTCCTCTGTGACAGCTGGTATGGAGGCACTGTGTGTTAAGATTTTTTATTTGGGAGGGGGCACCTGGGTGGCTCAGTCCTTAAGCCTCTGCTTTCAGCTCAGGTCATGATCCCAGAGTCCTGGGATTGAGTCCCGCACCAGGGTCCTGGGATCTAGGCCTATATCGGGCTCCCTGCTCTGTGGGAAGCCTGCTGCTTCTCCCTCTCCCATTCTGCCTGCTTTGTGTTCCCTCTCTTGCTGTGTCTTCTCTGTCAAATAAAAAAATAAAATCTTAAAAAAATTTTTTTTTTTTATTTGGGAAAGATGGGAGGAGAAAACAACTGGATCCTGAGACAGGATCCAGGAAGGGTAAATTTTTATCACTCGAAAGATAAAAGATATATACATATATAAAATTGTGCATTTATATATATGTACGTATGCTATATATGTTGTGTGTAGTGGGGTGTGGGACAAGGTGCAGGACTTGAGGACATCTTGTGATTAAGATATAAAGAAAGGCAAAGCAGTCCTATCTAAGTTTGTACAGAAAAATGAATTCCGGGCGCCTGGGTGGCTCAGTGGGTTAAAGCCGCTGCCTTCGGCTCAGGTCATGATCCCAGGGTCCTGGGATCGAGGCCCACATCGGGCTCTCTGCTCAGCAGGGAGCCTGCTTCCTCCTCTCTCCTCTCTCTCTGCCTGCCTCTCTGCCTACTTGTAATCTCTCTCTGTCATGTCAAATGAATAAATAAAATCTTTAAAAAAAAAAAAAAGAAGAAAAATGAATTCCCTAATTTCTCCTTAGAACAGCATCTCAGAGTTGTTCCTTGAAATGGTAAGGTATCTGGCAAATGTTCTCTAGTCAATATCCTTTTAGGAAACTTTGCAGACTCTAACCGTTTCTTCAGATTCACAGTATGTATTTGCATGTTAGCTTTATTGAACCAACATACCCAAATGTGTCTGAATTTAGAACACCTTTTACTGGAGTGTCTCGTGGGATTTTGAAAAACACTTGCCCAGAACAGTTTCCAATTACAATTATTATTACGTCTAGTAAGTATCCCCCAGAATAATTGAGATTGACTGCATGTTTTTCTGCTGAAGAATTCAGAGTGTTTCATGGTATTCATTACCGAAAAACTTAAGCTCCAAAATCTAATTTGAAGCAAATCTTTAAATATGCATTTCACTTGCCCACTGTTTGCCTTTTGGTAATGAAATGACATTACTTTATTTCATATAAATGACATTTTGAATAGTACCATATTTTCAAAATTAATGAAATGATTTAATTTCTTTTTGTAGGTAAAATTAAGTTACAGTTCTATAAGTTGAACACAGCAGTACTTTTATTCTCTTTCTTACAGGCTAGTTAACATTCCAGTGAACTGAATGCACAGGAATCCTTTCTTTCCTTTTTTTTTTTGCCTTTCCTAAACTGTCTCTCTGGTTGAAAATTCTTATTCCCTTCTTCTTTTATAGCCCTGTCCTTCTAAAATCACTTCTGGAAACCATGAGAACAATCTGTCTTTCCTCTTTGAACATATGGGCTGTTAAGCACATCATCTAGTATATGACCCATTTTGCCTGGTATACATGCACATGCCTTACCTCTGTTCTCAGTTTGTGGCTGCTTGAGTGCTGAGGTGGGACACCTGCATCTTCTATATGCCATGGCACTTTGCAAGATACTTGGACATCATTATGTATGCATGAGATATTTGCTAAATTAATAAATGAGTGATTTTTTTTACCTCAGATAAAAAGGTTAGAATATACAAAAATTTAAAATTATGGAGACAGTTCTTGTTTTGAGCAGAGTAGGTTGCAAAGGATTCTTTTAAATTAATTCTAAAAAACAACCAATATATGGGTATTTTAAAATGTTGGTTTAAATTTTAAAAAGTGTGGTTGTTAATACTATTATTATCTAACGCTTTAAATCTTTTTCGCAAGTGTTGAAAGATATATAACTTGTTCCCTTTTCATCATAAATACGTATAAACAATTTTTTCAGTACTCTGTAGACTAAAGAATAAAATATCACCAAAAAAGTGAGCATAACTAACCATTAATAATACTGTCTGTTGTTAGGCAGTCAGACACACTTGTGCTCTAACCAATGGTGTATATATCTACAAAAATTTTCAAGGACATAGGGAGAACTTAGAGACCTTTTTCTGCCCAAGTAGGATTTTGTGCCAAAAAAAATATAATAAAAAGGTAACAGTTTGGGGCGCCTGGGTGGCTCAGTTGGTTAAGCACCTGCCTTCGGCTCAGGTCATGATTCCAGGGTCCTGGGATCAAGTCCCACACTGGGCCCTTTGCTCAGCAGGGAGCCCACTTCTCCCTCTGCCTGCTGCTCCCCTTGCTTGTGCTCTCTCTCTCTCTCTCTGTCTGACAAATAAATAAATAAATAATATCTTAAAAAAAAAAAAGTAACAGGCAACAGAAACAAAGATCCAGTATTGGTGGATTTCAAAGTTTCAATTTTTGGTGTTTTGAACAAAAATGTGAAGTTCTAAAGTGGTTCAAAGATTGAGTAGTAAAATAGCTTTACCAATGGAAATTTATCTTAACTGTATCAGACTATTAAAAAGTCTTGTACTGTAGGTGTTCGTAACAATGAAACTTCTGGTGAAGTAGCTAAACCAAAGTGTTTTTGGGAGCCTTGTACATCCAAGTAATACTTTAATTTCTTCAGAGAATATAGGTAGCCTAGAAAAACCATTAGCAGCAAATTCTATCTAGAAAGCTTTGTAGGGATTAATTGAGAAGACTTCAGGTAGCTTTATTATTAGATTACAAGCAAAAATAAATAAGCAATAATAATAGTAGCATAGTTAGAGTTGAAGGACCATATATCAGAAAGTAAGCACACAAAATACAAAACCTGGGTCGAGGCCTGAATTTTAGGTATGTATAAATTAGTGACTTATTACTAGTTTATGTAAATTTACTTTGTTTTAGTGATAATGCTTATCTCCCAGCACTGGCATTTTTTGGTCCATTTTAGACATTCTTAAGACCATTTTTTAAAGAACAATTTTAAAGATATTTTTATAACCAAGAAGTTTTATGGGAGCATAATTTGGTGCTTTGATGAAATCCTTGAATCCATTTAGGTAGGCAAATAGAAAAGTCAACAATTAGTTCTTCCCTGGAAATCTATAGCATTATTTCTCAGAGTTTCTTATGTTGAACACTAGTACCTCAGGAGATTAATAAATGCTAAATAAGGAAATGAAGAAGGAGTTTGTAGAATATAGGGATCAAATATAGGAATCAGTGGATAGAATAAAAGGATTTATACAGTTTTCAAAGTTTTTCATATCCTAATGTGCATTGTGGACCCTTGCGAGGTACATATAGTGGGGAGTACTTGCAAAGAATTGTTTGGCAGCAGAACCACTCTTTCATCAAATGTCATGCAGTAGTATGGACGTATTTTCTAAAACACTGTCCTCTTGTTTCAAAGCGGGGGAAAAAATGATGTGCATGTAGAATAATCTGCCTTTTATTTGTCATAAAAAGTTGTACATTAAAAAGATGCCATCAGGGGGCGCCTGGGTGGCTCAGTTGGTTAAGCATCTGCCTTCAGTTCAGGTTGTGATCTCAGGGTCATGGGATCGAGTTCCACACTGGGCTCCCTGCTCAGTGGAGATCCAGCTTCTCCCTCTCCCTCTGCTTGCTTCTCCACCTGCTTGTATTCTCCCTCTCTCTCTCTCTCTCCCTCTCTCTCTCTCTCTGTGTCAAATATATAAAATTTTTTAAAAAGATGCCATCAGAAAAGACCCACACCTCTGTGTCATCGTGGAGCTTACACGTTAGTTTAGTAACTTTATAAAAAGCTGTCAAATATAAAAACTAATTGTACACAGTGATCTATGCTAAAAAGAAAACAAATGGATAGTGAGTTAGGTAGTCAGGAGGGACTCAAGGCTGGTAATATTTAAGATGCATGTAGACAGAAGTGAGGCATTTGTTCAAGGAAGAATGACTTCTGCAGAATCTTTAAGGTGGGTAGAAACTTAGCATGGCTAGGTAGTAACATACCCAGGAAGGAACACATGGCACTTGCACACTTGCACACTTGCACACACGCGTGCATATGTTGTGTGGGGGTGAGTGTAGCTTCGGGATGTAGGTAGAAGCCAGATCATACAGACGCCAAAGTAAAGGAGCTTGGATTTTTTTCTCTGTACTCTGGGAAGCTTTTGTAGGGTTTTAAACAGTGAATTTTGTTACTTGAGTTACCTTGTGAGAAGAGCACTTTTCCTGCTCGGTGGTAGATTGATTGAAAGTGGGCAGAAGTGGAGCTCTGGAAGACCAGTTAGGAGACTGTTGGAAATCCAGATGAAAGATGCAAGGGATGATGTATTGTGAAATTTAAGATAGAGTTTGATGTTTTCTAGTGGAAGAAAAGAGAGAAGTAGCAAAAAAAGAATGACCTTGATCTTTTTTTCCTCCTCTGCTCTGCTTTCCAGATAGCTCAAGTATTTATTTAGCATTGCTTTATGGCAAAGTATAAACTATATGAATACAAATCTCTCTTGAGTTTGACTTTATTTGATGTAATGTTTGGAAGATTTCCAAAATGATTGACAGAGATAATATATAAAATCCCTTGGAGTCACGTCTCCCCTTTGCCTTTTCTATTCATCTTCTTTTGACACTTTATTTCTGCACATCCTTTTGCTTTGAATGAAACTCATTTGCTTTCACCTTAATTATGATACTCTTGTGTAGGACATGCAAATGAAAACTAAACTGGTATTAAGAGAAATAACTCTTTGGGCATGGGTATGCCACTGTGGCATTCTCCACAGTAGCTGTTCTTATGACTGTCATTTATACTAGCCAGTTGTTATTCCTCCTAAATTTAAATTTAAGTCATGTTTCATACCACTGAGGGGTTTTGAGTCTATGGTAAAATAAAAAACAAAACTAAGTTATGGAGGAATCTCTTCCCTTGTAGAATTCTCATGCTGCATAGAAGTATGCAGATTAATTTTAATTTCATTTATTCATACTTAAGCTACATGTACTTTTATATCTACTAACTTGCATCTAAATGAAAATTACAAAGAAAATAGAGAGTCTCATTTGGTATATGCCCCATTACCATTTATGAAGTGATTTTCATCGAAACTCTATGCTTAGGAACATTTGAGTTTTCTAAGATTGTTTAGTAAATACACCAGCAATGTAAGTGTTGCTAAGTATCTGTTAATAGAAGGTAATAGAAATAGGGAGTATTTTTGCCTTTGGGGATTGGCTATGAAGAAAATTACCTAACAGTGAAGATTATTAAATTATAGATAGTATGAGAGTAAGATCATAGACTGCTATAAAAATAGACTTATGGAATATATATATGCAAATAAAAGATGCCATAGCTCAGATTCTTTTTCTTACAGGTCACAGAGACATTTGTCTTACAGATAGGCTCTTAAATTGTCTTTTTTTAAGATTTTATTTATTTATTTATTTGACAGAGAAAGATTTCAAGTAGGCAGAGAAGCAGGCAGAGAGAGAGGAAGCAGGCTCCCTGCTGAGCAGAGAGCCCGATGCGGAGCTCGATCCCAGGACCTTGAGATCATGACCCGAGCCAAAGGCAGAGGCTTAACCCACTGAGCCACCCAGGTGCCCCAAATTGTCTATTTTTAAGGGAAGAAAATGTTACATGCTTTGGCATCCTTATTTTAGTTTCGTGTTTAATAGAAAACAAATTATGGAGTATTTAATTCACAGGGAAATAGTTATAAGGGTTCTTGGATGATGAAAAATAATACCACCAATAAAAATAATAATCACTAATACTATTAAAGGACTTAAAACAGTTTTTCAAAGGGCTCTGTATACATTATATCAGTTAGTCCTTCCACAAATTCTATGAGATAGCCAGTATTTTTATCCACATTTTATAATGAGACGACTGAGTCACAAAAGGTGACAGATAATAATTGGTATAAAAGAGAATCAAGCTTGGGTAGTAACAATCTAAAGTCCATTCTGTATACTATATTGCTGCCCTAGCAGTAAAGGAAAAATTACAGGTTATTTATTAATGTTTAGAGAAAGGTTTCAAATATATCTCACTCAGGATAAAATTAAAGCCTGCACTTATAAGAAGAAGTATTATATAGTATAGGAAATATCACATAAATGTTGATTGAGGACAAAACGTTTTTACTATGTGAAAGCTTTAATTATAATTGTAGTAATATAATAATAAAGTATAAGGAAAATCAGTGCCAGAAATAATTTATAATACTACTTAACTAAAAACAAGAAATTGGTTTAATGGCAAGCCTTTAAAAATGGGTCAATTAAAATGTCCTTAATTGTCTATTGCAATAACTTGTGAAAATCAAGTATAATCTAGCAAAAAACCTGCAAATAACACAATAGAAAATTCAATTAGAGAGACAAAGAACACCACACAGCCTACTTATATTTAGTTAATATTATGTTGAGTAAACTGCTTGAGAATGCAGGATTTGAGGTAATGATTCAAATGAGTACAATTTCAAGTTCAAAAAAATGGCTACAAATAGAATTAGGGAAAACTTTGATAATATTTACAGATGACGCATGGCAAATAAGGAAACAATTTGAGAGTATAGTAAAACTAATTACTTTGAACTCAACTACAGTCAAGCCTTGATTAACTGGCATAATTGGAGTGAATAGATTGAAAGGAAACCACAGATTACCCAGAATTGTGGGTAAAATAAAACTATAAAACTAATAACAATATGACACAAATTTGTTAGTAAACTAGTATTTCAGAACACAGTCCACAAATACTATCCAAAAGTGTAAAAGTAATACAAGCACTTTGATTTAGGGCCACATAAATTGTCTGCTAAAAAATAATGGGCTGTTAAACAACTTCTTAGCAAAGATCCTTTGTATTCATGAGACTTGAATTGAGCAGACACGTCTCCTTTCTCTTCAATGGTTTACCCTTACCTAGGTTCAACCGAAGTCCTTGTACTTCAGTATTAAACAACGTAATACACCACTGCTGTATGGGCTGAGGAACAGGGAAGGCCTAGTCTGTCAGGCTATCTTAGTTACTACAAAAATATCTTTTGGTATCTAGATGTTTTATTGATTTATAGTAATTTTTAATTTCTTTATAAATATACTCTCTCTGGTTGATTATAACTTTAGTTATCTTATACCAGATAATCAGGAGTTGAGTGCCCTCACCAATAGGTAGTCATTTAGATCATCTCTCGAGGAAATTTAGCTTTGCTTCTAGAAAATTTTCACATAAACTATTTGTGCATAAATTGATATTTAGGTAAGATTCTGGGAATAATGTTTCATTTGCTTCAGAAAACAAAAGCTTTTAAGTTTCTTTTTAAAGACACTCTCAAATTGGTTGTTACGAGATAGCTAGCTAAAAATATTTCTTAAATTGTTACTGAACAGAAGATGAATTTCTGAATTAAAAATAAATAAACATAGAAACAAACTAATTTTATCTCTCTCATATTTTAGAAGGATTTTAGAGTGATTGGGGAGAAAAAAAAAGAAACAAACCTGAGTGATAATTTTGCAACCAAGAAAACAATTGTAGTGAGCTGACCAAGGCCTCCTGGCACCAACTCACTAGAATTTAGCCTAGAACTTGGATTTCTTAATGTGCCTTTTTATGTTACTTAATGTTCCATTTGCAGCTCCCAAATTAACTTTTTTTAAATAGGCTTCATTCTTTAGAATAGTTTTAGATTTAGAGAAAAATTGAAAAGATAATACTGTTTCCCTATATACCACACTCAGCTTTCTCTATTATTCACATTTTCTGTTAGTGTGGTACATTCATTATAGTTAATAAACCAGTAGCAATACCTTATAAGTACATTATTTGCTCAGATAGCAACTCTTCAGTTCTAAAATAAATTAATTTTACAGGTTCCTTATTAGTACTCTTGGGTAAGGAGGAAAAAAGTGTTCTGTGGTAAAATAAGCTTAAGAAATGCTAAGTTAAACAAAGTTAGACATATTCCCAGCCTGAAGAATTCAGAGCCCTAATGGGTGTATAACTGGAATCTCAAAGTGAAGTTAAGGGTATGTCGTATTTTCCAAAATGATTGGGTAACTGTACATTTCAAAGGACTTATATTCTGAGGGAACATCCTTTGGAAAATTCTGCCCTACACAATGGCCTATCACATAATTTAGTATAGATCTGAAACTGTTAAAACTTAGTTTCATTAGAATTCATCTCCGAAAGTATGGCTGAGAAATTGATAACAGTGCTTAGTTCCTTGACGTAACTATTGGGTAAGGGTATATGGATGAAGGGAGGATCTATTTCTTGTGTATCATTTTGTACCTTTAAAAAAATTTTTTTAAGATTATTTATTTATTTATTTGACAGAGAGAGAGAGAGATCACAAGTAGGCAGAGAGGAAGGCAGAGGGAAAGGGGGAAGCAGGGTCCCCATGGAGCAGGGAGCCCGATGCCGGGCTCGATCCCAGGACTCTGAGACCATGACCTGAGCCGAAGGCAGAGGCTTAACCCACTGAGCCACCTAGACGCCCCTGTACCTTTAAAAATTTTGTGTTAAATACATGTATGACCTATTCAAAAACTAACAGAATGGTATAAATTGGAATACTCTGTAATTCAGTCTATCCTGGAAAAAAAATATCCACTATGTAAATAAGGATTTTTTTTTTAAAGATTTTATCCATTCATGAGAGACAGAGACAGAGAGAGAGGCAGAGGGAGAGACAGGCTCCCCATTGAGCAGGGATCCGGATGTGGGACTCAATCCCAGGACCCCGGGATCATGACCTGAGCCGAAGGCAGACGCTTAACCATCTGAGCCACCCAGGCACCCTAAATATGGATTTTGCTACCATAACTGTTATGGTAAATGTCCATAGCAATAAAACATTGTTGCTAACTGAAATCATACACATATAACCAATTCTCAAATATGAGTTGATAAATTATTTAATGTAAAATTATCAAGATAAGAATATTTTAGAAAATAACCAATACAGGGTATTCTTATATAAGGTCATAGTAAGAAATCAGAAAATTATACTCAGAAGACATGCATGTCTGTAATTTAATAGAATGAATAATATAGTATGTCTGATTGATTATAGTTTGGGGCTTAACATAAATAATAGGTTTTTAACAGTTGGTTTTTCTGGGGAAATTAATCCAAATTTGCCAAAGAACATCAAAGTAAGGGTTCATTAAGCAATATGTTTTATAATGAGGGATGTATCATAATTTAGCTTCAGTACAAAAAGCAACTTTCTTAGTTATTTCATTGGGAAATGTCTGTCCAAATAAAACTGTAGAATACTTGGCTAGAGGAGCCTATACTATAGCATTTTATCCTGATTTACATAAATCAAATAATCACCTACTGTTATTTTTTTCTTTTCCACATATTTATATTGTTATTACCACTACCATTATTATCATTGTTTTACCTGTACAATATGATCTTGAGAAGTATGTAGTATGGATTTATTGTTGATGCTACTTTACAAAACGGAGGATGGACACAGCAGCCAAGAGGCGTTTCCTAGGTCACTCAGGTCACCGTCAGCTCCAGTCTCCTGATCCAGCTCTTTGGTACCTCCTGTGAATATTATGATCCCTGATTGTAGCTGCAGCTTAATTATATAAAGCCTCAATGATAAGAAATTCAAGCAGAATTAATTAAAAGAGAAAAGATGATATTAAGTATTTTTTTAAATAACAATGTCTAAGTAATTTCACAATCTCTTCAGAATCATAGCACAAGAACTGATTCTCAGAATGGTCACCCAAAGGAGATGGTAAATTTTGATCTGCAGTCTCTATTAATTAACTCAGGAAAATGGAAGATTGTATTTTGCGGAAGTTTTCAGGTGGCATCATTTTTCGTGAGTGCTCAACTACCGAGAAACTGAAGCAAAACCAATTTTACCAATTCATACCAATTTTATCCCTGAACATTCCAGTACATTCTCTACTGAAGAGTGCAGATTCCTAGAGTGTAGGAACCATGTAGTCCTCATCAAGTGCTGTCATGATACCTATATGGGCAGATGCATAGTCAGTGCTTATATATATATATCTGTATCAAATATTCATGAGGATTAAGAAGCAGGAAAATGAGTAGTTATTAAAAACCATAGAATTTGTTATCACATTAAAATTTATTCAAGATTGATTAGTCATTTCTGTGTTCCTCTCATTTTAGACATGAAAAGGAAAACATTTCGTACACGAAATCACAGATTGTTATTGGATTCCCATGTTAGACTTGATAGTCATGTTTTAAAGCAGGGCCAAACTTAATAAAAAACCTTCCAAGTAATTAGGTAAATCTCTTAAGATTGTGGTCTCTCTCTTTTTTTTTTTTTTTTTAAAATTGTGGACTCTTAAGATGGACTTTTTAAGGGCCAGATGATGAAGACTTTGTGTTACCAAGAATAATTGTATAATCACCAGGGAGTGTCAGTGTCATAGAAATGGGGTCATACAGTCATTTGATACTTTCCATAGTTTAGAATTTTCAATTTAAGCAAGCAGTACATGGTACTGATGGACTGTGGATGATGGGAGCAAAGCCACAGCGGCCATATCGCTCCCAACTCCCGCAAAGGACTGATTATGCAACAGCAGTCTGCATCACTGAAGTGCTTCAGCTGGGTCAGTGTCTCTAGCAGAGGCTGGAAATCCTGACTCATCTTTGTGGCTTCTTTTCTTCCCTCATGAGGCACAAAATACAGAACAGAAAACAGAGTATACCAAAAAAGTTGGGGAGGAAAGAAGGGAAAAATGTTCTGATTTTTAATTTCATTAGTTCAAACTAGTAATGTGTACTGATTTATTCTAAAAAGTCATACATTGTTTCTGCCACCTGTTTGGAGCTTGGGGGCGGGGGAGGAATTGTAGAGAATAGGTGATATTTTTTCTACCTGTGGCCCTTCCACAGCAATTTTAAAAGATTTTACACTACATTCAACACAAAGGGGCTACCAGCTTTCCCTAATGTGGCCCCCTGAATATACTAAGAATTTAGCTGAGGATGAACAAATGCCCAAAATCTATACTTGTAGGGTAAAATAGGATGTGTGTTTTAGGAAAACTGTAAAGAGTGTTTTCAGTTGTTTTAAGAGAGTCATAAGCAGAGTGCCATGCACTGGGGTGGAGGGTATATTCAGTTATGACTATCAGGAAACTTTATACAAAATGGTAAAGGGCTGGATTTGTGAATGGTGGAGGCAAGGCAGAATCCTAACAGAAAATGACAGGTTCAGAAGCACAAAAATAGGAAAATAAGAACTGTGTGTTAGGAGCAGAAAGCAGTTCTTTTTTAGTTGTTGTGTAGGACATTGTGGGAAGGTTGAAGACAGAGTGCTTCAAAAGTAGGGTGAAAGCCAGGAGGCATTTTGTGGTTGTGTATTCAGTTCTCCACTACATGACCCACTGTATGAGACTGGCTGTCTAGAACCATATGGAATTCCAGGTAGAAAATTCTAGGTCAGATAACTTAAAGTTAATACTGAATAAATGAACCATATATTTCAACTTTTGTGAAGGAAGTCTTTACAAAGCATGTGGTATACTCTGTGTCTTATATTATGTATTCCCCCATTTTTTTTACTGTATCTCATGAAGTCTGAAAAATTTGTCAGATATATTTTGGAGGACCAAGGGAGCTGGTGGTAAATAAGGGGGTCTTCCTCCCACCTCTTCTCCCGCATTCCTGTGGCAGTTCAACTTTTTACGCTTTTGTTTGTTAGATGATATCTACAAGATTTCATTTAAAGAAGGAGTCTCACCAATAAAATGAAATTTGGCTCCAGTGAGAAATTCTTGTGTAGTTATATTACTGAGAAAGCATTAACTCATTGTAGCAATCCATTTCTTTTAATATAATAGACATAAATATCATGGGTAGATGAATGGGTAGAAGCATAGGCATAGGGTGTGAGATATTTGAGTGAAAAATATGTGTGTGGGAGTAAGTTAATATATAGAAATTGGTCTACTTTTAACCATTTATATTTGGAAGAATATAAAAATCTTGTTTAATACATGGATATAGGCATTTGCAAAGTAATTTCCTGGTTTCCTTAGAAAGGTCAATGATTAGAGTCCTTCACACTTTTAATCATGTTTTTTGTCCTTAATTCAAAAGCTCTCTTTGAGAATATTTACCTTTACATACTAAGAAAATGTAAGTACTTGTAGTATTTGGGACATTCTTTACCTAAAAGGAAAAGAGTCATATTAAATATATATCTCCTAAACTTAAAATAAGAGTAAGTGCATTCCTAGTTGTGTTTATTTAGTTTTATTTTTTAAAAGATTTTATTTATTTATTTGACAGAGAGAGAGACAGAGAGGGAACACAAGCAAGGGGGAGTGGGATAGGGAGAAGCAGGTTTCCCACTGAGCAGAGAGCCGGATGCAGAGCTCAATCCTAGGACCCTGGGATCTTGATCTAAGCTGAAGGCAGATGCTTAAGGACTGAACCACCCAGGCGCCACTAGTTGTGTTTTTTAAATGAAATGTTTCAAACTAATAGGAACTTTTAAATGTACTGTCTACTGTCATCTCTCTGCAATCAATGACTGATTTAAGTACAAAGTGAAAACACAGTAAACTAATAAAAATTTCAAAACTAACTTTTTGTGTCATAAGAAGTTTAGACATATTCTGGAGATAGGAGACACATTCTAATATATAAATGTATCAAATAGGTTGAATACCTCAAACTTACACAATGTTATATGGCAATTCCTTGAGCTTAGTAGTACGAATTTTCTTTTGGTATATCAGGAATGGCAAATAATGAGCTTTGAATGCAAAATAGAGGATAAAGATGGGGATAAAGACATGGATAAAGATGTGGTCCTATGTGAAGTAAGCTGCACATCGTCATAAACATTATAGTGATAAAGGCAGCACTACAGGATCTCCCAAAATTTCTTTCAGCGGAGGTGATGGGGAAAGATTTTAAGAAGTGGGAAGGATTTTTGTTGGTCCCTGCAATAAGGAGTGAGGATTACAGCTGTGTGGAGAGGGAGGAGGAGGCCATTCTACCTACATAAGCAAGATAAGCAAAGGCAGGGAGTAGTTTGGTCACTTGTTGAGCTTTGAATGGCTCCAGCAGGAGACTTGGAAGAGCAGCAAGAAGTGCTAAATAGGAAAAACTGGCTAGATGTGAAGAAAGCGATAAAGTAAAACTCCTCCTAGCAGTGCTAAAAGTTTCATTATTTGTTATCATGTTTTCCCATTTATTCTGTGTACTTTAATGTGGCCGACAGAGTAATGCTTCCTCCTGAGCCCCCCTCCAAAGATGTTAACTTCCTACTGCCTGGAACCTGTGACTGTGTTACCCCCATGCGGTGACAGGTGAAAGAGGAAGGCGTCATGTAGTAGGCTGAATAATATTCCCAAAGATATATCTAAGTCCTAATCTTTGGATCCTCTGAATGTTGCCTTGTAGGGCAGATAGATTTTATAGCTCCAATTAAATTAAGGATATTGAGATCCAGAAATTATCCTGGATTATCCACATGAACCCTGTATGCAGTTGCAAGTGTCCTCATTAGAAGGAGGAAGAGGCTCTGTGAAAGAAGAGTCCGAGAGAGAAGATGCTAAGCTGCTGACTTTGCCCATCCAGGAAGGGGACATGAGTCAAGGGTTGAAAGAAATGTAGCAATTGGCACTGAAAAAGGCAAGGAAATAGATATATTCTAGAGCTTATGGAGGGAAAGTAGCCCTGCTAATACCTTGACTTGAGCCCCTTAAGACTCATTTCAGATTTGTGGTCACCAGAAATGTAAGAGGATAAATTTCCATTGTGTAAGGCACCAAGTTTGTTGTAATTAGCCACAGAAGTTTAATACGTGTAAGGCATTAGGTGCTCATAAAGTCATTGGAAAGCCTGGACTGGGCTGTAGTCGGCCTCTCGGAATGATTAACCTTCGGCTGCTGTCAGAACACAAGAAGCTACTACCATAACTCTAGTCCAGGTGCCAGGAAACTCTTTTGCATGACAGCCTTAAAACTGATGAATGACCATAGCAGTATGTCTTCTGGTCATCACCTCTCCTGGGACAACTGCCTTTTGACACACAGAAAGCTGAAAAATGGGCACAGGACTCTGCTACAGAAAAGACTGCAGTAAGACTTTGCTGTCTGTCGGAGGAGGGGGGGGAAACAATACAGGGAGTCAAGAAGATGTCCTTTGCTGCGTTTTCATTTTCCACATACCTCAACAGTTTTACAGAACAGACTGGGAAATAAGAGGTTTTAGCTTTCTAGTTTTTATAACAGTAAAAATTTAACCCAGAAAGATAAGCAGAAAAATTGACAGTTTACCACAAAGGGATAGAGGTTATTTATAGACCATTCTAGGCTCCATCATTCCCTGTCTTTATAGAAATACTTTCTAAGAAGTATGGGTTAATGAAGTCAGTTAATGCAACAACTTGGACAGAACAACTCTTATTTAGGGACCATCATATAAGGTCAAGATGGGATAATGCTAAAGAAGGGAAAACCAATCCCTTGCTCTTACAGAGAATATGTGCTTAATGCAAAATGGAACTGCTCCCTACATATGGTTAATATAGGATAAAGTATGTTCAGAAGTTCTGAGTGATAAAAATAAGTTGGAAATGAATTCAGAGTCTTCATTTGGGAGCAGTTTTCAAAGCAGAGACTGTTTCTCTGAGAAGAGTAGAAAATGCATTTCTGGATGATGGAGGACACAGCTTATGTGCGGGATGAAGGCAGGAATGATTACAGTCATATGACTGATTCTGGGTGGTTGGTACACGAGTCCGTGTGGAGAAGTTTCAGGAAGGAACGTGCTGAGGTTGATGTTGCTAAGTAGCCAGGAGCTCAAATTGAGGAACTAATTTTTCTTAGTAAAGTTGTTACGACTTAGTAAGATCATTGGGATAAGCTGTGAGAAAGGAAGTTAGGAAACAACACTGCAACGTTTATTTCACGATGCTGAGATGGCATCCAAAGGGCAAAAGGCAACGCTTTCGGCAACTGCTGATGAGGTTTGACTGAAAAGAGACCATGCCGCAGATATGAATGCAGCTCTCTTTCTTGTCTTTTTAAAGTACATTTAATATATAGAGATGGTTTAACAAGGCAGTACAGATAAGTTTAAAAAAAGAAAAGCCTCTCTCACACTCTGTCTCACCTCTGGATCTTCTGTCTAAAGGTTACTGCTATCAGCTGCTTCTTACGTGTCCTTTTGGAAAGCCCTTCTCTGCCATAAAGACCAGATGCATGTACAAAATGGGATCACGGTGTAGGCACAGTACTTACCCCATCCACTGAGTTCTTTTAATACCAACGCATTGAGATCTAACCCATTCTTGGTAATGGCTCCACGGTATCTCCTCGTGCAGCTTTCCTGTGATACAGGCAACTAGTCTAATGCTGCAGGATCTTTATGCTGAACTTTTAACCTATTTGCCCATCTACCTTTTCAAGCTCATCTGCTTTTCTCTCTGGGCTCACTCTGCTCCAGCCACAACAAACTCCTGCTTATTCTGCAAACACAAGAGTAATAGTCCTGCTTGTGCAGGAGCATTCTTCTGCCTAGAATCCTCTCCCTTTAAGTATCACCTTGCTCCCTTCTTCCACACCTAAACTCACATTTTAACTTCTTGGTAAGACCTCATCTGTGATCACACTGTTTGATATTGTAATCCCGTCCTACTCCCATTCTACTTCCTTTTACATTTTTCTTCATGTAACGCTTTACTGTCTTTCTAATAGTATATACTGATTTATTTTGTCTCTTTTTTCACTGAAATATGTTTCATAAAGATAGCAATTTTTGTGTTTATTTAATTACAAACACCTTTATGAGTGAAGAATTGCTAGACATCTTATGTCCAGACAAGGATATTATCTTAAAATCTTGTTTCTCTTTAATATTATTTATTGTTTAATCACATCCATGCTTTAGATATTTCCCTTTTGATTCTCAAATATCCCCTAAAACTGTAGACTTTCCTTTAGTAAATGTTACTTAAGTGTATATTCCTTTAAAAAGCATAATCATAAGGGTGCCTTGCTGGCTCAGTCAGGAGAGTATGCGACTCTTGATCTCAGGATTGTGAGTTCAAGCCCTGTGTTTGGTGTAGAGATTACTTTAAAAAAATAAAACTTTAAAAAAACGGGGGAAAAGCATAATCATAGCTCATGGTAGATACCAATTTAAAAAGAACTGTATTAGTCAAATAAATCCTACCTCTTGTCCTGATAAAGGGATAAAACCAATGTAGTCCTCTACTTTGGTAATTATTCTTGAACACCATTTTTAGGTAATACATGGCCTATTGAGAGAAAGTCATTTGATTGTACAAAAAAAGTTCTAACTGTAACTGAAATTGTTATGTGTGGCAGTTTAGATTCTCTGTACCCAAAATGGAAAGAAATAGTTATCTGAATGATGTAGATGATAACAGCTTTCAATAGACAGTGTTGTTCCAATATTCAGTAAGTAATAGTTTTGAACATTATGACTGCAGTAAATCTATATCACTTTCACTTCAGTTTTCTACAGTTGCAAAAATTTGCCGCAAGTTTCATTAAGTATCTTGGAATGACATAGCAGAATGCATCAAGGAAGTCTCTAACTCTTTTGACAATAAGTGTTTTCAGAGCTTCTAAATTCTTCCCCTTCATGGAAACATTTATGCTATTAATATTAAAAAATTTTAGATTAAATTATTTTCTTGGTAGCTTTGTATATTCTATTAAGCCACACCAAATATTGGTAACATTAATGTGTTAACTTTTTATTTTTCAAATTGGCATCAATCTTAAGTATACTTTGGAGAACAAACATTTAAGTAAGTTGATATCTCATAAAATAAAGTATGAGATTAGTTAGATCAGTCCACCTTATAGGCACAGGTATGGAGACCTTATTTCATAGCATTAATTGAAACTATAGAATACAGATAGGAACATAATATAATTGCAGAGATATAGTGTTCCCCAAAGAATGGCCTATACAAAGCCATTTATCATACATGATCAAGATACAAAGAAGTTGTAATGTGTTGTGATATCATCTCTCGGTACCCATGATTAAGTCACACGAAAATGCCCAAAGACCAGGAAACCACCTAGACATTCACCAGAGGCATTTATATTCAATCTTCAAGAGCTCCAATTGATTTCCATGAATTAGTGAATATTTCATTACCTAGTATTCTCTGATTTTAAATAAAACAGTTCTTTTAAAGATAGTAATTGCAAATATGTGAATTACATTTTTAACTTGAAAAATAATGAGCTTGTACTGGTAAACTATTTCTTATTATATTTTTTGTGCTTTCATACTTTGCAGTTAATTATTTGTAAATTGTGCTGGCTGGAGAATTCTTTCTTATTTGATGTCTTTGTAATTTTTGAATATTATTAGATGTTAAATGGGAAACTAATTATAAAATAAATGTAGTTATTCATTATATATGGCCACTAAAAATAGTACTATTAGCCTGTTAAAGCCTCTGGTCAGTTTTTCTCAATACTGAATTCTAATGAACACTGTAAACTCACAATTTTGCATGAATTTATATGCAGTTATATATAACCTCAATGAAATTATGTATATATTTGTTCATCAGTAATTATATAGCTTCTGTTCTGCACCAGGTAATATACCAAGGACTGAAGGTATCAACATGAATAAGATACTTCTTCCTCACTGAGCATGGTAGCCTTGATAATTGTCCACTAAGAGGTGCACATCCTAATCTCTGGAATATGTGAATGTTACTATATATAGTTAAAGACTTTGTAGATGTGAAAAAGTTAAGCATCTTGGGAATATCCTGGGGTTATTTGGATGTATTGAGGTGGATCCACATGTAGTTGTGTGTATCCTTATAAGATGTAGGTATAGGGAGAGTTGACACAGATGTAAGCAGAAAAGACATTATGGTAATGGAGGTAGCGATTGAAGTGATATGAGTGCCAGTCAGGGAATATGGCCATCACCAGGACCCAGAAGAAGCAAGGAACAGATTCTCCCCTAGTGGAAATAGAAGGAGCCAAGCCCTGCCAGCCCCTTGATTTTGGCCCAGTTATACTGATTTCAGACTTTCAGACTCCAAAACTGTGAGAACATAAATGTGTGTTGTTTTTAATCACCACGTTTGTGGTAATTCATTGTAGCAGTCACAGGAAGTGAATATCCTGGGGTACTCAACATTTAGTGAAAGAGACAAATACAAAAAAAACTAATAATGATGGTGCAAGAAAAACCATAGCAAAGGTATACAGGAAAGGAAGTGGGAATACAGGGGTGGAGCTTTAGCTCTGGCAGATCAGGTTCTTTAAAGCTACTTAGAAGATGTGAACTGAGTCTTGAAGTAAAAATAAGAGTTTTTCAAACCAAGAAGAGAGGGCAAAAATGCAGAAACAAACAAAAAAAAGCAGGGTGAGTTTTATAATACACAACTATACTTTGAAATGTATATTTTATTTCAGAAAATATTAAACCCTAAAATAATTTTCATGGATTTTTAAAATTTTGATTCATTATGTTTATCAAAGAAGAGTACAAGGCGTAAATAAGTCACAGGGATGAAAAAGTACAGCCTAAGGAATATAGTCCATAATTCCGTAATAATTTTGTTGGGTGACAAATGGTAACTACACTTAGAATAGTGAGCATTGTGTTTGTAATTATTGAATCATTGTATTGGACAGCTGAAACTAATATGTGTTAGCTATACTTCAATTAAAATTTTTTTATTTTTTAAATAATGAAAGTTTTTGAGGAAAAGAAGAGTGTAGAGCTATGAAGCATTCTTGGAAAGAGTAATATCATATAAACTACAAGTAATAAAAATATTCTACTGTTAGAAAAGTAGAGAATAATTTATAATTTCCTGACATTGCCAATAGCTGAGGGTTTTAGAGAAGTTATTACAGGGGTGCCTGGGTGGCTTAGTGGGTTAAAGCCTCTGCCTTCGGCTCAGGTCATGATCTCAGGGTCCTGGGATCAAGCCCCACATCTGGCTCTCTGCTCAGTGGGGAGCCTGCTTCCTCCTCTCTCTCTGCCTGCCTCTCTGCCTACTTGTAATCTCTCTCTCTCTCTCTGTCAAATAAATAAATCTTTTAAAAAAAGTTATTACATGAAATTTTGATTAGAAGATCTCAACAGTGCCATAGATTAATCAGTTGGGGAGAGAGATAATTTATTCTAGTTAGGTAAATAATTACCAGCCCCTCAAATCATAATAAAAAGGAGGTAATAGTTTTAATAAAAATATTTCTCTTCTCTTTTCCCATTTTATTTGGATTAGTAAGAACTTTGTTTAAAAGTTTTTGGCCAGGTGAAAAACAGAAAGAGGTTTTTTTTCTCTGTGTTCTCTTGTAAAAATTCAACAGTAGAAGTAGTTGAGGTTAGCTGAACAAAACATTTGATACTGTGTTGGGGACCCCTAATAATTTTGCAGACTGGACAGAATTTGGATCAGTTTTGATACCTATTTTCAAAATTGTTATAAACACTTGAGGGAAAATGGTAAAGAAAAGATGTTACAGAACAAATGGAGATTTACTACAACGTGTATCAGGTATCAGTGATTTGGCTATGAGAACAAAGAGAGGAAGACAAATTATAATATAAAGGACTATTTGATTATCCAGGGATGACAAGAAAAGTAAAAGTAAAAAGGCAGCTCTCGATTTTAGTTCTTTTCCCAGAGCCAAAAAACTGGATTAACTGTTCACTAGATACTGAGAATTTCATTCCTACTTCCTTCATAGCATTTGGCATTATCAGACTTCAATTTTGTAGGAAAGACGCCAAATACTGGCACTTCCCAAAGCAGCAGGGACTAAAAATTTTTAAATGTTTTAGCCCTATTCATTAGGCTTCCTGTGGAGGCCCAGCACTTTGCTCCCCTCCTCCGCATCTCCAGTTCACCTGAGAGCCATGGAACTCACAGCCCCTCCCCAGACCTTCCTGGCTTCTGGCCAAAACACGGTACATTGAGCCAGGCCTACACTCCAGTTAAAAATAGGCTTGCAAACTCAGCCAGTCAGGGAGGTCTCACTTCACTTATTCTTTTGGCAGAGGGTTTTCTAGGATAATTGCCTCCAATACCAGTCTAAAAAACTTTGCTATTAATGCAAATAGACATGGAACGGAGAGGGAGATTTGAATTCATTTAGACAGATGGCAGTATTCTGTTTGTTTTTATGAGTGGTCCAAGAGAGCTTTCCTGTTGATAAAATGTTAAAAAATATTTTATTCAAGTGCACAGTAATTATGCTTCAATGATGGATGTCATGTAATTGAGGCAATTCTCTCTTTCCTTACTCCTATAAGCATTGTTTCTTTTTTTCACAGTATATATCACTGGGATACCTATAAAAATAATTGATACAATAGTGTGGTCACCCATAGGAAAAATTCATGTATAATATTCACTCGCAAAGATTTATTTCTTTATTTTTAAAGATTTTATTTATCTATTTGACAGAGAGGGAGAGAGAGCACAGCAGGGGGAGCAGCAGGCAGAGGGAGAAGCAAACTCCCCACTGAGCAAGGAGTCGGATGTGGGGGCTTGATCTCAGGACGACCCTGGGATCATGACCTGAGCCCACCAGGTGGTCCATAAAGATTTCTTTTAAATATTTTATAATTTCTTCTTCTCACTTTACTATAAAACAAAAGATTTCTATATCTTAAAAATATATGTATCTCTTAGTTTTCTAATCAGATATCCAACCTGAGTTGAAATTGAGAATCAGTTGCTTAACTGACTGAGCCACCCAGGCATTCTAAGGGTATTTTTAAAAATATATGTATATATTGGGCACCTGGGTGGCTCAGTGGGTTAAAGCCTCTGCCTTCGGCTCAGGTCATGATCTCAGGGTCCTGGGATCGAGGCCCATATCGGGCTCTCTGCTCAGCAGGGAGCCTGCTTCCTCCTCTGTCCTCTCTCTGCCTGCCTCTCTGCCTACTTGTAATCTCTCTCTCTGTGTCAAATAAATAAATAAAATCTTTAAAAATATATATATATATGTATATATTAATATATACATACACACACACAAATATATATATTCTGTGTCCATTGGCTACTTTGTTAACAAAAAATATAATCCTATGCTATCACTATCTCTCTGGTTTCTATACATGCCAGCCTAAGCCTGGGAAGTTCTATCATTCCGAAATTTATTTGGTCTGCTAGTCTCTAGACAATGAATTACTCCTTTTTGTCACCCCTGACAATAATAGGGAAATTAGATGGAAAAGTAACTACCAATTTAATCAGCCAATATGGCAATGGGAATTTTACAAGAGTCACAGTTGTACTTGGGATACTGTGTTAATTTATTTAGAATTTCAACAGATCTTTTCCTTGCCTCAACCAAATAGATGTAAGAGAAACAGTTGAACGTCTACATCACTGCTTCTTTTTAAGTACATAAGGTGGGATTGGCTTTTTTCTATTTCTGTAGCTTTTTTCCCCCTCTGCATCTGGAAGAAGGAAAATATAGTTTTTACTATTCTAGGAGAAAAATGGTATGTTCTGGTCATTAACCATAAGACTTTGCTAAGCTTGGCACTTACTCGACATTAGATAATCACCTTAGGGGAATAAAGATTTTTGACTGACCCAATTGTCACCATCTAAATTCAAAAACACACTCTTGTTAAGGCAAACTAAAAATCATTTGGAAATAGGCTCACTGGAAACTCAGAAGATCAATTTGAGTTTCGGGCAGTCATGTAGAATGGGATCTCTTTTCACTTTTTGCTGCTTTCACAGATAGATTGGGAACCCTTTAAGTGATTATTTAATGAAGTTCCTTCCTAGAGCAATGTAGAGCAGAACAGTCTTTTTTGGCACATAGACATTTCCTATTATACTCCCTACTACAACCAAATTCCAAAATCAACATTCTTCTTTTGTGGTGAGACTGGAAATATTTCTGCCTCGCAATCAAAGCTATCATATAGCTGAGCATAATTGTACTTTTAGGAATTGTGACTTCACCAGCTTTCAGCCAGATTCCCTTATTACTAATAGATAGTTTTCCCCAAATTTCGTTTGGGGAGAAAGATTGCTTCCTTTTTTTAAATTTTGTTTTGCTTACTGAAATGTAGTAAACATAAAATAAAATTCAAGATTCTGGGAGAGGGCCAAGGTGGCAGAGGAGTAGAGGACCCTATTTCAACCCATCCCCTGAATTGAGCTGGATATCTGCCAGACCACTCTGAACACCCATGAAATCAGCCTGAGATGTAAGAAGATATATCAGGATATATACCAACAGAGTATCTCTGGCGGCTGGTTTCAGGTATGAAGCAGGAAGCCGTGATTCTATGGGCAGATACTGGAAGATAAACAGAAGGGGGAGGGAGCCGCCATAAGTACTGGTGCTGGGAAGGTAAAATAACACAGGAGTCCAAAAGCATCCCACGCAGGAGACGAGGCACAGACTTACAGACCTGTAGCTGTGGGAAAGGGAGTTTAGGGCAGCCCCCTAGACTGAACCCTGGAGCTGCAGGAGCAGGTGTGAGAACTGGGGGCGGCAGGTGGTTTTAGAAGCCCAAAGGGCAGAGACATGTGCCTAGACCTAGAAGCGAGGGCTGGGAGTGCTGTTGTGGGGTGCACAACCCAGGATGCTGTGATTTTTAGCAGCACAGACAAAAACAGCCTCTGGAGGGCTTTCTGGAGAATAGATTGTGATCTCTGTTCTGAGACAGAGGATTCTGCTCTGACTCTTGGAAGAGATGGAAAGGCACCAGGGAAAGCCATCAGAGAACAAAAGCTGCCCCCAAACCAGTTTTCACTGAGCCCAC
>LNAC01000319.1:2622179-2743774 GCA_002007465.1 Ailurus styani | reverse complement strand
CCCCCAGCCCCCCCCCCCCGCCCCAAAGGGAGCAGGGCAACTCTGCCCAAACAGGGTTGCCTGAGTAACAGTGGGGCAAGCCCCTCCCCCAGAAGAAAGGCTGGAAGAACAAGAGGCCAACAACCCTAAAGTCTCTATAAAACAGGTGCATCTTGCTTGGGTCGTGGTCAGTAGTTTGGACTCTGTATATACTCTTAAACCACCTCTCCCTAGGATGACTAGGAGGAAGAACCCCCAACATAGGAAAAATTCAGAGACTGTGACCTCTGCCACAGAACTAATGGATATGGACACAAACAAGATGTTGGAAATAGACTTCAGGGTAACAGTTATGCAGACAGTCGCTAGGTTGGAAAAAACCATTAATGACAAAATAGATTCTCTAAGGGCAGAAGTGAGAGCTGATCTGGCATAACTTAAAAATGTTCTCAATGAGATCCAATCTAATTTAGATACTCTAACAGCTGGGGTAAATGGAGTAGAAGAATGAATTAGGGATCTAGAAGACAAACTGATAGAAAAGAAGGACCAGGAGGAGACCTGGAACAAACAGCTTAGAGTCCATGAAAACAGAATTGGAGAAATAATGACATCATGAAATGTTCCAATGTCAGAATTATTGGGATCCCTGAGGGGGTAGAGAGAGAGGACTAGAAGATATAGTTGAGCAAATCCTACCCGAGAATTTCCCTAATCTGGGGAATGAAACAAGTGTTCGTGTCTTAGAGGCAGAGGGAGCACCCCCCAAGATCGAGAAGGGCAGACCAACCCCCCAGCATGTGATAGTGAAACTCGCCAGTCTTAAAGCCAGGGAAAATATCTTAAAGGCAGCTCGGGGAAAAGATTCCTTATGTATAGAGGAAGGAAAATCAGAATAACATCAGACCTATCTACAGAAACCTGGCAAGCCAGAAAGGGCTGCAAGACATATTCAGGGTACTAAATCAGAAGAACATGCGACAAAGAATACTTTATCTGGCAAGACTGTCATTTAGAGTGGATGGAGAGATAAAGAGCTTCTAGGACCAGCAAAAACTGAAAATATGTGACTACTAAGCTGGCCCTGCAAGAAATATTAAAGGGGGCCTCTATAAAAGAAGAAAGACCCCAAGAGTGATACAGAACAGAAATTTACAGAGACAATCTGTAGAAACAAGTACCTCACAGACAACATGATAACAATAAAAGCATATCTTTCAAAAATCACTCTCAATGAGAACAGCCTAAATGCTCCCATAAAATGGCACAGGGTTGTAGACTGGGTAAAAAGACAGGATCCATCCATATGCTGTCTACAAGAGACTCATTTTGAACCTAAAGATACATCCAGACTGAAAGTGAAGGGATGGAGATCATCTTTCATGCCAATGGACCTCAAAAGAAGCTGGGGTAGCATTTCTCATAGCAGACAAATTAGACTTTAAGCTAAAGACTGTGGTCAGAGATGCAGAAGAACACTATACCATTCTTAAAGGGTCTACCCAACAAGAAGATCTACCAATTGTAAATATCTATGCCCACAATATGGAAGCAGCCAACTACATAAGCCAACTGTTAATCAAAATAAAGAGACATATTGATAATAATATGTTAATTGTAGGGGATCTTAACATTCCACTCTCAGCAATAGACAGATCATCTAAACAGAAAATTAACAAAGAAACAAGAGCTTTGAATGACACACTGGACCAGATGGACCTCATAGATATATACAGAACATTCCATACTCATTCTTCTCAAGCACACATGGAACTTTCTCCAGAATAGACCACATACTGGATCACAAATAAGGTCTCAACCAATGCCAAAAGACTGAGATTATTCCCTAAGTATTCTCAGATCACAATGCTTTGGAACTGGAACCCAATCACAAGAAAAAGTTTGGAAGAAATTCAAACACTTGGAAGCTAAAGACCATCCTGCTCAAGAATGTTTGGGTCAAGCAAGAAATCAAAGAAGAACTTAAACAATTCATGGAAACCAGTGAGAAAGAAAACACATTGATCCAAAACCTATGGGATATGGCAAAGGTGGTCCTAAGGGGGAAGTACATAGCCATCCAAGCCTCACTCGAAAAAATAGAAAGATCCCAAATACACAAACTCTCTTTATACCTTAAAGAACTGGAGACTCAACAACAAATTAAGCCTAAGCCACACATGAGAAGGGATATAATTAAGATTAGAGCAAAGATCACTGAATTAGAACCCAGAGAAACAGTAGAACACATCAATGAAATTAGAAACTGGTTCTTTGAACGAATTAATAAGATCAATAAACCACTGGCCAGACTAATCCAAAAGAAAAGAGAAAGGACCCAGATTAATAAAATCGTGAATGAAAGAGGAGATATCATGACTAACACCAAAGAAATAGAATCAGTCATCATAAATTATTATCAACAGCTATATGCCAATAAGTTAAGCAAGATAGAAGAAATGGAACATTCCTGGAAACCTATAAACTTCCAAGACTGTAACAGGAAGAAACTGACAACCTGAATAATAGACCAATAACTAGTAAGGAGATTAAAGCAGTGATCAAAAACCTCCCAAAAAATAAGAGTCCAGTACCTGATGGATTCCCTGGGAAATTCTACCAAACATTCAAAGAAGAAATAATACCTATTCTCCTGAAGCTCTTTCAAAAAACAGAAATGGAAGGAAAACTTCCAGACTCTTTCTGTGAGGCCAGCATTACCTCGATACCCAAACCAGGCAACGACCCCATCAAAAAGGAGAATTTCAGACCAATATCCCTGATGAATATGAATGCCAAGATTCCCAAGAAGATCCTAGCTAATAGGATCCAACAGTACATTAAAGAGATTATCCACCATGACCAGGTGGCATTTATCCCTGGGATGCAGAGGTGGTTCAACATTCGCAAATCAATGTGATAGAACAAGTCAGTAAGAGAAGAGAGAAGAACCACATGGTCCTTTTAGTTGATGCAGAAAAAGCATTTGACAAAATATGGCATCCTTTCCCGATTAAAACTCTTCAGAGTAGGGCGCCTGGGTGGCTCAGTGGGTTAAAGCCGCTGCCTTCGGCTCAGGTCATGATCCCAGGGTCCTGGGATCGAGGCCCGCATCGGGCTCTCTGCTTAGCAGGGAGTCTGCTTCCTCCTCTCTCCTCTCTCTCTGCCTGCCTCTCTGCCTACTTGTAATCTCTCTCTCTCTGTGTGTCAAATGAATAAATAAAATCTTTAAAAAAAAAACTCTTCAGAGTATAGGGATAGAGGGAACATTCCTCAACTTCATAAAATCCATCTATGAAAACCCACAGTGAATATCATTCTCAGTGGGGAAAAGCTGAGAGCCTTTCCTTTAATATCAGGAACACGACAAAGATGCCCAGTCTCGCCACTATTGTTCAACATAGTACTAGAAGTCCTAGCAACAGCAATCAGACAACAAAAAGAAATAAAACATATTCAGATTGGGAAAGAAGTCAAACTCTCTTCACAGATGACGTGATACGTGGAAAACCCAAAGATTCCACGTCCAAATTACTGGGACTCATACAGCAATTCAGTAATGGGGCAGGTACAAAATCAATGTCAGATATCAGTTGCTTTCTTATACATTAACAATGAAACTGTACAAAGGAAAATTAGAGAATTCATTCCATTTACAATAGCACCAAAAACCATAAGATACCTTGGAATAAAACTAACCAAAGAGGTAAAGGATCTATACTCGAGGAACTACAGAACACTCATGAAAAAAGTTGAAGAAGACACAAAAAGATGGAAAAACATTCCATGCTCATGGATCAGGAGAATAAACATTATTAAAATGTCTATGCTGCCTAGAGTAATTTATACTTTCAATGCCATTCCAATCAAAATAGCATCAGCAGTTTTCAACGTGCTAGAGCAAACAATCCTAAAATGTGTATGGAACTAGAAAAGACCCCCAAATTGCCAAGGAAATGTTGAAAAAGAAAAACAAAGTTGGGGGCATCACGTTGCCTGATATCAAGCTTTACTACAAAGCTGTGATCACCAAGACAGCATGGTACTGGCACTAAAACAGACACATAGACCAATGGAACAGAGTAGAGAGTCCAGATGTGGACCCTCAACTCTATGGTCAAATAATCTTCGACAAAGCAGGAAAATATGTCCAATGGAAAGAAGAAAGTCGCTTCAACAAATGGTGCTGGGATAATTGGACAGCTATATACGGAAGAATGAAACTCAACCATTCTCTTACACCATACACAAAGATAAACTCAAAATGGATGACAGAGTTCAGCGTAAGGCAGGAATCCATCAAAATCCTACAGGAGAACATACGCAGTAACCTCTTGTATACTGACCACAGGAACTTCTTTCAAGACACGTCTCCAAAGACAAAGGAAACAAAAGTGAAAATGAATTTTTGGGACATCATCAAGATAAAAAGCTTCTGCACAGCAAAGGAAACAGTCAACAAAACAAAGAGGCAACCCACAGAATGGGAGAAGATATTTGCAAATGACACTATAGACAAAGGGTTGATATCCAAGATCTATAAAGAACTCCTCAAACTCAATACTCAAAAAAGAAATAACCCAGTCAAAAAATTGGCAGAAGACGTGAACGGACACTTCTCCAATGAAGACATACAAATGGCTAACAGACACATGAAAAAATGTTCATCATCATCAGCCATCTGGGAAATTCAAGTTAAAACCACATTGAGATACCACCCTCCACTAGTTAGAATGGTAAAACTTAACAAGGCAAGAAACAACAAATGTTGGAGAGCACATGGAGAAAGGGGAACCCTGTTACACTGTTGGTGGGAATGCAATTTGGTGCGGCCACTTTGGAAAACAGTGAAGGCTCCTCAAAAAATTAAAAATAGAGCTACCCTATGACCCGGCAATTGCACTACTGGTTATTTGCCCCAGAGATAATGGTGTAGTGAAAATAAGGGCCCTTATGCAACCCAATGTTCATAGCAGCAATGTCCACAATAACCAAATTATGGAAAGAGCCAAGGTGCCCTTCAGCAGATGAACAGATAAAGATGTGGTCCATATATACAATGGAATATTACTCAGCCATTAGAAGGGATGAATACCCAACTTTTGCATTAACATGGATGGAAGTGGAGGAAATTGTGCTAAGTGAAATAAATTAAACAGAGAAAGTCAATTATATGATTTCACTTATTTGTGGAACATAAGGAATAGCATGGAGGACATTAGGAGAAGGGAAAAATGAAGGGGGAGAAATCAGAGGGAGAGATCAACCATGAGAGACTGTGGAATCTGAGAAACTGAGGGTTTTAGAGGGGAGGTGGGTAGGGGAATTGGCCGGGTGATGGGTATTAAGGAGGGCATGTATTGCATGGAGCACTGGGTGTTATACGTAAACAATGAATCATGGAACACTATATCAAAAACTAATGACGTACTGTATGGTGACTAATATAACATAACAAAAAGATGATAATTTAAAAAAAAATAAAATTCAAGATTCTTAGTTGTGTAGTTCTATGAATTTTGGCAAACATACAATCAGGCTAGAAAATAGTTCTGTCATCCCAAAAAGTTTCTTCATGCCTGTTCCTAGTCAGTCCTTTCTTCCCACACACAGACCTGGCAGCTGCTGATCTGTCCCAATAGTTTTGCTTTTTCCAGGATGTCATATAAAATCGTACAATATGTAGCCATTTTGAATCTAACTTCTTTCATGTGGCATAACGCCTTTGAGATTTTACCATGTAGAACTGTGTCACTATTCCATTGCTTTTAATAAGTAGTACTCCAGGTGTGGATATATCACATTTGTTTATCCACTCGCCTTATAAACTCTTTCACTATTAATAATTATGTTGTTATTATTATTAAAGTTTAGCTATTATTTAAAACTACTTACTATGTGCCAGGTACTCTGGTAGACTTTTTACATAGCCTAAATGATTTAGTGCTGTGAATCATAACATAATACTATAAATCATAACATAGTACATCTTTGAATCTAGTGTGTGTGTGTGTGTGTGTGTATGTGTGTGTGTGTGTGTGTGTGTGAGAGAGAGAGAGAGAGAGAAACTATGAGAGAGGTTAATAGTCCTGACTCTAGAGCAAGACTGCCTGGGTTCAGATCCCACTTTGGCCATTTAATAATGATTAACAGGAACTTTTGAACACTGGTAATGGGAGTAGAAATTAGAAAGTCTTTGAGAAACAATTTTTGACATTATTTCATTAAAAAAAAAAGTTAAAAATTGATATACGGTATGACCCCAAGTCCAAATCCTAAGTATATTACCAAATAGAAATTCTAGTATGTGCTCTAAACATTTTATATAAGAATATTCATGGCAGTGTTTGTGTTTTATGTATATGTATTTAAAAATATATAAATATATATACATGTATATAAATAGAGAATTATATATATTGTGTTATATATAATGTGTACATAGGTATATAAAATCACACAACATAGTATTATAGAGCAGTCAAAATTAACAAGGTGAATGAATAATAGTTACTTAATGTTGAATAAAAGAAGCAAGTCACAGAAGGCTAGCCATAGTATGATTCCCTAAAACCTCAAAAGTGAAACAGCATATAAACAATGTGTTATTTAGGAATATGTATACCTGTAATAAAACTGCTCTTTTTAAGGCAAAGGATTGATTAATACGTAATACAGGATAGGTTATACCTCTGTGGGGAGGCAAGGAAAGAATGTTGGAGAATGGAGCATATTGAGTATAACCATATTGGTAATTTTGTATTCCTAAATAGAAACAAGGCAGGAGTTTGATTTATTATTATCCTTTATAACATATGAATTTACATGTTATATGTGTGTTGTATGTATCAAATATTACATAAAACTTTCTTTAAATTATTGAAAGAAAACATTTTAAGGCTGAAGAGAAATAACAATTCAACCTGCCATGACATTTTTGTCTATGTAATCAAACAGTAAATAAAAGAAAACCCTGAGGCTACATCATTAAAATAACTACTCAGTGTTATGTTCCTAGAGCCAAAGTTATTTGAGAATACTTAAAACTGTTTCTACCTCCACAAAAACAACAACCAAACCGTGTTTCTACCTCAGCCTTAAAGTACAGCAAGGATAGCTGGGTACTATACTCTAGGCACCTTTTATGCTGTTTGCCCTCTTGGTGTAGTTTCCTCACCAAAGTATTCCATAGAAATAGACTGTGGTGTGCTGATTTTCTTTGTTTTAAAGTTTTTTTGAAGCAGAAAATTGAACTCCTTTTGAAAGGCTTTGGTCTTAACTAAAGAGTTCCATTGCTATTTGTCAGATAGTGCTCTGACACATGAAGAAAACAAGCAAATCGAATATGTAAATAGGTAGACAGCTTTATGAAACACAGACCAGTGACCCTTGGAGCTCAGAACATCAGTGTTGTAAAACATAGATGCTTTCTGACAGGTTTTGCGTGGGCTTTGTTTATCTGCAATGAACCCATATTGAATCAACATTAAACTATATGCAAAAGAAAACACTGGTAATACTTTAGTGCTCGGCACACATTCAAGCTATTATAAATGAGTATTTATCCTGACAGTCATTAATTAGCTATAGAGGAGTTTTGTGGTCACTAAACATTTTATTTTCTGTTGGGGTAAAATCCTTTGAAGAGGAGAGGGTATAATGTAAACTTTAAAAAAAATTTTTTTAACAATTTTTTTAAGGATTTTATTTGAAACAGAGAGAGAGAGAGAGAGAGAGAGAGAGAGAGAGAGAGAGAAGGCATGAGTGGAGAGGGAGAAGCACACACAGGAGGAGAAGCAGACTCCGTGCTGAGCCAGGAGCCCAGTGGGGGACTTGATCCCAGGACACTGGGATTATGACCTGAGCCGAAGGCAGATGCTTAACCATCTGAGCCACCCCGGCGCCCCTAATGTAAACTTTATTGACACAGTCTTTATTAGTAAGAGGCAGCCGTGGACCTCTATCCCAAGACATTCGACTGAACCCAAACAGTCATCACTTACCTTGCCACAAGAACAGCAAAGCAGCAGCAGCAGAGTATCTATTTGAGGATCTCACAGCACCGATTTTCGTGTTTTCCACTAGTTCAGGATGGACAGTACCATATGGCTTCCACATAAGCGGACCTGTTACTAATAAACGAGGACTGATGTGTAATTATGTTTTCAGTGATTCATCTGTGAAACACCCTGGGTTATTTTACATGGAAGCATCTGGTTCACATGTGTACAGTGGTTATTCTGTGGTGATTGACATCTGTATTCTTCTAATAAAGTCCTAGTTACACAGATGTGAGCTATTGCTTTCTTTTTTATATAGACAAAATCTGCATTTAAAAAAATCCTTACCTTGACCCTGAATATGAACATTTAAGTCTTCTACACACACACACACACACACACACACACACACACACACACACACACACACACACACACCACTTGTACCGTGACACTGTGACTAGAACATAATATAAATATTTCATGCGTGCAGTGTATGTCAATTGTTGACAGATGCGTGGAGGCACCTTTATCTCTTTTTATGTTTGTTTACACCAGGACATCTGTTTTAGATTGTAAGCTCAAAGAGGGTAGTGACCATGGCAATTTAACATTATGCAGACAATGTCCAGTAAAGCATAAGTCCCTTTCAGATGCTTGCTAATAAATACTTGTCAGTCAAGATGGTGACATTAATGACTTTAAGGATAAGTAGAACTTATAATCTGACTATAAACACCTTTTTTACTTCAAGAAATATATGCTGGAAATGGCTCTGCTTTCAACTTCACACATTACAATTAGGCAGGTAACACATAAAACTATGTTGCTTTGAGCAGAATTACTTTACTTTGTTAGAATGATTCTCTAGTGGTAGGTGATAAGAGGTTTTAAAGAGGCTGAATTCAAGCCAGGTTTCATGAAGCATGTAACATTTTAGCTGAGCTTTCTATGGTAGGTCGAATTTGGGCATGTAGTAGTGAAGAAGACATTTAAGGCAAAGGGAAAGAAGTGTTGGCTAAGAACATGGAGGAGGCCAGCAGACCTGGGTTCAAGTCCTGCCTTAGCCATTTATAAATTGTGAAAATTTAGGCAAGTGGGTCATATATGTAAGGTTTTGGTTTCTCATTTGGAAGATAGAGACTGGAACAAGACATAGGCTTATTGTGACAATTGCATGAATAAGGAGCTTAACACAGCACCTGGTGTAAGGAGAACATTTAATAAATGTTAACTGTTAGTCTCGGTGACAGATGAGCAACTTTGAATAGACTTTCAACAGCCTTTTGCATGTTGAATTAAAAAGAAAAAGGCATGGAGGACAGATCCAGGTTATGTGTGAAGTTTTAAAACTTCTAGTTAGAATTCTTATTTGCATCCAGAAAGGTCAAGTTCCTCTTTTTTTAAAAAGTCATCTTTATACCTCTTAAATTATTCTCTTCAATTACATGTGTGGCAGAATGACATCAGAGTATAATTACGTATATTTGGATTAAAATGTCAGTATCACAGAAATAAGACACTTTTCAATACATATATTATCTTTATCTTTTAATCCTTTTGCTGCTTCTCTGCATACTAAGTTTAGAAACATTGTCAGGTCTGACTCTTCCTGAATCCCATGGAAAATCTCTCTTTGCCTTATTTCCAAATTAATAATAACCATTTAGTTCATGTATAAGAGAGCGAGTTTGGCCCACACCTCAACAAACAGACATAAAACTTTCCTGTAATCGGTCATGTGACCATATCCAACTTCCCCAAGAAAGATGAACAAAAATAGGGTGAATAGTATGTATGAAGTCTACCTCTGATGTGTAATATCAAAACTTTTTATGACTGGAAAGGAAGGGGTAGGGTAGCCTTCATGGAGAAACCTAAGGAATGTCTGATCTTTTTCTATTTGGTAATATACAAATATTTTAATGAATACTCTCTTCACTTCCCAAAGTTCTAACCATTTTGTTCCCCGGGTTTATATTGATTGTTACTGTGGTCGTTGCTCCCATTAACATTTTTATCTCTATGTAGTACTTTAATTTATCTATGGCAAAAATCACATCATTTCAGAATGGAACGTTCATTAAAAATAATTTAATTTTTAGGTAGTTAAAAAGCATATATGCTACTTTCTTGGTTATAAGCTTTACTTCTCCCTTTAGCATTCCTAAGAGTAAGAAGTATCGGGAACTACAGTGTTATAATAAACCATTTTCAATCAGAAGTAAATAGAACTGTTGCCTGAAGAGCATTACCTAGAAGGAGTACATTCAAGGATGTTCATTGAAATGTGATTTATAATAGGAATTTAAATTGTTTATAATTTTTGGCTATGAATGGATAGTTATGGTACCTCACTGTAGTGGAATATACTGTAAGACCATTAAAAATGATTATGTAGGGCCATAATTACTGACAAGGAAAGGTAATCCCCAGCAGATTAAGAGAAATGTGATACAAACTATTTTTCAAAGTATAATTATTTTTAAAAGACTGTATTTTATATGAATATGTATGTTGTATATGTGTATATATATATATACATAGGTATATATGTGTGTATGTGTGTATATATGTGTGTATATATATACATGTGTGTATATATGTGTGTATATATATACATGTGTGTATATATATATATAAATCCAAAAAAGATATATACTAAAATATCAACAGGTGAATGGACAGAGGACAATTTTTATTTTTATTCTATTTCTCTGAAGTTTTTGAAGTGTTTGTAATATGCATATACTAGTTTATATACCAAAAGGTAAATATTTTGTTGCTGTTGCTTGCATCCACTGGGATTAATATAGGAATTAGAATTTCTGAACTTGAAACCCAAGTCATCTTTAGTGATTTGGGAAATTCATAATTTCTTCTTACCAAATGTTTATTTTAAGTAGTAACTATTTCACTGTAAGGAATATTTATTTGATAATGATTCAACACCCAAAATAAATTTAAGAGGAGGAGGTAATACAGAAATTTTAGATTCATGTCTTTGGATGAAACCTAAAAGTTATACTACGGTCTTCTGTCCTGAAAATAGAATACCGAGATTTTGGCCCTAAATGGGACATTCAGATGTGGAAGTAGCCTTTTTTTTTTTTTTTAAGATTTTATTTATTTATTTGAGAGAGAGAGAGGGAGAGAGAGAGCATGAGAGGGGAGAGGTCAGAGGGAGCAGCATACTCCCTGCTGAGCAAGGAGCCTGACGTGGAACTCGATTCCAGGACTCCAGGATCATACCCTGAGCCAAAGGCAGTTGCTTAACCAACTGATCCACCCAGTTGCCCCTGGAAGTAGCCTTTTAACCACCACCCTCCCCCAACCTAAATGTTGGATATTCAGTTTGGGTTTGCTAGGTATCTAATAGTGTTTATCATTATTTTAATTCCTATGACTGTAAGTAAGTGTTCCCCTTAAATATTCAGTATTCTGATACAGCATTCAGTTCTGTTTCTTTATGAAGAAAGTTGCTTAAGGAAAGAGAACAGTTATGGCTGTTATGAATAAGAATTACTTTTAATCATTAACAGCCAAGTATTGCTTTAAGAGTTATTGGAAATGACCATGGAGTAAACATCAAACAGCATTTTATGTGTAACATGTTAATTTTTTTGTATATAACTGCAAATATACCTAGACAACCATGGTTTCTGCCTTCTAGAAACTTGTAACCTTACAAATAGGATTTATATTGCTCTTAGTCACTTCCACATTTCTTAGGAAAAAACGTCCACTGATAACAGGAAATATCAAACATCCTTTTTTTTATACTATGACAGATGAGCCTGTTTTTACCAAGATAATAAACGAATGCACTGTGAACAGCAGTTTAAATGAATTAATTTTAAATATTCTCTGTTTACCCACCCATAGAACCTAATAACATTTTGAGGGGAATTTGGAGGTTATATATATTTTAAGGGAAATTATGATCAGACTGTAGAATCTCAATGAATGTTTTTCATGCATGTTTGTAGCCTGCTCAGTTTTCATGCTTATATTTTGGGACTGCATCTGAATTTACGGATGACAGCTTTCCTTATTCCAAACGAGTGTTAGAATTTCTTGGGTCAACATTTTAATTTCTCTTTATGGTTTCTGATATTTGAAATCTGATTCCCCTTCTTCATTGCTCATTGATAGTAAGATTGTTGGTGGTGATAACTCCCTGTTGCTAACACGGGTCACATTTCTTCTCAGAGTAGAGGGTAAATAGAGCTGAAGATTTTATTTTACCTTTGACTTTTAGTTGCATTTTTAAGGAAAGTATGATTGCTTATTTTTCCTAGTCATTTCTCAAAAGCCAGACAGAAGAGGTTTAGATGGACTAACATTCCTAAAGCTTAAATAATAATAATAATAGCAACAACAACAACTCAATGAAACTTAATAGAAAATTCCACTTATGAGAGTCTTACAGTAGTTAGTTGTTATATAGTTCTGAGTATGTGTTTACTTAGAACGTGGCCAGCATTTGCTAGTGAGGCTTTTAGCCATGAGGATTGAAACATCGTTAATTTAACCACAACTTTTCCTTCCCAAACATTCCAGTAAAGTGGAGTATAACTAAACTAATGGTATTAGTTATGAACTTGTAAGCATAGAAATATAAACAGCCAAAACTACTTGGAAAAAAGAAATAATTTAAGTTACTTCATAATGGAAAGTGAGCTAGCTACTAGCCAGCAGTCGTCAGAAATTAAAATTTCTTTGTGGAACCTATAAATAAGGTTTAAATTAATTTTATGTGAGGGGATTTCCAAAAAGTCTGTATTATTGCTATTCTCTTCTGGAATGGTTTTTATTCTGTGTGAATTATATTAAAAAGTAGCTGTAGCTTTTCTCACACTCTAAGAGAAAAAAGGCAAATGCCCTTGACAAGACACTTTTTAGTCAATTCCAACACACGTAGTTCTTTATTCTAGGAATTGCGCCAAATTCTGA
The DNA here is from genome assembly GCA_002007465.1 of Ailurus styani. Lineage (NCBI taxonomy): Eukaryota > Metazoa > Chordata > Mammalia > Carnivora > Ailuridae > Ailurus > Ailurus styani. Next base: position 2,730,839 of record LNAC01000319.1, on the reverse strand, counting down.
ATGAAACAATTATTCTAAATCATAGTTCCTCTTCTCCAGTTGCTTACAATGTAAGTGACAAAGATGTACAGAATTAAAAGCTGTGGTTGATACTCCTGTTGAGAGGTGGTTTCTCTGTCTCCTCCCCTTCAGTGTGGGTGGGCTTTTGACTCATTTGTAATAGCACAATGCAGGAAAAGCTGTGCTATATGATTTCCAGAGATTAGGTCAAAAAGGGCAACCTTGTGCTTATAGCCCATGAGCTTTTCTGTAAGAAGTCTGAGTACTCTAGGCTGCCATGCTATAAGGAAGCCAAGCCATTGAAGACTCTCCAGGAGCTAGTCCTGATCTTCGAGGGGTCTCAGTCCAGACACCAGATAGGACTGAATGAGCTCTTAGAGAGCTCCCAGCTATTATGTCAGCCCAGTTTTCCAGTATTCCCAGTTAATGCCCTGATGCCATGGCACAAAGACAAGCCATCCTCCACTGTGCCTTGTCCAAATTCCTGACTGACAAAGTATGAGCATAATACAGAGGTCATTGTTTGGGGCTGCTAAAGGGTGGTTTATTACACAGCAATGACCTACTTGATTTAGGATATACTATGGTAGAATAGGAGATAATTAATTTCTCTGCCTAGGAAAATATGGAATGCTTCCCAAGGCGGTGACATCTGAATTGGACTTTTTTTGGGGGGGGGGAGAGTATGGGGAGGGACAGAAGGAGAGACTCTTCAAGCATACTTCCCCCTGAGCGAAGAGCCCAGTGTGGGGCTTGATCTCATTAACCATGAGATCATGACCTGTGCTGAAACCAAGAGTCGGACCCTTAACCAACTGAGCCACCCAGGTGCCCTGAATTTGGCTTTTAATGATGAGTAGGAGCCTGCTAAGTAAAGAACTTAGGAGAAAGAGACCTCTGGCTGAGAGAACTATGTGGAAAAGTTTGACAATGAAAGAATGGTGTGTTTAGTGGATGACAAGAAGTTTAGTGTAGAAGAGCATTGGGTAGTTAGAGCCAGAAAGATAGCCACGAAGCCAGAAATTATTCAATGATTTCATTCTTTATTTGCTATGCCAAAGGAGTTTCAACTATAGCATTGTAGGAGTGGAAGATAATAATCAGACTTGTGTCATAGAAAGATAACTAATTAGCAACAGTTGGAAGATGGGCTGAAGGAAGAGGGAAAGTTAATAATTACCTAGTTCAGATGACAGACAATCAAGACTGAAATAGATAGCCTTCTTCTGGTAGCAAAATAAGATCAGTTAGGTAACAGTGGTTGTTTGAATTGTTAATTGATTATTTCCAGAATTTTTCTGTTCAAGACTTAATAATTAAATGCTACAGCCAGTCCTGCTTTTTGGCAAATCAAACCAATGCCTTAATAAAGCATTGATTTAATTAAATTTGTTAATGATACTTCTGACTACTGTGTGAAAATTTCTTCCACTATGAATTTTGGAGAATTATGATTAAATAATCCTGTTTTTATATTTTTCTTAAGGCATTAATTACACTAAGGCATTTAATTACACTAAAATTTTAATTTTAATTTATTTTAATTTTAAAAAGTGAAATTAAATCACATCAGTTAATACACTAATGGAACCATGTGTCATATTTATTCTTCTTCCTCAAAATAAACATTAGTTAAGTACAAAGCCTTAAAAAAATTGGTAATTTATGTAATGATAAGGATATTACAGTGAGAAAATGTATATAATTCACTTAGAAATATAGTTATGTAAACATAAAAGACAACTATAGTCAACAGCTTTCTGTGTGATTTTGGTTGACTTTTAAATAAAATTTGAATGCAATTCATGTATTTTTAGTGTGATAAATAAAAGTTCACTGGTGACATTTGAATTTTTACTGGAATCATAACATCATCCATGTAATAAATTTTTCTAGGGTCAAAAGGGTAGATAGGTCTTTCTTCAGTCACTTTGAGCATGTAGATTATATCTTCCATGCCTTGTACTGCCTTATCTACAACAGTGAATTGCTACCAGTTGTGAGATAAAATGAGTTGTTTTTAAAACACTCTGCCTCCCTAATCAGCTTGGCTTTACTTTACAGTTTGGTTCAGTTTTTTTTTTTTAAATCAACTGAAATGTGTAATTTTTATAATTCAGAATAAAAATCCACAGATTGTAGATTATTTCCATCTGCCTTCTTCCAGTGCTCTGACTCCTTTCTGACATGTTTCTGTAAAACAGAAAATCTCCCAGAACTTGGGCAATGACTCTCTTTACATTTCACCCATAAAATCAAGTTGAATTAGTATCCCTTGTGAAGAAGAGGTTTTTTGGTTTGTTTATTTTATGTATCAGTTATATGGTACTCTACTCATTTTTATATAAAATTATTATGATATTAGTGACATTAAAAAATAGCTCGACTTTTTTTTTTTAAGATTTTATTTATTTACTTGACAGAGAGAGACACAGCGAGAGAGGAAACACAAGCAGGCAGAATGGAAGAGGGAGAAGCAGACTCCCCACTGAGCAGGGAGCCCAATTTGGGCCTGGATCCCAGGACCCTGGGATCATGACCTGAGCCGGAGGCTCAGACACTTAAAGACTGAGCCACCCAGGCATCCCAGTGGTTTGACTTCTTTAAAAAAGTCTGACTGTGTAATCATCCTTAGTCACCTTTTCCATGAAAAGCCTAGGAAAATATTCAGGATGGACTTGGAGCAGACTGATAATCAATAAATCCAAAGGGATGGAGTTAGGTAAGCCACAGCACAGGACGGCACTAATGACAGGCTTGCTGCTTTGTGAGTGGAGGAACTAATTAGACTGGGTAATTTTAAGAACACTAAGAATAAAGCCCACTAGCAAGGACTAAAATAATGGAGAAATCTATAATTAAAGTAGAAATTAAGTTCTCTTACTGTAAAACAAAAGACAGTGGAGCTTTAAAAAGGAAAAAGAGGAGGAAAGGAAGGAGAAGGAAGAGCCTAATAAAGCAGAGTATGTATTTATCAGGAAAATACATATTTATTTGTTTGCAAGCAAAAAAAAAATCACCAATTATTTCCTAGAAGAGGGAGAGTATGTATGTTTTAAGTGTTAGAAAGGAGTTTGCTGGTGTCTATGATAATTAGGGATAACTAGATTCTGATTAGGACAGAATGAGTCTATACATCAGTACATTATTGGTTTTTAAAAGGCCCATTATTTATCTGTCCAGAAGTCTGAACAATTGGTTAGGCTTAGTTTGGGACTGGTATACCGAGGTCACTCAAAATTTGTGGTCAGGACAAACTATGATAATTTGCAGGCTCAGTGCAAAATGAAAATGCAGAACCCCTTTGTTCAAAATGATTAACAGTTTCAAGATAGCAACAGCAGAACAGTAAGCCAGTGATGAGGGCCTCTAAGCCTGTGGCCCTTTGTGACTGAAACACATGTCACATTCCCATGGGAGTGGCATTTCCGTGGTTCTTTAACAGCCTTACTCTTTGGAACTGTCATAATAAAACACAGCTCTGTAGACAGGCCTGTAAACTCCACCTAGACAAGGGCTATTGGAAGTGTAATTTCAGAGGAGCTCAGCAGCTTAGAGCCGCTACTGCCTTGGATGGTTTGTGTGCTCACCTTTGTATTCTAAACATCTAGCAGTCTCCTGGGTCTCTGACCCATGGTAAGCACTCCATAAGTAGTGGATGGGAAGGTACTGGATGATGTAGTTGCCAGCCTTTCTTAGGAAATCCGGTTCAGGTTTTCTCTGGGTAAGAAGATGCAATGTGGGTTCTTTGAAGTTTTAGTTCCTATTGCAGAGACCTCACAGATGCCTCCTCCAGCCAGGTTGAAGGTGTCTTTTAGCCCTGGGTCTTGCATATCCTCTTACAAAACCTGTTTCTCTATTCAGTTATTCTGAAACATATTTAAGCTGATGGGTTAGAACAACAGTTGAGCCCTGACCAGGTTAAAGGAGGAGGAGGTAGAAGAATGGCCATCACCCTTCCAAAGATTTCTGTGCCTTAATTCCTAGACCCAAAGCCTATGTTAGATCACATGTCCAAAGGGTTGCTGATGGATTAAAGTTGCCAATCAGCTGACCTTAAAAACTGCTAAATATCCTGGATTATCCTGGCATGTCCAATGTGTCACAAGGCTCTTAAATAAGAGAGAGAGAAAAGGAGAGGCAGAAAAAGATGTGTTGAAGAAAGCAAGGTTTGGGTGATGTGCTGTGAGACAGGGTCCTTCTGACATTGCTGGGTTTGAAGACGGAGAAAGGGGGTAGCTCTGGAAGCTGGAAAAGGCAAGGAAGTAAATTCTCCACTAGAGCCTCCAGAGAGCAGAGGTCAGACAGCAGACCTCCAGAACAGTAAGAGAATGAATTTGTGTTATTGTAAGCCGTTATGTTATGGTGATTTGTTACAGCAGCAGCTGGAAACTCAAACAGCTGGTTTCACACTGTGGTGATACTAGAGATCACTAACTTCCATGGCTGGGGATTAGTGTCTACCCATGATTTTTTCCATTTCTCTTGGTAACGAGAAGTAGAGTTCTGTCTCCTTTTTCTATATTTTTATTTTCTTTCATCGGACCACTAAATTTTGGGTTTCAAGTTAGCAGGTGTTGTATTCTCAAGGAAGCAAGTAATACCATCTGTTCCAGAGAACACTGGTTTCTTGGGATGTTAATAGTTGAGAGATAGTAAAGAAAAAGGCTTCTACTTCCAAGTTCACACTTCAAACCCAGGTTAAACAAGATTCTTTTTTCTTAAAGTGCTTTATAGAGATATGATCTACATATAAAGTTTAAAAAAAAATCTTAGCCATTTAAGAGAATATGCAGCAAAAAGTGTCTTTGTTCTTCTGCCCAAGCTCCTTTCCCCAGAATTAGCCATTACTAGTTTGTGAATCCTTCCAGCTTAGAGCTGTTCTGTATACATCTACACACACACACACACACACACACACACACACACATACACATTACATACACATACTCTTCTGCACCTTGCTTTTGTTTTACTTAATAGTTTATTTTTTATTTTTTTAATATTATTCAACAGAGAAATAGAGCATGAGAGGGGAGTGGGGGGAAGGGCAGAGGCAGAGGGAGAGGGAGAGGGAGAGGGAGAGGCAGGCTGAGCAGGGAGCTTGATGAGGGGCTCTGTCTCAGGACCATGGGATCATGAACTGAGCTGAAGGCAGAGGCTTAACTGACTGAGCCACCCAGGTGCCCTACTTAATAACTTAATTAACAAATTTATTTATGGAATTTCCATAACTTTTAATATATATACACATGAAACACTAAGAGGACTTCATGAAGAAAAAAAATGCTTATTTTCCAAACATTTTGGACCACAGATTTCACTCTTTGCGAGCGTCTCATAGAAGAACTACCTTTTGAGGCACCTGCTTCACACCAAGCTGCCTTCCTCTGTACTAGAAGTGAGAATTAGTGACTCCCATACACCAGTGTAGCATGATAGGTGTAGATTTTGGAATGAGGGAAACATAGGCTAATATCCTAGCTTCTGGATTGCCTGGTTGCTGCTCACATACATGCTTACTGCATGTGTGGCTTTGGACAGGTTGTTTAACTTTATTGAGACTTCTACTTTTCTTAATACTGTCTATCTCACTCAGTCATATGTTCATTAACTAATACATGCAACTATTAGAATGTTTATAAGCTAGGTCAAGTAAAGCAGAGTCTTTTACCTGAGAAGCTTACTAGTCTTATGAGGGAGGCTTCATTTATAGCCCTTGAAGCAGGAATAAACAATGGCCTGTCTTAAAATTAAGGTTGTGGAGGATCGTTTTCTACCAAGTTGGCAGTTTTCTACTTTTATAGGCATAGATCAATAGTAGCAAATGTCACACCATTTCAAAACATGCAATGAATATAGGAATAAGTGAAGTTTAATATAGGCTTTTTCAGGTATTGATTTTTCAAATCATGTATAGATTCTAATATTAATCATCTGATGAATTATTAGAGTAATATTATTTATCTGAATAAAGTACCATAAGAGTAACAAATCTTCCAATTTATTATGAAATTCCTACATAAATGTTGGCATCCTTGTGGATGGGGAACATATGTTTCTTAATGTTTGTGATTTTACACAATGAATGGTAATAGAACCACAGAATCTTTTTTTCAAGTCCACTATGTATATATTTTACAGGAAAATTTTAGAATTATCTTTCTTTACCAATACCTATAAAGCATCTTACCATTAAGTATAGTCAGTCTTCATAATTCTCCTTTGCTTATTTCAAAAGCATATTTCTGTTTTCTTCTTTCTCTTAATAAATTTGAACAGCAAAGTCATATTCTTTAGAAAAAGATATCTTTAGAAATTTAATTGAAAATAACTAACAGTATTTAATTGCCATTTCACTTGCCAGAAAGAGAGTTTCGAGTTCTCTTCTTTCATTTTCTCAGGCCAACACAGTGTTGTCTGGGCCCACTGCATTCCAGACAATGTACAACACTTGTTTTACTGAGTCCTGATGACTTCAATCTGTTAATTTATTTAGGATATGCTTTTGGTTTTTATAAGGTCAACTAGAAATTTGAAGCTACTTTTCCCACTTATTCTAAGATCAAAAAATTTTTAAATACTGAAATTTAATTTGAAAATACTGTGGTAATTCTGGTGATGTCAAGTCTTTAAGCATATATTTAAAACTTTTCCATTTAAAGAATGTTTCTGTAATCGAGTTTATTTTGGGAACTGTTAAGGTCGGTATGTTAGCTGCCCAGTTATTTAATAGTAGCAAGTAGAGAATACCTTGATTTGCCTGTTTTTTGTGGTCCTTTTGATGAAGGTTTGACTTGTTACATCCTCAAAAACAAATCATTTGCTATTTGGCTTTTATTATTACCAAATAATGTATGTCCTTGCCAATGCTTAGGTCCGATTCTTCCCCAGTACATCGCCCCTACCTTACCTTTCCTTTTTACCCCTCGTGCCACATCTAACCTTTACCCTGAAGCCTGGGTGGAGGCCAGGGAAGTTGGTAGTATACACATACATATATCGATATATGTAGATATAACTGAAATGTGAGAGCTACTTTAGAATGACCTGCTTTGGTGGCCAGGCAGGAACTGACCATTTTGCTAGATTCTTGCTGTGACTGCTGCAGTCCAAGAGTTTCAGACTTCCTTCCTTCCACAAGAAAACATGGCCTGTTCTTTTCTGTAATAAATCAGAGCAATAGTAGCATCCTTCCAAGCTACTCTTCTCAACTCCAGACACTTCATATTGGGTGAAAATGTGGTTTTCTGGATTGAGCAAAGTTGTATAGAAAGCCAGCATTTGGATGGCATGCGGAAAGAGCACACAAAATAAACTTGGCCCTTGCCCCTTGTGACAGAACTTCTCTCTGGTTCTCCCCATATCTCTCACATCATTCCTTACAGTCTCCTTTTAATCATTTCTGTCTGCCCTGCAATTTTAATACTCTCCAGAATTCTGTACGAAACTGTTTTCTCTGATAGTATAGTTCTCTTCCACTCATTTGCCTTTAGTGCCAGTGATATGGCAGTGACTACTGTCTCTCCACACAAAGTCCCATCTGTCCCCCACCCCCAGCTCTCCATCTATGTAGTGGTTTACATATCCTGCAGGCACTTAAGACTCACCAAACCCTTTATGCCTAATTTAAGTGAAAAGTTTAAAAGCAAACCCTTTACACCCAATACTAAACTTGTCCCTCTTTTGTATCACCATCTTCACAGAAGCCAAACTTACAAAACCCAGAAATCTGAGAACATTGTTGTGGAAGAGCAAAGAACTGTTAGGTGCTTACACAGTTATGCTAACACACACACACACACACACACACACACACTGGTGTTCAGAGAGGAATACTGCCTAGTCTTGCGTGTTTTTGAACTTTGAGTAATAGAACCGTATTAGGTGTATTCTTTCGTGCTTTGCTCTTTTCTTCAACAGATTCATGCATGTATATAGCTGTATTGTAGTGTATGGTGTGAAAATTCTGTGACTTATTTGCCCATTTTCCTGTTAAGAGACATTGGGTAGTTTTCACTATTAAAAGCAATGCACCAATGAATGTTTGTGCACATATCTCCTGACACAGATCACAAATGTTTCTTGAGAATGTGTGCGTAGGAGTAGAATTCCTGGGTATAGGTATAAACGTCTCCATATACCTGGTTAGTTGTTGCCAAATTGTTATCCAAAATGATTTCACTGTTTATACTCTAACCAGTAGTAATTTATCTTGTTATATTTCATGTCTTCCATGATCTCTGCTATGGTTGGACATTTTCATTTTTGCTAATCTGGTGTAAAATATTTCATAGTGGTTTTCATATCCTTGGTTACCAGTGAAGTCAAGTTTATTATCATGTGCTTATTTGCCCCCACTGTTTCCTTCTCTTGAAGTTCCTGTGGTCTTTCGCATACATTGTTAAATTATATTGGATTTTTTTAAAATGTTATAGGAGTTTTAGATGGTGATCCTTTGTCAGTAGCATATGTTGCAATATCTCCTTTCACTTTGTAACTTGTCTTTTCATTTTCTTTAAGGTGTCTCCTGATGAATAGAAGTACTTACTTCTAATGCTTCTAATGTAATTGAATTGAACAATCTTTATGGTTTCCCTTTCTGCATAAAAAACAAACAAACAAACAAAAACTTACCTCTTGTAAGATCCTAAAGACATTCTCCTGAATTTGATGTGTGTATTGTGTAGGTAGAGATACATAATCAAGCCACATAAAAATTGACGTTTGATTTTTGATTTCAGGACCATTGTTTGTATCATAGTCAAATGGCCATGAGTTTTCAAGTGTCACAGTGCCATTAATCATTATACGTTTTTCTAAGCTCTCATTTTGCTCATCTTGGCTCCTTGACATGTTCCAGGAATATTATTCTCAGAATATGAAACAAAATGCAAGTGATTCTCTCCAAACTATATTAATGTTTCTTATTTGAGTAAGAAAAGATTAATATTCCAGCCATGGTGATACCAGCATTAAACTGGGTTGAGAAAATGTCCTTACAAAATGAGCTAATAACTGGAAATAACATTTTAAAAGATTTGGTAATTCAACTCCCAGAAAGTTAAAAGAGAAGCCAATCTCCATTCAAATATTTTTAGAGAAACTTTCCTAGGATGAGATACATCTTTTGACAAATTTAACTTTTGATCTACATTATTCATTGTTAATTAGATGGTGGTCATGCAGTTTTGATATTTTGATTTGAGGTGCAGATCCTGTGTAGTTGTGTATCTGTGTGTGTTATAATGCAATGTGGAATCAAGATAACAAAGCAGAAATCTCTGCAGTTGCATTATTGAGAACATAAGTCATCTTTTAGTAAAGTTGTCATCATCTAGTTTCATTTATTGCCTTTGTTTTAAAAAGTCCTTATACTTAAGCATTAAACTCTACAAAGGTGGTTTCTTGTCATTAGCCCATTCTTCTTAATTTACAGTATTCATTTATTCCACAAATATTTATTAAGAACCTATGTTTTAGAAAGTAGCCTATGCTACTTTCTAGTTGAGCCTATGCTCAACTGAGTGTAACTCTTCCAGAATTCAGGACCTGGAAGAACTGCAAGATCATTTATAGTAATGCTAACTTCCCACAAATTAAATTAAGAAGCTCAGATCCAGAAAAGTGCAGTCACCTGACCAAAATCACAGAATGATAGAGAATAAATAAAAATCCTGACCCTAGATTCAGAATCCCTCCTGTTAAATGATGTTTTCCATAAAAACGATCTGAAAAATCTTCCTGAGTCCTGAATATTGATACAATGTTTCTAGAGATTCCCAAAAGGATAAATCACTGTTGTGAGCAAATTATATTACATAGTTACTTCAAGCTCCTTATAAAATTTTTAGGTTCAAAAGACACGTTTTGTAAAATGACAAAAAGCAAAAAGTTTAACTGAAAGCTTCCTGAGGGCAAGAATCATTTGACACCTTTATCAATTTGTTTTATTCCCCGATACAGTGAGCTGTTAATACTACACTAAACAAATAATCGATTAAATGAATAAAATTATATATTGAAATAGAGGGTAGAGACATTAAGTACTTTAAATGATTAAAGAAAAGAAAAATCAGGCTGAAGGTAGAATGTTTGTGGAACATTTAGGACTAACAGTGGCCATAACTAATGGTATGGAGGAACTCCCAAGTTTCAAATTACTTGTTTAGCTCACTTTCTATTAAGATTTTAGATACAGATTCTCTGAATTATTTGCTTTCAGATTTCACCTCCAAGCATGATTTCCTGGAAGAAGCATGTTCATGAAAAAATAATGTGATAAAAAATACTAAATTAAGTACTTAGAGGTAGTAATTGTTTTGTTGTTTATAAGAGCATTAAAAATGGAAACAACCCAAATATCCATCAGTAAGTAGATCAGTGGTTAGTACAACCAAATTAAAATGATTAATGTAGATAACTATCTTTTTTTAAAACATATAATGTATTCTTTGTTTCAGGGGTACCTGTCTGTGATTCATCAGTCTTACACAATTCATAGCACTCACCACAGCACATACGCTCCCCAGTGTCCATCACCCAGCCACACTATTCTTCCCATCCCCCTCCCCTCCAGCAACCCTCAGTTTGTTTCCTGAGATTAAGAGTCTCTTATGGTTTGTCTCCCTCTCTGGTTTTGTCTTGTTTCATTTTCCCCTCCCATCCCCTGTGATCCTCTGTCTTGTTTCTCAAAATCCTCATATCAGTGATCATATAATAATTGTCTTTCTCTGATTGACTTATTTTGCTTAGCATAATACCCTCTAGTTCCATCCACATCGTTGCAAATGGCAAGATTTTATGGTTTTTGATGGCTGCATAATATTCCACAGTGTGTGTGTGTGTGTGTGTATATATATACACATACACACACACACACCACATCTCCTTTATCCATTCATCTGTTGATGGATATTTGGGCTCTTTCTGCAGTTTGGCTGCTGTAAACATTGGGGTACGTGTGCCCCTTCAGATCACTACATTTGTATCCAGTAGTGCAATTATAGGGTCATAGGGTAGCTCTATTTTCAACTTTTTGAGGAACCTCCATACTGTTTTCCAGAGTGCCTGCAACAGCTTGCATTCCCACCAGCAATATAGGACGGTTCCTCTCTCCTCACATCCTTGCCAACACCTGTCATTTCCTGACTGGTTTATTTTAGCTGTTCTGGTGTCAGGTGGTATCTCACTGTGGTTTTGATTTGTATTCCCCTGATGCCTAGTGATGTTGAGCACTTTTTCATGTGTCTGTTGGCCAATTGGATGTCTTCTTTGCAGAAATGTCTGTTCATATTGTCTGCCCGTTTCTCGATTGGATTATTTGTTCTTTGGGTGTTGAGTTTGATAAGTTCTTTAGAGATTTTGGATATTCACCCTTTATCTGATATGTCATTTGCAAATATCTTCTTCCAGTCTCTTAGTTGTCTTTTGGTTTGTTGACTGTTCCCTTTGCTGTGCAAAAGCTTTTAATCTTGATGAAGTCCCAGTAGTTCATTTTTGCCCTTGCTTCCCTTGCCTTTTGTGATATTTCAAGGAAGGAGTTGCTGCAGCTGAGGTCAAAGAGGTTCCTGCCTGTGTTCTCCTCAAGGATTTTGATGGATTCCTGTCTCACATTGAGATCTTTCAGCCATGTTGAGTCTGTTTTTGTGTGTGATGTAAGGAAATGGTCCAGTTTCATTCTTCTGCATGTGGCTGTCAAATTTTCCCAACACCATTTGTTGAAGAGACTGTCTTTTTTCCATTGGACATTCTTTCCTGCTTTGTCGAAGATTAGTTGACTATAGAGTTGAGGGTCCACTTCTGAACTCTCTGTTCTGTTCCATTGATCTCTGTGTCTGTTTTTGTGTCAGTACCATACTGTCTTGATGATGAGAGCTTCGTAATAGAGCTTGACGTCTGGAATTGTGATGCTGCCAACTTTGGTTTACTTTTTCAACATTCGTCAGGCTATTCGGGGTCTTCTCTGGTTCCGGATAAACTTTAGGATTATTTGTTCCATTTCTTTGAAAAAAGTTGATGGTATTTTGATAGGTATTACATTAAATGTGTAGATTATTCTAGGTAGCATAGACATATTCATAATATTTATTCTTCTAATCCATGAGCATGGAACGTTTTTCCATTTCTTTGTGTCTTCCTCAGTTTCTTTCATGAGCACTTTATAGTTTTCTGAGTACAGATTCTTTGCCTCTTTGGTTAGGTTTATTCATAGATATCTTATGGTTTTGGGTGCAATTATAAATGGAATCGACTCCTTAATTTCCTTCTTCTGTCTTGCTGTTGGTATATAGAAATGCAACTGATTTCTGTGCATTGATTTTATATCCTGACACTTTACTGAATTCCTGTATGAGTTCTAGCAGTTTTGGAGTGTCGTGTTTTGGGTTTTCCACATAAAGTCATCTGCAAAGAGTGAGAGTTTGACTTCTTTGCCGATTCAAATGTCTTTTATTTCTTTTTGTTGTCTGATTGCTGAGGCTAGGACTTCTAATACTATGTTGAATAGCAGTAGTGATAGTGGACAGCCCTGCCGTGTTCTTGACCTTAGGGGGAAAGCTCTCAGTTTTTCCCCATTGAGAATGACATTCGCTGNCGTGTTTTGGGTTTTCCACATAAAGTCATCTGCAAAGAGTGAGAGTTTGACTTCTTTGCCGATTCAAATGTCTTTTATTTCTTTTTGTTGTCTGATTGCTGAGGCTAGGACTTCTAATACTATGTTGAATAGCAGTAGTGATAGTGGACAGCCCTGCCGTGTTCTTGACCTTAGGGGGAAAGCTCTCAGTTTTTCCCCATTGAGAATGACATTCGCTGTGGGTTTTTCATAGATGGCTTCGATGATATTGAGGTATGTACCCTCTATCCCTACACTGTGAAGAGTTTTGATCAAGAAAGGATGCTATACTTTGTCAAATGCTTTTTCAGCATCTATTGAGAGTATCATATGGTTCTTGTTCTTTCTTTTATTTATGTATTTTATCACATTGATTGACTTGCAGATCAATGGTTGGAACCAACCTTCCAATCCAGGAATAAATCCCACTTGGTCGTGGTGAATAATCCTTTTAATGTACTGTTGGATCCTATTGGCTAGTATTTTGGTGAGAATTTTTACATCCATGTTCATCAAGGATATTGGTCTGTAATTCTCCTTTTTGATGGGGTCTTTGGATTTGGGATCAAGGTAATGCTGGCCTCATAAAATGAGTTTGGAACCTTTCCTTCCATTTCTATTTTTTGGAATAGTTTTAGGAGAATAGGTATTAATTCTTCTTTAAAAACGTTTGGTAGAATTCCCTTGGGAAGCTGTCTGGTGCTGGGCTCTTGTTTTTTGGGAGATTTTTGATGACTGATTCAATCTTCTTACTGGTTGTGGGTTTCTTCAGGTTTTCTATTTCTTCCTGGTTCAGTTTTGGTAGTTTATGTGTCTCTAGGAATGCATCCATTTCTTCCAGATTGTTGGTAGTTTATGTGTCTCTAGGAATGCATCCATTTCTTCCAGATTGTCAAATTTGCTGGTGTAGAGTTGCTCATAATATGTTCTTATAACTGTATTTCTTTGGTGTTGGTTGTGATCTCTCCTCTTTCATTCATGATTTTATTAATTTGGGTCCTTTCTCTTTTCTTTTTGATAAATCTGGCCAGGGGTTTATCAATCTTATTAATTCTTTCTTTCTATTTCATTGATTTCTGCTCTGATCTTTATTATTTCTCTTCTCCTGCTGGGTTTAGGCTTTCTTTGCTGTTCTTCCTCCAGCGTCTTTAGGTGTAGGGTTAGGTTATGTATTTGAGAACTTTTGGTTTCTTTTTTTTTTTTTTTAATTTTTTTTTTCTTAGGATTTTTATTTATTTATTTTGGCAGAGAGAGAGAAAGCACAAGTAGGGACAGCAGCAGGCAGAGGGAGAGGGAGAAGCAGGCTCTCTGCCGAGCAGGGAGCCTGATGCGGGATTCGATCCCAGGACCCTGGGATCATGACCTGAGCCGAAGGCAGCAGTTTAACCAACTGAGCCACCCAGGCACCTGACCTTTTTGTTTCTTGAGAAATGCTTGTATTGCTGTATACGTTCCTCTAGGACCACCTTTGCTGTGTCCCTTAGATTTTGAACAGTTGTGTTTTCATTTTCATTTGTTTCCATGAATCTTTTTAATTCTTCTTTAATGTTCTGATTGACCCATTCATTCTTTAGTAGGATGCTCTTTAGCCTCCATGTATTTGAGTTCTTTCCAACTTGCCTCTTGTGGTTAAGTTCTAATTTCAAAGCATTGTAGTCTGAAAATATGCAAGGAATGATCCCAATCTTTTGGTACTGATTGAAACCTGATATGTGACCCAGGATGTGATCTATTCTGAAAAATGTTCTGTGTGCACTGGGAAAGAATGTGTATTTTGTTGCTTTGGGATGGGATGTTCTAAATATATCTGTGATGTCCATCTGCTTCAGTATGTCATTTAAAGCCTTTATTTCTTTATTGATCTTTGCTTAGATGATCTGTCCATTTCAGTGAGAGTGGTGTTAAATACCCCTACTATGATTGTATTATTGTTAATGTGTTTCTTTGATATTGTTATTATTGGTTTATATAATTGGCTGCCCCTATGTTAGGGGCATAGATATTTGAAATTATTTGATCTTCCTGTTGGACAGACCCTTTAAATACGATATAGTATCCTTCCTCATCTCTTATTAGAGTCTTTGGCTTAAAATCTAATTTATCTGTAGAAGGATTGCCACACCAGCTTACTTTTGATGTCCATTAGCACGATAAATTGTTTTCCACCCCCTCATTTTAAATGTGGAGGTGTCTTTGGATCTAAAATGCGTTTCTCAGAGACAGCATATCAATGGGTCTTTTTTTTTTATCCACTCTTGATACCCTGTGCCTTTTGATTGAGGCATTTAATCCATTTACATTCAGAGTAACTATTGAAAGATCTGAATATTCTTCCATTGTATTGCCTGTAAGGTGACTGTTACTGTATATTGTCTCTGTTCCTTTCTGGTCTGTTACTTTTAGGCTCTCTCTTTGCTTAGAGACCCCTTTCAATATTTTCTGTAGGGCTGGTTTGGTGTTTGCAAATTCTTTTAGTTTCTGTTTGTCCTGGAAGCTTTTTATCTCTCCTTCTATTTTCAATGACAGCCTAGCTGGATATAGTGTTCTTGGCTGCATATTTTTCTCGTTTAGTGCTCTGACTATACAATGCCAGTCCTTTCTGGCCTGCCAGGTCTCTGTGGATAGGTCTGCTGCCAATCTAATATTTCTACCATTGTATGTTACAGACCTCTTGTCCCTGAGTTGCTTTCAGGATTTTCTCTTTTATTGATTTTGAGGGGGTTTCTCTGTGCCTCCTGGATTTTGATGCTTGTTCTCTTTACCAAATTAGGAAAGTTCTCTGGTATGATTTGCTCCATTATACCTTCTGCCCCTCTCTTTCTTCTTCTTCTTAGATCCCAATTATTCTAATATTGTTACGTCTTATGGTATCACTTATCTCTTGAATTCTCCCCTCATGGTCCAGTAGTTATTTGTCTCTCTTGTGCTCACCTTCTCTATTCTCCACCATTTGGTCTTCTATATTGCTAATTCTCTCTTCCTCATTTTTCCTAGCAGTAAGAACCTCCATTTTTTATTATGCCTCATTAATAGCTTTTTTGAATTCAACTTGTTTAGCTTTTAGTTCTTTTGTTTCTCCAGAAAGGGATTTTATCTCTCCCGAAAGGGATTTTGTAGTATCTTCTATGCTTTTTTCAAGCCCAGCTAGCATATTGATAATTGTCATTCTGAATTCTAATTCTGACATCTTACTAATGTCTGTATTGATTAGGCCCCTAGCCTCCAGTACTGCTTCTTGTTCTTTTTATTTTTTTAAGGTGAGTTTTTCTGCCTTGTCATTTTATCCAGATAAGAATAGATGAATGAGAGAACAAAATACTAAAAGGGAGGGGGGGCATCTGGGTGGCCCAGTCGTTAAGTATCTGCCTTCTGCTCAGTTCATGATCCCAGAGTCCTGAGATTGAGTCCCGAATCGGGCTCCCTGCTCTACAGGAAGCCTGCTTCTCCTTCTCTCACTCCCTGTGCTTGTGCGTCCCTCTCTTGCTGTGTTCTCTCTGTCAAATAAATAAATAAAATCTTTAGAAAAAAAATACTGAAAGGGTAGCAACAACCTCAGAAAAATATACCCTAACCAAATTAGAAGAGACCTGAAACCGGGGTGAGAAGAAATGAGAAGGGGGATGTATATGTATGTATATGTGTGTGTATACACACACACACACATACACACATATATGTTTATTTATTTATTTATAAAATTAGACTGATGAATAGAACAGAGTCACACACTTGATTTTGGGTGTGTTTTGGTCTGTTAGAGGAAACTGCTTCCCAAAATTTTAAAGAAAGAAAAACATATATATACAAAAATAAGGGTAAACATGATGAAGGGATGGAATATGAGTGTACAGATGAAATTTAAAAGAGTATATATAACGAATTGGTAAGATAAGAAATCGGTTGAAAAATGAAATTAAAAAAGGAGAGAATGTGATCAGGCTGTAGACACAAATCCAAATGATAGATTTAGATTATATTTTGATATGTTAGAAGAAACCGTATCCAAAAATTTTAAAGAAAAAAACTTATATGTATACAAAAAATAAGTTTAAATACAATGAAGGGATATAATATGACTATAACAATGAAATTAAAAAGGAATTTTAAAAAGGTATTGATAAGATAAAATAGTTAAAAAATAAGAAATAGGAAATAGGAAAAATTTTCTAAAGAAAGTTTTCTAAGAAAAATTCCTAATGAAATTTTCCTATTTCCTAAGAAATAGGAAAAATTTTCTAAAAATAGAATAATAAAAAAAATAAAATTAAAAAAATTAACTTTTAAAGACTAAGGAATCATGGGGGGGAAAAGCTGTCAGTTCTATGTGCTGCATTCCCCTATCTCTGGAGTTCTGCAGTGCTCATTGATAGGTGTACTTGGTCTTGGCTGGATGTTCTTGCTTATCTTCTGGGGGAGGGGCCTGTTGCAGTGATTCTCAAACATCTTTGTCGGAGGCGGAATTGCACCACCCTTGCCAGGGGCCAGACTATGTAATCTGCTCTGTTTTGGTCTTGGGAGCTTTTGTTCCCTGAATGCTTTCCATACACCTTTGGAGGATGGAGGACAGAGGACGGGAATGAAAATGGCAGCCTCCCCATCTCCAGCTCTGTAGGAGCCAAGAGCTTAGGGCCCCACTCTTGCACTTTCAGAGAAAGGCAGTCACTCCCTCCCCTCTCCTCGGTCTCCGGCAGCACTCGATGCTCACCCAGCCTGTGACCAAGCATTTTTATCTCTGGCGCACTGTCCTGTTTGGAGTCTCCAAACCCAAGAGATTCCTGCATCACACTCCCGCACCGCTCCTCCTGGAGGAGGAAGGGGGAGGTCTTCTCGGATCTTCCACTTGTGGGGTCCATGCTAGAAGAGCAGTGGGCCAACTGTGCCTCAGATCACGGTTTAAGGTAACCCTGAGCTGAGAGCCCCCTCCTTGGCTTCGTCTCTACAGCCGGCCTCCCCTCCCCAATACCAGAGAGCTCTGCCGCATTCAGGCACCCCGATCTTTTTGTGACCCTGCGGGTCCTGAGACCACACTGTACCCCTGAGGGCTCCAACCCCCACTTAGCCTCTGGAGCAATGTCCCTCAGTGGAGCAGACTTCTAAAAGTTCCAATTTTGTGCTCCACTGCTCTATGGCTTGCTGGGAGCCAGCCCCTCCCCCTGTAGTCTATAGTCCCATATATCGCCTCGGATTCACTTCTCTGGACGTCCTACCTTCCAGAAGGTGGTCGCTTATCAGTTCCTAGAATTGCTGCTATTCTTCTCTTTGATCTTCTGTTGAATTTGTACATCTTCAGAATGGTTCGATAACTATTTAGCTGAATTCCTGAGCCCCAACAGTATTTCAGTCTCCTACTCCTCTACCATCTTGCGCCTCCCCCTGTTTATCAACTTCTGCATAGTAGAAAACTGGTGACTAAGAAAAGATTATTCTTTCTTTTTAGTTAGGTTCTTATTTGTGATCTCTCTAAATCACTTCTAGGAGAGAGGGTAAGAATGAGGACAGATTTCATAAGTTTAAGGAATTAGTAGAGAATTAGATTCAGTGAATGTGGATAATGAAAAATGGATGCTATCTGGAAGGCCTATCAGAGACGCCATAGACAAGTATCTTTGAACATGCAAAGATATTGCTAATGTGTAGAGTAAAAAAAATTTCTGAAAACAAAATTATATGTATTAGAATGATCCCATTTTTGTGGAAATAAAAACCATGAAAATACAAATAATGCAAAATAGAATGATGGACATTTTTATTTTCCTTTTTATGCTTTTTAGAATTTATAAACACATAATATTTATTACTTATATAAGTGATTAAACTTTTCTTTTTGTTGTGGGAAGAGTTCTATAGCTTCTATAGAAAATGTTTTATAGCTTTTATAGAAAATGATCTCTATTCATTGAACAACTTTTGTTGAACATCTATTATGTGCTAGGCACTAAACACAAAAGAGTCAGTCTAATTCTTGACCTCCTTGTGACTTTAGAAGATGGGAATCATAAACAGAGCACTAGAAATCCATGTCCTTTAGACTTATCACTTCAGAGTGGTCCTTTTGTCTTATGCCAATTTTTTTAAAACTAAACTGATTGATCTCTGTGTTCTGGCTGTGAACTATGAACAAAATTAGAGGTTTTTAAGATCTGACATTATAACTGAGAAAAATCAATTCTCCATTTTGCCAGGAGGAGAAAAAGCAACTCTGAGACATTTGGGGCCAGAGAAAAATGTTTAAATGTATTGAGTTGACACTGAAAACTTATACATGTAATAATTATACTTTTATTCTCTACTATATCATTTTCTCCTTCTATGAAATATATTTTTAGATATTTAATTACACGTTACAATAATTGTATCCATATTTATTGTTAATTTTAACATTAAAGTTCCCAGATGGAGGACTTGTCATCTTGATAATGCATTAATACCTAGCACCTTGGCATTCCTGTGAACGTAATGTTGTCTGAACTTGGTCTGCTCAGGACAAAACAGAACACGTTGCAGCCGACCACAGTTAATTGTAGGCAGTGAGGAGGCCAAGGAGGACCCTGTGGCCGTTTCATTTTTAATAATCTCTTGTGACTAAGTGTGGGTGTTGGATTTTTGAAATACTCATAATCTAAACAAACTCAGTGTTTGGGGATTTTTTAATTGGTTAGCCTTTTAAATTAAAGAAACTATTAGCCGGAGCTTTTTTTTTTTTTTTTTTTTTGTAGTTAATGCAGTATTAGAGGTTAATAATAGTTCCCAAATGTTTTGTGGGAATTTACAAGCATTTTCATACATGATGCCTCATTTAATCTTTGGACCACCTCTGAGGCAGCTATTACTTCAATTTTACAGGTGAGAAAACAGAAGTCTAGTTAGGTTAAATGACTTATCTGAAGTCACATGGCTAAGAAGAAGTAGACCTGAATCCACACGTAGGTGTCCTGACTTCAGGTCTCATTCTCTTTCAGCTATACCTGGCTGCTATGACTCTGCCTCTGCCTTTGAAGTTGGAAATTTGGGGCATTACTGAGTTTTAGTGGATTGACACAACCTAGTGATAACTACCCCTGAAGCCACCTCTAATTGTCAATATGAAGCATGTTTTATTTAGGTTCCACAAAGAACCACTGACAAGGTTTATACAAGGGTCCTTCTGATTGAGCTGTTACCCTGCAGCTTACCATTTTATGAGTCCAGTTAACAATCTGGGATCATCATGCCCTTTATCCTAGGACTGAAAGAACATTTACATAAATACAGAGGTTGGCCCATTGATGCAGTAACTCCAATACTGAAATGGAATAAAATTTAGTTATTAAATAAAGATATGTAAATTCAATAAGTAAATGTGGGCCAACAACATTTCATCAGCTGATAAAATGTGAAGTCATTATTAGTCATATACACTTATAATGGAAAGACCACTAAAGGAAACTCAGGTGACTTTCTGATATTAAGAGGTTGAAGTGCATGTTAATAGGTAGAATTTAAGGGAGCCAAAGGAAGATGTAAATTGTGATGGGATTATTAAAGAAATTACTTGAGACACAGGCCTCCTGTATCTTGGCATAAAAAGGCTTATAATACAGAGGATATTTTATTTCTTGACCTTAATTAGGAGTATTGTTGTAGGCCTTTGAATTTTTGTTAGCTCAGAATAGAGATAATTAATCCTAAAGCAGTTAAAGTAATTATATTCTCTTCACCTCTTTTTTTATATTCATGCAGCATAGGGAAATGAGTCTCTAAACCAATTCTGAAATAGAATTTAGCATTTATTTCACTTCTGTGTCTCTTAATTTTCTTTTACCCTGTATGGCATTTTGTAGAATAAAATACTCTTGATTTTCTTTTTACTCTAGGCTTAATCCTCCACTACCTGAGACGTCAAAAAAGGAGCACAGCTCAGCTGAAAACATGTCTTTAGAAACTCTAAGAAACAGTAGTTCAGAAGACCTCTTTGATGAGATTTAACTGTCTCAAAAAGGTACTTTGATGTTCACTAGACTATGTTTTCTGTTCATTTCTTTAAACTAAAAAAGCAAGATTTCAACTCAGCAGCAGCTATTACTGTACCTTACAATTTAATTACATACACACTGAATTGAAACCATTGTGCAAAATGGATTATACATGTATATGAAGATTTGATTTGATGACAGTGGTACATTATTCTAAACTATTCATTCACATGCCTATAATTACATAAAATCTCAGACTTTTTATTGCAAAGGACACATTTATCTTATTTAATTCACACATATTATATGTGGTAGCTGTCTAACACCCTGTCTAGGAAGATTTTAGAAATAGGACAAAGAAAATGTCTATAGTTCTTTTTTGAATAGTCATATTCTGAACAACGTTTGAGCATTTTAATTTGTGAATTGATGTATAAAATTTATTTTTAGTCTGTACACAAATAATCTCAAAATCTGATGACAAAATTGTTGATGCATTGAAGATTTTGTGTTCCTAATAAAATATTTAGCTTAGCTTTTTCCTTTTTTATAGTAACAGGCTTTGCAAGGTGCTTATTAATATAAATATAACCCCTTTTTTATCAAAAGCATATTTTTCAGAGATTGTTGATGAAAGATTTCTTACACATTAAGGGCCTTCTTTGAAAACAAGGACGACTTATCTATCCTCAATAACATATAGCACAATTAAAAAAAAAATACTCTTTCTACCTCCTAACCTCTCATTTTGTCCTCACTTCTCTCCAGTTGAATATCCATTTTCTCCATGGTTCTCAAAGTTAACAGTGACTACCATGTTGTTAAATTCAGTGGTTGGTCCATTCTCAGTCCTCAGCTACACCTGACATAGTCAATCACTTATCCTCAGTAAACATTTCCTTCACCTGACTTTTGCAATAACATAGGCTGTTTGTATTCCTTTCTCTTTGGCCCCTGCATCTTTCTCCTTGACCGACAGTTAAGTGTTAGAGTGCCTCCAGCTTAATCTTTAGCTTTCTTCTTTTCATTACCTACATTGTCTCTCTAGCTTTTCTTTGGCTTTAAATACCATTTACATGTGAATATCTCCAAAATTAAAAGAATTCTATTTCCATAGTCATATATGTATACATACATTTGACCCTCGAACACCGTAGGGGTTGGGGCACTGATACCCTGGGTAGTCAAAACACTGTGTATAATTTTTGATTCCCTAAAAACTTACCTTCTAAGAGCCTACTCTTGACTGGAAACCTTACCAATAATATAAAGTCAATTAAAAAATAATAAAGTCAATTAATATATATTTTGTATTTATATGTTGTATTCTCATAATAAACTAAGCTAGAGAAAGGAAAATGTTACTAAGAAATCCTAGGGAAGAGACAATAGATTTAACTAGTATCCTGTAAAAAAAATCTGTGTATAAGTGGACCTGCCCAGTTTAAACCCATGTTGTTCAAAGGTCAGGTGTATAATTTACCATTAGTTTATCCCAAAAGGAGGTTCTTAAAAATCTGACTGAGTACATCTGTCTGCATTGGATGATTATTTGGATATTCAGATACATGTAAAGGAAAGATCTGATTGTGTCCCAACCATCATCTCCCCACCCCGGGGCTTCCTTATCCAACAAATTTGCAACCACATACCTAGTTGGTTCAGGCTGAAAACCCAGGAATCCTCCTTGGTGCCTCTGCTTGCTCTTATCCCACATCTTGGCATTTTTACCTCCAAATTACAGCTTGACTCTATCTATTTCTCTTTCTCTGTCTGCTACATCTGCCTCCTGACTGGTCTCCCTGCTCATCTCCTACTCTGCAATGCAGACAAACTGAATTTTTTAAATTGTAGGTAAGATAATTTCATGCGTGGATCAAAACCCTCCAGTAGTAATCTGTTGCCCTTTGAATAAAGTTCAGATTCCTTACCATAGTGTATGTAAGGTCTGATACGATCTGGCCCCTACCTATCTCTCCCCTTGATTTCCTGCTCCTTTCTCTTTGCTTGCCTTGCTCTTTACTCTCCTTCAAGTAGGGCAGATCTCAGAACCATTGTATTGTTGGGCCCTATACTCAGAATGTTCATCTTTATATGGTTGGTTTCTTCTTCTCATCTTTCAGGTCTAGAACCAAATGTCTATTTCCCTGAAATACCCTTTCTAAAGATGAACATACTCCCAGTCATTGTCCCATTAGAGTGTTTTTTTTCACTGTGCATATTACTACCTAGAGTTATTTTTTTCATTTCTCTCTCTTTCATGTCCCCAGTAGGAAATAAGTCCCAGCATAGCAGAGGCATGGCCATCTGTTTTATCTATTTCCGGTTCCTACAATGGGGCTAGATTCACAAAGGCTTTTAGTAAGCATTTGTTGAATGAATAAATGCATGTCTGTCACAACATAGGCACTCGAAATATTTCTTTAAGTTATTAAAATGTTTTGAAAAGAAACCTCAGGTTGAAATTTAGTCAGTTGACTTGATACAAAGAAATAATTGTTTAGAAAGCTCAAGTACCTTTTATGATTAATTATAAATAATATATGCATAAATATTTGTGCATGTAGGCTTGATCACAGAGTGAATGAGAAAGAATTACACATATCATTGATATCAGAAATAGGATTTTATTAAGTCAATGGAACAATAAAATATTTTAAATAGAAATTTTACTCCATTTTTATTTCCATAGTGGCTTCCATCTGAGAGGGAAAATTTTTAAATAAATGTAAATATGTAAAATATAAAAATATAAGTCTATAGACTTTGTAAGTCTAAAATTCTACTTACATAGGAACTTCACTATAATAATGAATTTCATATAATCTGAGATTTGTCTTGGAATTTTCCAAGGGGATTTTGTACATTGATGTACAGTGTCATCAAAATAATGTCATCTCATCTGAATAACCAGAATTAGTATACAACTGTGTGTGTGTGTGTGTGTGTGTGTGTGTGTGTGTGTGTGTATGAATACATACATGTACAATTTTTTTAAGTAAAAGAGAAGAAGGAAACAGTTTTGGCTATTAACTCGCTTGTGGTGAGAGAGGTACAAAGAGTGTTTCCTAATAATTGTAACAACAGAATCTGTAAAGTTCGTAATATTTACAAAAATTTGGTAGTATTTTTCCAGGGCATTGGATATTTTCAACCTTTATTGTGTGTCAAATTGATTCAGCTGGTCAGAGCAGAGCATAATAAGCCCATAAGTTATAGCTCCCTCCTTTATATCTAGTGTGGAAAAATTGAAGGGATAGTTTTACATTTTGTGTTATGTAGACAGATGCCTATAGATTTGGTGTTAAGATATCCAGATCTGGTCATTCTATGCCATGATTTTTCCTCACATTTTCTGTACTCAAAAACAGATTGTTGTGGGAAAACACTGAAATGGAAGGCACAGAAATTAAGTTATAATGCAGCATAACTTTTATTTTCTTTTTAATTCTCTTGACCTTTTTTGATTGTAAAAGGTCTGTTGTAAAACAAGGTGTTTGCATTTTTGAAGTTTTTTTCAACTTAAAATGTATAATTCTTGGCTCTGGTCTATAATCAGATGGTATGACTTGGGCCTCATTAGGGAAGTTCATGAAAGAAAAAGTCCCATCTTAGGAAGAGATGTCTTTATTATGTAGTTTTAAAAGGTCAGGAAACTACTTTAGGCAAGTTTTTCTTAGTGACCTAGAACTCAAATTCATAAAATACTAGACCCTATGTTTTAGAGCCAAGTAGCTCTTAATTGGGTAAATTTGACTCAACAAATGTTTATAAAGGAGCACTTATGCACAAAATGCAGAACTGGGCCATGTGGAGAATTAAAGGATAAATCCAACCATTCACCAGATATTTGTTAAGCATTTGTGTCAATCTCTATTTTGGGCAGTAGATACAACAATGAGTAATACGTGTGCTGTGTTGCTGTGGAGCTTATGTTCTAGTAAGTGAAATCTGGGGCCTGCTCTCAAAGAGTGGAAGTATATGGAAGGGGGTTGAGATTGGGGCTCCAAACCCCTCTGTGATGAACTATTGGTAGGATAAATGGCATAAAGAGAAGAGCAAAGAAGTAAAAGTTATGAGCAAGGATCCATAGAAGATAAAAGGTCCAACTAGGAGGGTAAGAGAAATTAGTAGGGTTGGGGACAGTGAGCTATAGAGGAAGCTGTCTGCCAGATCAGAGAGAGTGCAGAAGATAGTGGAGGTAGAGGTCTGGGGTTAATCTTTAAGTTTGTAATTGTGTCATCAGAATGAAGGAGACAAGTTAGAAGGCATCCCAGGAGGAATATTGACCAGGTGGATTTAGTGTGACACTAAGTTATGTAATAAATATATAACAGTTTGAGATGACATTTCTGTGGGAAGATGCACAGTGCCAGAAATCTTCAGGTCGTGGACCCCTTCCTAGATATCTGAGAATGAGAAAGGAAAACCAGTCGGTGGGTCCTCTACAAGATATTGCCCAGAAACAGCCAACTCTCCTCCTGTTGTGTCTCCAATTCTTGCGCTCAGTATTATTTATAGAATCCATTTTTAATAAAAGGAAATTAAATAGCTGACATCTAAATTCATGAAGACCTCATGAATTTGCCTATATATCAGGAAATGCAAAACACAGTTAACACATTTTGTAAGAGAGAATCATAGTCACAAAAGAACTATTTATCCATTTCTAGCTATTGTCTGAAATAAAGTTTTTCACTGCTGTTCTGAAAACTTCCAGTGAATGCTTTTCAGGAGGGCAGATTTCATTTGCAGGTGTTCTGTGAGTGAGTTTGCAGTGATTTTCTCCATATTTTAACGATCAGAAAAGGATACCTTGAAAAATGCATGATAAGCATTTTGTGCTTGCTTCATAACTATGTGTCCTCTGAACTACTAACTCCCACCTCTCTGATCTACTCAACCTAAAACACTCCCCAGCCTACCTTCTACTCACTTTCTCCCTTTCGGTTATCCACGTGTCATTTCATTTACCAACTGTCATCATCACTTTCTGATTTTCCTCTGCATTTGAAAAAATTTCATTATGAATTTTATTGTTCATCCGTTGATTTTTCTTCCCTCTTTTGGAGGCCCTTCGTCCTAAACTCTCATCTGAAAATCTCACAGGGAACTGTATTTTCTGAATGAGGGTCTCTTTGTCCCTGAAGGCTCCTGGTTCTTCAGGAAAGGAGAGGGAGTTTAGAGCCTGCACCTATCTCGATAGTAGCTATTCTCATTAAGGGCAGGAGCAATTTTGGTGGCTACTGTTCCACTAAATGGAACATAGGCTAGTCTGAACTACTTACTTTTAGTTTAGAGACAGTCTCCAATTTAATTACTATCTTAGAAATAACACAGCCAGGCAAATATATGTAGGTGGATTCAACAATTTTTATGGAACTTGCTCATACAAGACCCTTGTAGGAATCTGTCTTAACTCTGCATTCCTCTGAAAACTGAGCCTGAGATAAGGGCTTGCATACAGGCAACTTATTTGGGAATCTGATCCTAGGGAGCGGAAGTGCTGGACTGGAAGGAAGCACGTAAAAGGAAAGGAGGAAAAACCAGTGCAAGGATGCCTTATCAAGGCGGCCAGCCCTATGGATGACATGCTCCACCCCACCAGGATCTTCTGAGGTACCTTCTGAAAGTTATCTCAGGACTGTACATCCAGGGGCAGAAGGGGAGAAGCGTTTATCCATGGGTCACTGTTTCCATTGATAAAGGGTATCCTGGAAGCCCTGTTCCCACAAATTTCACTTGGCCCCTCTTTAATACGTAGCAGGTTCCTGCAGGTGGCCAAAGCTACAGTCTCAGGGAAGCCCTAGACAGAAAACGAGCAGCACAGGGACCATTACCTTCCTGAAGTAGAGCAAAACCTGCCTGGAACTGATTGCCAAAGAAACAGCAGCTATTGAGCTCAGCCCGAGGTTTTTGAGGTGATGTCCAAGGGGTGTCCAATATGGTTCCCTTGTTTTATGCACCTGCCCTTGTTCCGCCTCCCAACCTAAGCCATAGCTGACTCGACCAGGGAAAGAAATGGGACCCTCATGGCGTGGCCGAACTGGAGTTCACTGAAAAAGCTGCTGCGTAAGTTAGCACAGAGACAGATTAGAAGAAAAGAGAAGGCAGTGCAGAGGTGCCGTGTGACCGGTGAGACTGAACTGGGATTGTAGCCGGGGCCGGGAGCAGCTTCAGGTCCTTCTGTAGTTCAGAGCCAGTTTCAGTACAGGCATATCTCTGAGAATTACTGCTCCCTTTTCTGAGGTCGTACTAGTGAAATGGTTTTTTAAAGCAAAGCAAAAAGTACCCAACTAATAAGGAAATCAAGTATAGTCTCCACTGAACATTTTAATTAAGTTTTATTTTCTTCAATTAATAAGTTGTCAAGAGTTAACACTACCACTAAAAGAATATTTCAAGTGAGCTTTAATCTAGATTGGTATAGACAAACTTTGAAATATGAGGGGAAAGTAAAACCACTTTTATAATTAAAATTTATATAGTTTTTATAATACAAATTTTAAAATTAAAATGCCATTATATATGTTTTACCTACATTAGATGTATCTTCAAATCACCGAATGGATTTTATTTTTTTTCATTGATGGATTTTAGTGATAGTATGAAATGTCTGTGATCTTTGGCAACGTAGGTCGGGCACTGTAAATTTCACTTGAAAGTCAATTTCAAGTGTAAGGTGCCGCCAAGTTGCCACCATTGGTAGATTAATGTGTATGCTAATCCTTTAAAGAATACAAAGCAGTATAATTTTTCTTAGTCTTACCAAATAGTAAAAAGATTACCATCAAGTTGTAGCATTCTTATATGATGACAATGGGTTCTCTGTCTCTTTCTCTCATATGTGATCTGATTGAAAACTTTGTAAAACTTACAGATCCCTTATGAGGATGAGATGCTGGTAGTGATGATGGAAGCAGTATGCTTTGGCATTGTGCTTTGCTAACATTTAGGGAATTCCTCTGAAGTTTTCCAGAGCCTCTATTGAGTAATGTTGCAAATAGTCTTGCTGTACTCCTTTAAGAGATACAGTATATCTCTTTGAAGAACTAAGTTTACAGAGCAGAACTTAGATTACTGTGGAAGATTAAATTATTGTCAGTAAGTATTTACTCTCCACCACCACTGCTCCTTTGACTTGCTTTGGACTATAAAAGGTGGATGAAATAAAAATATATCAGTTTTTGAGCCTGGGAGTTAAGAGATATTACATGTTTCTGTTTTTTCCTCTGGGAGCTTCTAATCTCTGGTGTGAGAGAAACATGCCCCAGGTAGTTGCTATCCCTCCTGGCCAGGCTCCTGATGAGATATGGAGCAGAACTGAACTCAGTCGTAATCTGGAGTCAAGCTCGCTACCCTGAAACCTTGAGAGGAGCCATCCATCTGACCCCATTCTAGGTAGACTGAACTATAGTCAACCATGCTGAGCATGAGCATGAGAGTAATAGCTTACTACTCATAGCCACTAAGATTTGGTTAGTTTGTTATATAATAGTATTCTGACAATAGTTGACTATTTAGGTCATATAGTATAAGTTGAGTGACAACTTTACACTTGTAGGAGCTTTTAGTATATACAAGGCACAAAAAATGTGGGGTCTTCCGGCTGGAATTTGCTAATAGAATAAGTAGAAATTACGGATGTAGATTTGAGAACAAGATTAAGCCACATTTCTGCGCTGTGTCTGCCACCTGTTAACTGTCTTGACTCTGGGCAACAGACTTATCTTCCCTGAACTTGAATTTTCTCATCCATGCAATGAAAATTAAATGAGATAGTGCAGATAAAGCACTTAGCACAGAGCCTGTTGCACAGTAAGTGAAGCATGTGTAGAAGCCCTTATCGTGAGTGTTACTATTACACTATCAAATCAGCATATAATGGATCACCATACAGTTATGTAAAACCAGATGATCAGCTTAATTGACTCTTTCTGAATTCATGGTCCTTTCTGAAGTCTCACATTTTCCCCAAGATTTTTGTGAATTCCTCTAGGGTTTACTTTCGTGGCCTTTTCTGCTCTGAATTCCTGCTTCTGCTCGGTATCGAGTCTCACTTAGTTTTACAGTAAAACCACTTTTCTTTTTTCTCTGCTCCTCAGCCATAGAACTCCCCTCCTTTTCCTTTGACTTCCATGACAAAAGCGCTGAGAAATCTCTGTATATAGCGGAATTTATTAAAGGTTTGGGTCAGAGAGAGGTAGTTTAGCTCAAGAAAAAACGAGCAATTTATATTTGATTGTCCTGTGACTCTGTTCTCTAAAGTCTTCTGGCTTTCCTACTGCCTGAATTTTCTATTGGCAGCACGTCCAACTCCTGCCATACTGTCCATCGCCTCTCAGCTTTCCCCTAATTCCTGTCATTTTCTTATGAAGCACTGTTTAGCTCTCTTTATTTTGATCATTCCATGTGTTTATCAAATAGTCATGCAACGTGTTTTCAGGTAACACTGTCCCTAGTGTTAAGTGTTGAAATAATACTTTCTGTCCCCTTCATATATGTAATGTCATGTTAAAAAGATAACATGACTTCTGAGCAAGGCAAGACCTAATTGAAGGTATTGACCTATCTAAAAATTTAATGTGACTATCAGAAGGGAGGCAGAGTTGTCACGTAAGTATAAAAAAGGAGGAACTCCAGAAAAAACATTGTAAGTAGCTGCCCAAGTGCTGTCTCAGGAAAAGAAAAATCTATCCCAAAGCTCTGAGTATGTGTATGTATTCACCTATTCATTCATTTATTCATATTCTCCCCCAGCAGATAAAATTGCAACTCTCTGTTGGCAATAACTGGTTATCTTTCCTTATGATTTAGAATCTCTAAGTGTGGTTACTTATGACATGGAGACAGATTTTCAGACTCAATAATGTGTCATCCGGAGGCTATGCTTGTTTAACAAGAATTCTGTGTTCTGTAAGAATTATGGCATTTGAGGAAGGTGAGAGAGAAAAGAAAGTGTATAATAAAACACTAGTAATACTAGTAATTTCTTGAGGAATTCTATGAAAAATACTGCCATTTCTGAAGAGTTTCTTTCTTTCTTTGATTTTTCCATTATAGCCCTAACCTATCATTTATGATATCAGTAGCTTTCATAATTGCCTGCAATCAGCAAATGTTAAGTAAAATTTTTTTCAGTGTTAGTAACTCAGTGTGTGTTTTCACTGTCACTACCCTTGGCCTATGTCCAAAGACATGGGAATCTGTCCTGTGTCCTTCAGCTTACATGAAATTCTCAGCTATGATTAAAAGAATGCAGATCCTAATGTGTATGTGCTTATTCAGTCATCAAGTGTTTACTGAATGCTTCGTATCAAGCGCTCTGCCAGGCACTGGGGATATAAGAATGAGTGACGTCATCTTGTCTCACAGTGCCTGGAAGTCTAGACCAAGGAAGGAGGCAGACATATACACAGACAATCAAGATGTGTGACAAGTGCTCTAAGAGAGGACCCCAGGAAGCTCAGAAGGCACAAGGAAAAATCACTTGTTTTGCACTTATTTTGCTGGGAGAGTACAGGAAGAAGAGGTTGTGGGGGATGGAAAACTTGAATAGATGGACGAAGTTGAACTGAACTTCTGGGATGACTGAGGATTTGCGAGGGGGCTGAGGTACACTTGGCCATGTGTGAGGCACAGAGGAGTGGGGGAGTGTAGCATCTTCAGTGCTTTGTGGCTGGAGTGAAGGGAGAAAAAAGATGCAGTGTGAGGCTGAGAAGGTAGTGCGGCTCCTCACTGATTTTTTAATGCGAATGAACAACTGTAGAAGGATCTTAAGAGAAGAAAGGGAGTGAGCTGATGCAATTTGTGCTTTTGAAAGTGCAATCTGAAGGCAACGTGAGGGCAAAACCACAGGCACCCAGAGGTTTCCCACTTTTCTGCAGGTTGTGTAACTCTCTGATGCTGTTCCCAGCCTGTCTGGAAGATTGTCAAATTCCACTTCATACCAACCAATATCCACAGATTAAATTTTTCCAACAATCTTTGGAAGTTGAAAGACTCCTGACGGTAGAGTGACACAACCGGCCCACAACAGAGAGACCCCTTTCTTGTGCCCGGGCCTTGGGCTTTGATACAAGCAAGAGTGGTTTCATCATTTCCTTTAGGAATGATTTTTAACCTCTTGTGAAATTGGCCTCCTTTCTCGAACATTCCCAGCCCTGCTTTGACATTCCCATGTCCTGCAGAATGCAGCTTATATATACCTTTTCGGAGGAATTGCTGTTGCTGTCCTCATTAATTCACTTCTAACACTTTTTTCTGGAGGCTGTAAGTACCACTCTGCTGTTGGAAGCAATATTCACATCTCCTTCCTAAGGCTTCAACACTTTTATGCAAAGGTACCAGTTCTTGATCCAAAACTTGTCCAGGAGGGAGGGAGTGGAATTCAATACACTGGTGCCATTCAATGGATGTGAAATACCATAATGTATCATGAAAGGTGGGCTTAAATCCTGAAAGGAGACATTGTGAACTAACCTTTTATTCCCTGGGATTTTGATCCCAGGACAATTAAAAGGTATAGAGTATCCTTTTCCCCAAAATAAAGTGGCAAAAAGAACACTTTAAAAAAATCATATTACATTTTGTTTTTCAAGTTTCAAGAGAAAACTCGAGACAGTATTTTTCACAGTCTTTCAAGTAGACACGCACTCATATTGGCCGCTATTTCTCCATAGATTTCAGTGGGCAAGTGCGTGAGGAGGCACTTTTTCCACCTCACTGATGATTTTTGCAGTGACTGAACTTTATACAAAGATCAAAAAGAATCTTCATGAGTCAGTCTTCTAGTGTACTTGAAAATAATTAGGTTTTCTATCACTTCCCTTACTCTCCTTATCAGAGAAGCTTTGCAACCAGGCATTCTCTGAATGTAGCTAAATCATATCACTGAATCCTTGAGAATATCTTAAATACTAAAATGACTACCAACGGCCCTGGAGCCCTGATACAGGGACTAGCATTCCCACTCAGGATCATCCATCAGTCCTGCTAAAAGAACAAACCAGCAGCCTCTCTTTATAAAGAAATGTGAGGTTTTGTCCTTATTTTATTCCATTTAATTAAAGAACAGCTGAAAAAGTCCTGTCTTGCTTTTTCAACACATGGTTCCAATTAGTGCACCAGAGCAGGACCCGGAATTTGATAAAAGCACTGACGTGTACCTTTGGTGCCTGTACAATGTACTCTTTCATTTTACAAGGTGGCTGAAGTGCAGTTTTAAATATCTTTTTTAAATGTTAACCAAAACCCAGGGGTGTGAGCTTAGAAAAAAAGTGAAGAGAAAAGGACACAGTTTTGTTTGAATTGCCTGCCATAGACTTTTAGAACCTTGTATGCAGAGGAGCCTTATTTGGTGAAATCTGCAGTGGGCATTTACAGGTCTATATGCAAAAAGCATTAGGCTTTGTGAGACTTGTGCTCTGAAGCTATTAGATGGGAGACCCATCACCTCAGGAAATACCACTTAGGGTACTGTAAATTTCCTTCATGTGACCAATCTGCTCAAGAGGTAATGGAAATCCCATTCCAATAAATTGTTGCAGACCATGCTAAAACTGATAGGACATTTGCCTTCAGTGGGACTCTTTCTGGGTAACTTCTGGAAGTTCATATGTTTTTAAAGAGGAAAGTAAACGTTTTGTCCCTGAATCTGGAAATTAGATGTGGAAAAGCGTCATTTAGGTCATCACATCCCACCACCTGCCAAAATAAAGGGAACTAGCAAGACGAAAAAGTAAGATAAAACAAGTAAAATATTTTATGACAGCTTCACGTAGGGTGTGTTCTATGCCATCCCAGAAACATTGGAATGATTTTCCATTTCAGGTCATGGGAAGGCAGGATGTCTTTAGTCCCAGAAGGGTGAGACACTTAAATTGTTATAGGGCCCTTCATGAAAGTTAACAACAAACCTCTTTGTGCCTGGCTTTTATTTTCAGAGCTACCATTCCATTTTTGGCCCACAATTCACAAACTAGAGAAATGTGCCCATCAAGAATAAATGCCATCTCATAGACTCACTACCAGTTGCATTCACAGATGTCCCAAAGTGCCAAGATAAGAACAAAAATCTGAATAGAATAAAACAGTAAATGGATTCCTTATAACTAACTTCAACTAAAGAAAAATAGTCATTGAGATGGTCTTTCTGATGGCCTCATTGTTGGAGACTGTGTCAACAGATAAACTTAAGTCCTCCCTTAAGTCCCATGACTATAAATCAACTTTCCACTTTTCTAGAAGGAGCTCTAAATAGTAACTGAATTAAACTGTAGACACACCACTCCTCAGCATATGTCCTCTGCTACCACTGGTGATATATCTTGATCAGATATGTTATTTTTGATGATTTTTTTTGACAGGCCCACGAATTTTCACCTTAAGTTGACTTATTAATACATATGTATTTTTCTACCTAATTTGTGAGCCATTTTAGATTTAGAATATCTCTGAATGTCCAAATCATAGTCTTAACTGAGCCATGGTAAACTCATTGGTCATTTCTTTCTTTCTTTTTTTTTTTTTTTAAAGATTTTATTTATTTATTCACAGAGGGAGAGAGATCACAAGGAGGCAGAGAGAGCAGGCAGAGAGAGGGGGAAACAGGCTCCCCGCCGAGCAGGGAGCCCAATGCAGGCCTCAATCCCAGGACCCTGAGATCATGACCTGAGCCGAAAGCAGAGGCTTTAACCCACTGAGCCACCCAGGTGCCCTCATTGGTCATTTCTATCATCATCTTAGTCACACAGAAATGTTGATAACTTAAAACACTTGGTTTCTGCTTTATTGTTCTCTCTTGGTTCTCTTCCTGTTCCACCAGATATTCCTTCTTCACTCCTTTTTGCTTCCTTCTAATTTTCCCAATCTCTATAAAGGGATCAGTCCTCAGACCTCTTCACATTATTGGCTCAGTGGTCTCATCTAGTCGTGGCTTTAAGTAACGTTACATGATGAAATTGCCAACTGCCTCCTGGCCTCTCTTCCTGGATGTACAATAGATATGGTAAATCTAACATTAAATGCTTTATTTTATCTTCAAATGTACTTCTTTACCAGTTTTTTCCATTTCATAAATAACAGCTCTCTTCAACCAGCTGCCCAGGCAAAAACTCTTTTGGAGACATCCTAGATTCTTCTATTTCACTCACATCCTTTATCTAGTTTCTGAGCAACAGACAACTAGAATCTGATATTTTTTCTTTTTTTTCTTTTTTACCAACGATAGAGCTAGAATAAGCCAACATCCTCTTTTACCTGGGTTATTAGCAATACATATGGCACTCCTGACTATCTCCCTGCAGTCTCTTCCCATAGCAGCCAGTAACCATTTTAAAATAGCAGATCAGGGGTGCCTGGGTGGCTTAGTCCATTGGGCATCCAACTCTTGATTTTGGCTGAGGTCATGATCTCAAGGTCCTGGGACTGAGACCGGTGTTGGGATCTGTGGTCAGCATGGAGTCTGCTTGAGATTCTCTCTCTCTCACTCACTCTGCCCCTTTCCCCTCTCCCGCGCACACGCTCTTTCTCTCTGTCTCTCTCTCAAATAAATAAATAATTTTTTAAAAAACATCAGGTCATGTTCCTTCTCTGCTCAGAACTCTTCTTTGCCAACTCTGTACACTCAAGATCTTTACCATCTCTGAAAAGGTTTTAATGATCTGCTCCCAACTCCATCTCTCTGGCTTTACCTCCTACCCTGCCTGCTTTTGTCCTGTCTCTGTTTCACCCACAGTCATGTCATCACTGTGCCTGGAACATGCTGTTCCTCTGGCTGGAATACTCTGCCCTTTAGCTAACTACATACATATTCACTCCCTTATTTTCATGTTTCTACTCAGATTCCATGTAATCAGGGAGGTCTTACCTGACCATCCTATGTAAAATCGCACTTTTCCCTCTCTACCTGCCACACTTTTGTTTCTCTTGCTCTGATTCATTATTTTCCATAGCACTTACCAGAACTTGGCATATCATATAATTTGTTCTTTTGTTTGTTAACTGTCTTCACACTAGGTTGCCAACACCATTAGAAGAAGGACTTAGTCTATTTTGTACTCCCCTATTATCTCCTTTGCCTAGAGTGGTGCTGTGCACACAGTAGATCATTAATAGATTTTTCTGAGTTATTGATTTAAGATTTTGTCAGGGTAAGTACAAGAGCAATAAGGCATGGGAAGTTTTGTTGATTGGGCAGCAACAGACATGTTAGTAGAACAAACCCTTTACTCAATCTAACTTGAGAGATGGGTCTAAATTGTATCAGACTCTCAGAATTTATATTGTTCACATTTTACTTTTCTTTGTACAGATTGTATCTCCAAGACCTATCAATGTAAGGCTAAACATTAGGTCATTAACTTTACTATTTTTTCTGACTTTTACTTATTTTTGACAAATAAAATTTATATACATTTAAGGTGTACAATATAATATGTTTATATATGTGTATACATTGTGAAAATGATTACCACAGTCAAACAAATGAACTTATCACCTCCCATAGTTATCACTTTGTGTGTGTATATGGTGAGAACATTTGCAATCTACTCTTTTAGTAAATTTCAAGTATACAGAACATCACTGACAACTATACTCATCATACTGTACATTAGGTCTCTAGAACTTACCTTAAAACTGAATGTTTGTATCGTTTGATCAATATCTCCCCTTATCCTTCATCCCCCTGCCTCTGATTACCATTATTCCACTCTCTGTTACTATAAGTTTGACTCTTTTTTTTCTGAGATCAAACATTTAATTAAGATCATATGATATTTATCTTTCTGTGTCTGGCTTATCTTACTTACCATAAGATCCTCCAGTTTCATCCATATTCTTGCAAATGACAGGATTTCCTTCTTTTTAAAGGCTGAATAATAGTCCATTGTGTATATATACTACATTTTCTTTATTCATTCATCTGTTGGTGGGCACTTAGTTTATTTCTATATTTTGGCTGCTGTGAATGGTAATGCTGCAATGAGCTAATTTTCAACAAAGACACCAAGAATGTGCAATAGGGAAAGATAGTCTCTTCAATAAATTGTCTTGGGAAAACTGGATTGCCACATGCAAAAGAATGAAATAGGACCCTTTATCTTTACACCGTACATAAAAATCAACTCTAAATGACTTAAAAACTGAAATGTAAGCCCTAAAACACTAAAAGTCCTAGAAGAAAACAGAAGGGGTAGTTTCCTTGACGTTGGTTTTAGAAATGATTTTTTGGAACTGACACAAAGCATGAACAACAAAAGCAAAAATAGGCAAATAGAACTACAATCAAATTAAAAAGTTTTTGCACAGCGAAGGAAACTGTCAACAAAATGCAAAGGCAACCTGTGAAATGGGAGAAAATATTTTCAAATCACATATCTAATCAGGAATTAACATACAAAATATATAAGGAATTTATATTTATTTAAACAACAATTTTAAAATGGGAAAAGGACCTTATAGGCATATTTTCAAGCAAATGCTCTAGAGGGATATGAAAAAATGGTCAATATCACTAATCTTCAGAGGAATAACAAAACCACAAGGAGATAGCACCTCATACCTCTTAGAATGGCTGTCATCAAAAAGTCAAAAGATAACAGGTGTTGGTGAGGATGTAGAGAAAAGAAGACTTTGGTGTTTTGTTAGTGAGCATGTACATTGGTTTAACCATTATGGAAAACAGTGTGGAGGTTCCTCAAGAAATTATAAATAGGACTACTATGTAATCCAGTGATCACACTTCTGGGTATATATCCAAAGGAAATGAAATCATTGTTTTGAAGAGGTATTTGTGCCCCCATGTTTTTAAATATCCAAAATAAAGACCTGAGCCTTCACCCTATGTGACCGTTGGATTGTTCCCTCTACGGGTGCATCCTGGGTTGTCGTTTATCATTTCAGCCAATCATCTGGCTCACAGTTTAGGTCTTTGCTCCTTCTGTGGGCCACTGCTTACTCTTTATCTGCCTAGAATAGGTTTCCTTAATCTGCTGCTGCCCCACCATACTGCTTCCACACTGTACTGCTTCATCCCAAAATGAGGTAGCCAGCCTTCTTTGATTCCTGTAGCCCAGCAGATCAAGCTTATTTACTTTAAATAAGACTTCATCAAGCTCTCTAGTAACTTCCATGTTGCTAAATTTGGTGGTCATTCTGCAGTCATCATTTTGTTCACACCAGTTACTTGAAAACCTGAAAGGTTGGGAATAATATAAGGAAAGTGTACCTCACTGACTCATTTAATTTACTGTGGCCAGACCCATAGGGCGTCACCAGTCACATGTGATCATATTGCAAGAACCAGCTTATCAACATCTACCATCTAGCACACACATATGCACACCCCTCAGTGGGATTCTCCTCTACTGTCCTCCTCTACTGAGCCCAATCATCATGAGGCTCAAAGGAAAAAGTTCCTCCTCTCCTTGTCCTAAATTTTGCCTCCTAAGCCATTGCATATTCCAGGATTTCTTCTCAGAATGATTCTGTGAATTCTCCAAGGAAAGCTCCATACTCTCCCTCTGAGTCAGCCTCAACCTATATACTTAAGCAGGCAGATGGTTCAGTATCACTATATTTCTGCCAAACTAGGGCTGTTGGGCCATTTATTACAGTAAGTATGGGGCATCTACAGTCCATTTTAAGCTGTACCAAGCCCAATCAAGAACCCTTTATAAAATGTCAAGTTCAAACATACCCAACTTTCTTGTAATCTTCAGATCTTTGATACTAAGATCTTGACATATGGAAACAATAAAACACATGCATTTATTTTTTTTTAATTTATTTATTTGAGAGAGAGCCAGGGTGAGCGGGGGGAGGGGCGGAGGGAAAGGGAGAGAATCTGAAGCTGACTCCCTGTTCTGCACGGAGCCTGACACAGGTCGGATCCCGTGACCCCAGGATCATGACCTGTGCCAAAATCAAGAGGCAGAGGTTCAACTGACAGCCCTCCGGTTTCCCCAACACGTGCATTTATTGTACATACACACACACACACACACACACACACACACACACACACACACACACATACACATACATCATAGACCTGTGTGATCTGAGAGGGTCTTCCTAACAATAAACAATAATATGCTATTGTAAAGCAACCTAAATCCATATAGCAACAAAAACAAGTTTCTGCCCTGGACTCTGCTCTCCTTTACCCCAAAAAACATCTGCAGAGAAAGAGAACTTTGTGAAATCATATCTGACTATGTAACTAAATGGAAGACCCAGCCTCTGGGCTTAAAGGGTATGAATCCAGGTTATTAATTTGGCTTCAAGAACAGAAATATTTACTTTCTTTATTATTCATAACTGACAGGCATATTGGGTTGTTTTTCCCAGAATATACAGGCTATCTGCAGCATCAAAATGGCAAACTCCTCTGCTTTTGCTGTTTGGTGTCCAAAAACTTTGTAGTGCAGTCCAGTGCAGGAAACCCCTTGTGCTGAGTGTTTGTGGCTAATACACATTTCTCCTCTATAATCTGGGCTTCCTTTATCTATTAGATAATAATAATGCTTTGATTCCAAAAGTTTTCTGTACCATATAATAAATTCTCACAACCTTTTCTCTGAATTGTGAAATGATAGCTGTCTCTAGAATGAAGACAGTGATGTTTTCTTAACTGTAAAACTGTCGTTAGGAAAAACTGTAGCCAGTCTCAGCATGTGGTTTCTTAGAGTGGCCTGTAATCAATTAAATCTGATTAGCTGTCCTTTAAATATGCAACAAATAAGAGCTCTCTCTCTTTCTTTCTCTGTCTCTTCAAATTTCTGCTATATTTGCTTTTTCTCCATCTGTCTCACTTGATGGCTCATGATCCCTTCACTAGGTCCCCACTGTTACAACTCTTTCTGACCTTCCCACTAACAAAGTATACCTGCCCATGTCTCTTGTCCTGGGACGTTCCTGCATGAGAAGGTGACTAATAAATGGATGTCAAAAATGGAGGACAGTGGACTGGTACTGGCTGCCCTTTGTCTTGTTATATGATCCCTTTGACAGGCCTTCATTGATCTAACCCAGAATTACTGACATAAGACTTCAGACTTTGTGGCCAATCAGTGAGGCTTTTCTTTTAGCCAGTCACTAGAGCATACAAAGCAGGCGGTTCTGGATTCCATGTCAGGTAAAGAGCTAGTTTACTGAGAGAGCAGAGCAAATGCAGGAACTTCACACTGTTCTTAAAACATGGCTGTGGTTTCATATTTCAGGGAGCTCTACACTGAACCTCAGTATATAAAGCAACTAAAGAAGAGTTGGGGTAGGATCCAAGAGTTCTTGTCCCCCTCATCCTGTGGGGACAAAATGTGCAAACCATTGGTCCAGTGCCTGAGAGATTTCAGCTTCAAGATTCTGATTAAGAGAAATGATTCGGGGGCGCCTGGGTGGCTCAGTGGGTTAAAGCCTCTGCCTTCAGCTCAGGTCATGATCTCAGGGTCTTGGGATCGAGGCCCGCATCGGTCTCTCTGCTCAGCGGGGAGCCTGCCCCCTCCTCTCTCTCTGCCTGCCTCTCAGCCTACTTGTGATCTTTCTCTCTGTCAAATAAATAAATAACATCTTAAAAAAAAAAAAAAGAAAAGAAAAGAAATGATTTGGGAGTCAACCATTGGAGTTCAAACCCCCGTAGTGGGTGACCGTTGGGAAATGTCTTCCTCTCCCTGAACTTCAGCTTTGTCGTTTCTAAAATGCAGCCAATAATCTCACATCACAGGTGGTTCTGAAGATAAATGAGCTCATGTGAAATGGCACTTAGCACAGTGCCTGGTGCCCAAAAAGAGCTGCTTTAAAGGTCCAGGATTGTTACTGCTAATCCGCTGCCACTCCCAATGCAGCCAGAACTATCAGAAAGGAGAGGTGGGTGCAGACTGGTGCCCAATGCAACAGAGCCGGTGCCTGTGACGAAACAGTCCCCTGAGAGTAGACTCAGAACAATCGCTTTTTTGTAAACTGAGTTAAAAACCACTCCCTGGTGTGGCTAATGATGACTAATAGAGCAGAAGGGAGGTGGCCACCCTTGTGCAAGGCGCTGTGGGGAAGTTGACCATGCTCTGCTTACAGAAATTCAGGTCAGCCACAAGCTCTCATTCTTGTTGCTCCTGCCCTAGTTCTAATCATAGAAGAAAGGGACTCCTTCGCAGAAGAAATTTCAGCCTTAACTTATACTAAAGATAATCTAGGAATTCCTAACCGACTTCCTAAAGTAAAATACATTGCATTTGTAGTGTACTGATAGCCTTTTGATGAGGCAGGTTGTGTTGGCATATAAAGTATTAGCATGGAGAGAGATGTAGCCCTTGATAAATAAATAATGGCAATATAAACTGGAAAACTCAGGTTGGAAACTGGAAATCAGAAAAATGACACAATATCTCAAGTAAGGGTGTTGGGAAGCTACTGCCATAAAACCAACATCTAGCAATTTAAATGATTTCTTAAAAGGGACTGAAATACACTTCCTTGTTTTATACATATATATTCCTTTTTACGTATTGCTCCAGATAAGATTGCAAAAGCAATGATCTTTTAAGAAACGAGACCTCCACTGAAAATGATATGCACCATTAAAATACAAAATAAAATGCACAAGGCAACAAAGCTTAGATTTAAAAAATAGATCTTTTTCTTCCCTTATATTTCATCTGTCTGCATTCCAACTTGGCCCAATTTGCTGATCCCAAACCTGGGTATATTGCCAAGACCTTGTCAGGATGCTGTGAAAGGACAAGAGCCCCCAAGTCGGGTTTTAGCTATTTCAAGGCTACTTCTGTTTCCCCTAAACTCCTTACCCTTTATGACCCCTGAGGCCTCTTAAAGACCATTGCCAAAAACTTGGCAATGAGGTCATGTGTCCTTTGTCACTACATGTCTGATTCTTGTTAGAGATTCCTTGATACCCTAGTTCTCAGAGCCGTGGATTTGGAGCTGTAGTCTGCCTGTAGTGGAAAGTGTCCCCCTGCTTAGAAGAAAGATGGATTCCAGGCTAGAAGCATTGTCGTGACCACACTTTACATCTTGGGTTATGGGTCACTTAGACATGCTTCCTGAGAAAGCTTTTAGGAACAGAGAAGTCCTCATTATTTCTTCATTCCTTGTCTCTGAGAGAGACAGAGGACAGCCAGACCTTTTCAGGGTCCTTTTCACTGCCTATCCAAGTGTGTCTGTGCTTTTGACATATTAGTAAGCTCCAACTAAACTCATCATCTCGCTTCTACCTTTAATCACATGTCATTCCCTCTTGGGTGCTTTCCACATTGGTGAAAAGCACCAACCTTATCATAGTTGTTATTATTGACTCTTCCATCTCATGACCAAAGGTTTTCTTCCATCCTGGCCCCCATCCAATCATCAAATTCTGTTGCTTCTTCCTCTGTAACCACCAGTTTTCTCTACCCCCACTAACACTACTGCCACTAACACTACCACTGTTGCCTAGATCAGTGTCACAGATTCCTAACGAGTCTTGCCCTCTAACCTTGCCGCTTCCCAGTCCTTTTTCCTAGTTCAGTCATTTTTCAGCTCCATACTCCTCATTTGCTCCCCAGTGCCTTCAATAACAAAGTCCAATATTCTTAAATTGTCTAATGAGGACTGTCATGGTGTGATGCCTCCCTACTTTGGTGACATTTTTATTGTTCTTTCTTTTGTTACTGTTCCCCTGCCCAAACAAACAAACAAAAAAGTCCTCTGCATTGTATTGACACTAAGTTACTCCATATTTCCATGCTCTCTTCACTTCCAAGCGCTTGCATGTGCTCTTCCCTTTGTCTTGAGTACCCTTTCTCACTACACTTACTCCATTCTTTCACTAAGTCCTGTTCACCTTTCAAGTCTTGGATTAAATGTCACTTCCTCGGAAAGCTTTCCCTGACCTTCTAAGTCCTGATTAGGCATTCCTCACTGGTCCTGTGTTCACACGCTATCTTCCCCACCACAGCATTAGCACATCTAGTGTCCATGGCCTTTGTAACTGCATATTTGCTTCTCTGTCTCTGTCACAGTCATTCATAAACATAAGAACCCAGTCTTTTTTACTATTCTATTGTTTAGGTCTTCCTGAATGAGTAAATAGATGAATATAATGGAAACAATCTTAAGAAACTATTTAAAGTGTCAGTATGTCAGATGATCTGAGAGAGCAAGTAAGCTGCGAACCAAAAAGTGGCCTCTTGGCCCATGTGCAAGTGGTTTGTGACAATGACAAGGGCATTTTCTGTGGTATCACAGGGACAGAAGTTGGAGTGAAGTGGGTTGGAACCAGCTAGGACATTATTAGTACCTGTGGACAGCAAATGTAGACAAGTTTATTGTAAGTTGTGCCATGGTAAGAGGAAGATCGCTACTGCTGGAGAGAGGGGGTGAGTGCAGGAACATATATGTGACCCGTTGAAGACACTTCTTGTAAGAAAGTCACGAAGGTCCTTAGTGTCACACAAAAGCCAGACCCAAAAGAAGGAACGCACATTTGGGGAAAAGTTCACAAGCACATTTTGAATCACAAAGTCCCGATAAAATGTGCTAGGACAAATGAGTTCAAATTCCAGAAAACACTCAGAAAGTAAGTTTACAATGTTACTTCACTATGCTTTGTGCAGCAAGTAATGTTATTGGTAGATTTTGTTGGCTTGTTGTGAAACAGTGTTAAGGAAAAGAGCTGTAACTGTGTAGGAAATTCTTGTGCTTTCATTTGTTATGAAATATGGATGTCACAGAGGTATAAAGAATCACACAGCAAACGACCATGTGTTCACCACCTAGTTTCAGGACTAACATATTAGTATGTAGCAGAAGACCTGGTGCCTCTGGAATTAAAATGACTTTTCTCCCAGTTGTGAAGGTCTCCACTTAAAGCACAAATTCATTTTTTAGCATGAAAAACATGTTCCCACTGTGGAAAATCATAACCAACTTGTTGAAGTTTATACAGAAAATATTTTCAGTAAACAAAGAGGAGTGCAGAGTTTCAGGGAGAAAGTGTGAGGGTCACGATGATAAAAGCAATGGAGGGCCCGCAGATGTGCCCCAGGCCCTCCTCACTGTCATCAATCATAAGCCTGTCCTACCCCGTGGTTACCAACCAGTAGGTCTTGGACCCCTGGGGGTAGCAGAATTTATTGTGAGGGGTCTGTAAATCCATATGCACATTCAGTGTGGGTAGACTAAATAAATACTATGTCATACACATATACAGAACTATTTTTTAAATGTCTGTAGATGAGGTGATGAATAAAATATAAATTTACTTACTTGTGTCGCTGAATTAATAGAAACCTTTGATCATTATGTATTTTCTCAATCTCTACACATTGAAAGTCTAATGTCTGGCATGATACAGTCTTCATCTCAAAAGAGATTGGCCATTTGTCATTGTTATTTGCTAGAAAACATGTATAAAGCCACTGAATGATGATTGAAACAAGAGGCAAAACATTTTCTTTAATATTTAGATAATTATCTGTGTTATAAAAATCAGTTCTTTAAAACACCTGCCATATGTTTTAACAAACAAACTTGTTTTTTTCGCTATTTCTGCAGGATACTTTTGTGCTAACACCCTCCTTAGTCCATACTTGTCACAACAAACACCATCAGATCATGGAAAATCAAATAGAGTGTCTAAGGTCTAATTATTCAGAAGTCTGAGTGGGGCTTCTCTCCCTCCCTTGAACACTGATAGTGTCTCTGGGCAGGAAAGTAGGACCAGAAATCCCATTTTTCTTTTTCTTGCCTTCTGCTCACCATGCCTTGAGTCCCACGGGGCTGCTCATCCAGATGTGGCCCGTTGCTAATTTATCTATTGATAAGGCGTGTGGTTTTGTGCTTTATTCATGCAGAGGAACCCAAAGGCTCTTCGTGTGCTCTTAAATGCCTCACTCCTTAGCGTGCCCCCTGAAGAGTGTTGATTTGTTTTGTAGTTGTTTCAAATCTCTTTGTCTCTCCTCACCAAATAAGATAATAAACTACTTGAAATAGCTGAGCACGTAATTCATATTTTGTGTTGAATGGAATTGGCTGTAAAGGAAAAGTAACACCCACCCTTGTCTCAGTTCTCTTTCTCACTAGGATCTAAGTGAGCTATAGGAATACTCTTTCAGGGGAGCCTGGGTGGCTCAGTTAAGCGTCTGACTCTTTTTTTTAATTTATTCATTTGACACAGAGAGAGAGATTACAAGTAG
Organism: Ailurus styani; assembly: GCA_002007465.1. Classification (NCBI taxonomy): domain Eukaryota; kingdom Metazoa; phylum Chordata; class Mammalia; order Carnivora; family Ailuridae; genus Ailurus; species Ailurus styani. Next base: position 2,687,085 of record LNAC01000319.1, on the reverse strand, counting down.
GCAGAGAGGCAGACAGAGAGAGAGGAGAGAGGAGGAAGCAGGCTCCCTGCCGAGCAGAGAGCCCGATGTGGGCCTCAATCCCAGGACCCTGAGATCATGACCTGAGCCGAAGGCAGCGGCTTTAACCCACTGAGCCACCCAGGCGCCCGCGTCTGACTCTTGATCTCAGCTCAGCTCAGATCTTGACGTCAGGATTGTGAGTTCTCATTGGGCTCTGCACTGGGCGTGGAGCCTACTTAGAAAAAAAAAAATTCAAATTTAGGCATGTTATACAAAACCTCTTCACTGAAATATTTCCCAAAGTGAGAGAGCACACACGATAGCTTGATAACCCAGCATCATTACTCTGATTCCCATAATGAAAAGTTGATTTTTTAAATCAGTTTTCTTTCAATCTTTCTGACCACACAAAAGAGGAAATCCTGATTTAATGTTTGTATATATTTAACACTTCTTACAGTGTCCCCTGCCTTCCCTCTGTTTTTTATTTATTTTTTTAACAGAGTATCAAGGCCTCACATTCAGAGCCTTTAGCACAAGGTATCAATATTTACATAAACTTTAAAGTACTGTTCTGTATTGATTGCATATGCATTTTATAGCTACCTTCTATTTAAGGCCAATACTATATTCTTTATCCATCTACAGTAGTGAGTCAATTTAAAGAAAAATATTCTGAAGATATTGGTGATTTCCTAGTACAGCAGAAACCATGGGAGTTTTTCAGGAGCAATGTTTGTGAGGTCCTGCCCTATCACACAAAGCAAAGAGATGGTTGGGAGATATAGAATATTAACCAGTGAGCACCAAGTATTTTATCAAGGTGGAAAAGCTAGTCATCACCTAACATTCTGAAGACGAGGTTAATGTTCTGGCCGTACAGAAGTGAGTAGGCATGCGTGAGTCACAGAGTGCTGACGTGACCCTTTCCACCACATACAGTTACACACAGTTACCAACAGCATTGGCTTCTGCATCTTTGAACGTGAAGAGGAATAAAAAGCAGTTTAAATGCTGTTGTTTTTAACCTGGCAGTGTATCATTTTTCCAATGCAACACTGTCACTGGATCCACAATAAAAGGGGTTAAAGATTACATTCTGAGAGGCTGGCAAAACAGCTCTCAAGTGCATTACTCAGCTTGAGGTAGACGTCACAAGGGGAACTGGCTGTCGTTTTAAAGCCAGTGGGTGTAAAACTTGCTGTTCCTTTCTATTTGTCTGTGAGATTATTCTGGCTCTCCCTTTCCCTCCAGGGCATGGCTGCCAAAAAGAATGACTCCCATACCTTTCCCATTCTTGATGACCTCCGCAACAGGAGACGTAAATGCTTCTTACTGTTAACCAGAAACATTTCCCCAAATGACTGCAAATAGTACAAATGTCTGCTCCATTGATAGATAATTCCAGCAACACGTTTTTTTTTTTTCCCCCAGCAGAGTGGAGATAGTGTCACAGTGGGATAAAGTGGGCTGGAGCCACTAACTTTGATGTTCCAATCCTGGATCTCCCCCTGCTTAGCTCTCTTCTCTCAAGCTAGCCACTTAACCTCTCTTTGGAAGTCAGCTTCCTCACGAATGAGAACTGCTCACATGTACTTCTTGTCTAAGCACTAGATAAGGCAGATACTGTACAGAGGCCATAGTCACAGCGTAATCCACAGTGTAGAAGTGCTTTCCGGAAGGTGTTTTTTTCCTACCCGCTCCCACTCAGGATTTCTTAAATTACTCAACTTTATACGTTCCCCAGTGTCAAAGGCTACGGCCAGACAAAAGGCCCTTCCTTGTACTGAAGACCAGCCCTTTGCCTGGTTGGGGGCTCATTTTAATCATGGACCTTGATATACTTGTAAAAAAAAGTGGACTTGCTTTTCTTCAGATCTCCATGTTGGTGGATATCATTTAATGATATCAGTTAATGAAGTTCTTCCGTTTTTGCTTTTGGGACTCTAAATTTCCAGCTCTGTATAGAAGACTCGAAAAATACTCCTTACTTCCCAGGGAAGTAGTTTTGATAAAACAGAGATGCCATTTGTTACCCATGAAACATACTTTTTTTCTTTGTTTTACATCACCTGTAATATAGAGAAGACATACCCGTTTATTTACTTGGGCTGAGAATAGATAGGAAAACTTAATCTTGGAAATATATAAAGATAACACTGTTATCTTTTGCTTCAACCATTGCCAAAGGACTGGGTTTGGTTAGAATTGGTATTTGTGGAGCAGTAAGGAATGCTAAGAGAGAAACAGACCTCATTTAGAAGTGATAACTTGTGTGGACAAATTAGTTTGTGTACTTGATCCAAGTAGTTAGCATAGAGCAAGAGGGACCCAGTTTTCTGGAACCCTGTACATCGTTGACCCCTGCTAGTTATTTCCTCTACGAATACTCTCATGAACCGAAAAAGCAAATTGACCTCCAAAACTTAACCTATGCGTAAATAAAAGGACAACAGACACAGAATGTGTTAATCATACTAAATTCTTTGATGCCCCATCTTCAATAAGAAGCTAACTACATCAAATTTAAATTCCTCAGATATGAAGTAAAATATGTATTTAGTACATTTTACAACTTTTGAGACTACAGTGATAAATGATTATTTTGTAAAAAGATTTTTGAGCCTTACCTTGATTCTTAGAGTTCAGAGGAACAAGTTGTGACTGAGAGAACTGGTAAGAAACTATGTATATTGAAGACTGTGGTGAAATGAAATTTAAAAATCCTTAGGGACTTTTTTTTGTGCCTGATTTGGCCTGATCTATTGACCACTTTAGCTTTTTATCCATCTCATTAGAAATAGTTTTCAACAAAGATATCCATTAGGCAAATTACAAATGGTATGTTAATGTGTGTGTTGAGGTTTTCCATTTTTCTTTTTGAAGCTTTGAAAAAAACTTTGGGTGGTTATTATAATTGAAGTCCACTCTTGCATGCTGAATTTCCTTCATCTCTCTTTAACCGTGATTTTGAGCTGAATCTCCACCAAGGGGGAAGTAGCACTGGTGCTAATCCCCACTTGGCAGAATTATTGGGTTCCACCCCAACAGTCACCAAAACATTTGGTTTAGTCAGAACACCAGTTCATCACTTCATAAAACCAAATCTCTTCTCCATCCCACAATAACCTGTTCATGGACCATAGGGAGAGTGAGAGAGATGTGAATAGACTCACTGAATAATAGGGCCTGGCCCTCTCAGACATCAGAAGAGAGCTGAGACACTTCCATTTTTTGAGGTCCTGGAATATTAAAAACAAGAAGGAGAAGAAGAGAAATGCCAGAACAGGGTAGAAGAAAAAAGTGTAGCACATTTTAAATACATAAAATCATGCTTTAAACACATAAAAATAAAATAACCTTTCTGGAAGACAAGATCAAATGGCCAGATTTGAGGCTTTTTGTGACTATAACGGCCCTAGCTAAATAGCTTTACTTGAAACACATATTTCCCAACCGTCATAGCTCTTGCTCAGAGCTGGGTAGATGTTCCAGGATCATTTAGGCTCATTTCATAGATAAGAAAACTGAGACCAAAGAGTGTAAGTGATGTGCTTTAGAGCACAATTAGTTGGTGTAAAAGCATATCTCAGTATATTCTCTATGAAAGTGGAAGGCACATGGGAGGCACAGAGGAGGTCTAGAGTGAGTGGGACGACTACTAGCAGTTGATAAGGTGTTGAGTGTCAAGAGCAATATTGCAGGGAAAATAAGTTTTGGGCAAAGCCATCATAGAATGGACTGAGTCATGGCCAGACGTGGCTAATCAAGACTCCAGATTGATATTTCCACATGATTTCAGTGAGGGCTGCAACTATGCCACTACTTTATAAGGTGAAATCGGAGCTTCCTTATTTCCAGTACTCCTGTGTTTAGTTCTCTAGTTGGAAATCTCTGTGAGATCCTCGTGGAGATAGGTGGCAACTTTTTCCAGTGAAGTTTTAAGCTGGGAAGCAGAGATGTTAGGAGTTGATTTTAACTCAGTCTTTTGTGACACACTCTCTTCTTTGAGTCATGCTTTAATAATTTGGATCTCAACAATGATTTTATTTATCTTGGGGAATTTTACTTTTCTAGAGAGCCAGAATAATTCCTTCCTTTTAGATATCAGACGCAGACACTGGAAAAGCTGCTTTCTGTGTCTTTTTCATACTGTTGGGATTCTGGGCTCCTTAGTAACTTGGCCAACCATCTTGAATCAAATGCTAGGCGAGTGCTATTGGCTCTATCTCCTCATAGATCATTTCCAGCTGTTAGAACAACACAAATATGAAATCTTCTGAGCCAGGAAAACTTGAAGTTTTCATTAGAATCCCGTACAAAGATTGGATGCAGTGATTAAAAAGAAGCATCAATCCCCTGTGTTTTGAGGGTGATGGGCTATCAATACCATCACACTGCTAGTGGAAATGTAATTTGATACAAACATTCTAGTAGGCATTTTGGCAATATGCATCAAAAGCTTCAAAATGTATGTATTTTCCAATTCAAGATGGTAGGCTAAACACATGCATTGGCCTCTTATTTCTTCCACGGCCTTATTGAATTAAAAGTATAGAAAAGTAGAATACAATCTCCCTTTGTATCCGTATCTGTCAAGTTCAGTCAGGAAAATTGAACCAAGTAGTTCACTAGAGAGAACTGAATACGGGCACCTCTTTATGAAAGTGTGGGCACATCTAAAAACTCAAATGAATTTGCAACATCGGGCACTGTTGCCACTGCTAGGGCTGAAGAGGTCAAGGTAGAAATTATTATTGCTGGAGCCTAGGAAGCCCAGCCTGCATGGCAGGAGCTGAAACCATTCAGAAGGAGGCTGCTTGGAGTCAGGAGATAAGAGAGAAGAAATGCAGCACTTCTAGAGATGCTGCCCAGGGCAGAAAGAGAAGGGAGAAATGCATTGCCATCTCCCTTTTCCTTCCTCTCCAGTATCCTACCAGTGCTTCCCACTGGCTGAAACGCCATGGAAGCCAGTTGGCATGTAACGGTCATTTACAGGGGCTGGTCACTGCCCTGTGATGGAGAGCAGAGCAGGGGAACATTGAGTAATGACTAAAAGCAAAAAGGCAACTGCCTGGCACAACAGACAAGCGAGAATGGGAAGTATGTGTCACTAAAGGTTGAGCTATTTAATAAATTCCTGGAATACAAAAAGGTAGATGGGAGCCATTAGACAGAAAGGAGGGCAGAGAAATCGTAAGTCTAGAATACCCTCTGACAGCTCTGTAGAGGAAGAAAGCTTATCTGCCCTGTGATGCCGTTGGGGCAGAGTCTGTAGACACAACAGAGGGACAGAGGGAAAGATGGAGCTAAACACGGAGATTACTCAAAGGTTTGAATATGTCCAGAATTCTTGCAGTCAGCACCCTATCTCCAACATATGTAAGCAGGCCGCTCGTATTTTAACCCCAGGCAAAATATATGAGGACTCCTTTCTAAAGAAACTGGGCATACTGGAAGAAGATAACATTTCTAAATTTGTTGATGACTCAAACGGAAGCCATTATCATTTGAGCATTGTGCGGGCACTCAGCCTAACAGCCAGCTCCCACTCCGGTTGGTCCTCATAGTTTACTGGTCAACATTGCCTGGCCCAACACGGGAAAAAATTCAAATGAAGGGGAGAGACCCGATAGGAGAACAGTCTCATGACACTACAAAAGCAGAAATATCTACTCCACCTACCCAGGCCTGCTTTCTTAATAACAGAAGTCACTAGAACGTGAGGAGAACTAGCAGTGTAAAAAGAGAAGTACCAAATTCTAAAAAATAGAAAAACAACCTTGGCGGAAGCTGAAATGATTTAGGGAACAAAAAGAACTTAAAAAAAAAAAATCATCCTTAGAAATATTCTCAAAAAGATCCAAGAAAATACTACATCTAAAAATCAGGAAATAGGAGAATGAGAAAGCACTCTTAGAGATTTGAAATATAATTTATAAAAATAAAAAAAATTAATAGAGATACTAGAAAAAGAAAATCAATCTTTCAAAACATTAAATAAAAAGTAAAAGATGGAGATTATAAAGAACAAATGGGGAGGGCTTATATTCAACTAATAAAAACCTCAGAAAGAGAAGGAGGCAAAAAAGTGCTTAAATTATTTAACCGAATAATAAAAAAGATACGTACTAGAGCTAAAGAACAATTAGGCTCTGGTTTGAAATGGCTCACTGAGTTTCCAACCCAATGAATGGAAACAGACCCCCCAACTAGACACATTGTGGTGAATTTCAGTACAATGTAATTAAAAAGAAAACCTAGCAAGCCTCTAGGAAGAAAAAAGTCACAATTCACAAAGAAAAGGGATTTAGACTGATACCTTTAAAGTTCTGAAGTAAAACTTTTTACCTAGAATTCTCTATAAATACAGTTTCAAACATACAAGTCCTAAGTACATTTATCACCTATGTGTCATCTCTTCTGAATCTACTTGAGTGTCTTCAAGAGAAAAGATCAGTAACCAAGCCTCTGAACCAGGAAAGGAATAAAGGGGATGTTTCAGGTAGCCACAGGCCTAGACCCACCAGTCCTGAAGAGAGTGGGACTGTAAGCCCCAAGGTTAGGCTTCAAGGACAGTCTGTGGCTTACCAAATACCTAATATGGCTTAGAGTGTGGAAAATAACTAAAGGGCAAGTAACAAAAGGGGTGGGAGTAGGAAGTAATAAAAATACCAGGAGAAAGGTTGTACTACAAAATCTTGATCAAAATGGGATGAAAACTAAATGCTATGATTTTTAAGGAATCCATGGACCTTCATGCTACAAACAGTGTTCTTTGGGTGACCTAGATTCCTATACAAGGGCCCATGGAAAAGGCCCTAGAAGCCTAGTATATCAATGGGCATGGTGTATATCTATTTTTTTATTAAAGCATAACACTGGCAAATCACTTTGTTGGTTTTCTACTTAAGAAACAACCTAATGACATAACATGGAAGATTTATTTGTATTTGCAGCAGAGAGCAGAAATATTAACTACTCGGATTACATGTCAAAGCAAAGCTAACAAAAGATGAAACAAAAGTTTTCTGGGAGGAAAGATGGAAAAAAAATAGAAGACTATCTCTTCTTTTAAGGAGTGGTCAAGATCAAGAAATATTGTCAAAATTGGAAAAAGAAACAAGAATTTTTGTTTTATTACCTAAAAGTAACCAAGAGTAAATCTAGAAGTAATATAATAAACATTGAGGTGGAAATAAAAATGAAAGTGAGCAAACCCCTGTTTTCATCTCAGGAAGTCACCACATATTGTCTAAAGGAGTGGAATAGAAGAACACATATATTATCTGGCTCCTTCACACAGCAAAATGAAGTGTTGATATTACTTCAGAAAAAGCCCAATCTTGTTTCCCTTGCTTTTAGAGACATGTCTTAAAAAAGTTGCTGTGGCCAGTATCGAAGAGGTTACTGCCTATGTTCTCTTCAAGGATTTTGATGGATTCCTGTCTCACATTGAGGTCTTCAGCCATTTTGAGTTTATCTTTGTGTATAGTGTAAGAGAGTGGTCAAGTTTCATTCTTCTACATGTGGTTGTCCAGTTTTCCCAACACCATTTATTGAATAAACTGTCTTTTCCATTGGATATTCTTTCCTGCTTTGTTGAAGATTAGTTGACCATAGAGTTGAGTTGAGGGTCCACTTCTGGATCTCTGTTCTGTTCCATAGATCTTTGTGTCTGTTTTTGTGCCAGAACCATACTGTCTTGATGACTACAGCTTTGTAACACAGCCTGAAATCTGGAATTGTGATGCCACCAGCTTTGGTTTTCTTTTTCAACATCTCCCTGGCGATTCCATGTCTTTTCTGGTTCCATACAAATTTTAGGATTCTTTGTTGCAGTTCTGTGAAAAATTCCAGTGGTATTTTGATAGAGATTGCATTGAAAGTGTGGATTGCTCTGGGCAGCATAAACATTTTAATGGTGTTTATTCTTCCAATCCATGAGCATGGACTCTTTTTCCATCTTTTTGTGTCTTCCTCAATTTCTTTCATAAGTGTTCTGTAGTTTCTAGAGTATAGATCATTTACCTCTTTGGTTAGGTTTATTCCTAGGTGGAGCTATTCTAAATGGAGCTGATTCCTTAATTTCTCTTTCTTTGATTACATTATTAGTGTATAGAAATGCAACTGAATTCTGTGCATTGATTTTATATCCTGCCATGTTGCTGAATTGCTGTATGAATTCTCATAACTTGGGAATGGAATCTTTTGGGTTTTCTGCATAAAATATCATGTCAAAAATGAACTTTTGGGACTTCATCAAGATAAAAAGCTTTTGCACAACAAAGGAAACAGGCAACAAAACTAAGAGGCAATTCATGGAATGGGAGAAGATATTTGCAGATGACTTTTCAGATAAAGGACTGGTATCCAAGATCTGTAAAGAACTTATTAAATTCAACCACCCAAAAAACAAATAATCCAATCAAGAAATGGGCAGAAGACAGGAACAGACACTAATCCAAAAAAGACATACAAATAGCTAACAGACACATGAAAAAATGTTCAACATCACTAGCCATCAGGAAAATACAAATCAAAACCACAATGAGATACTACCTTACACCAGTTAAAATAGCAAAAATTAACAAGACAGGAGACAACAAGTGTTGGTGAGGATGTGGAGAAAGGCAAACCCTCTTACACTGTTGGTGGGAATGCAAGCTGGTACAACCACTCTGAAAAATAGTTTGGAGGTTCCTCAAGACGTTAAAAAAGGAGCTACCATACAATCTAGCAGTTGCACTACTAGGTATTTACCTCAAAGATACAGAATGTAGTGAAAAGAAGGGGCACATGCACACCAATGTTCATAGCAGCAGTGTCCACAATAGCCAAACTGGAAGGAGCCAAGATGCCCTTCAACAGATAAATGGATAAAGAAGATGTGGCACATAAATACAATAGAGTATTACTCAGCCATCAGAAAGGATGAATACCCACCATTTGCACTGACATGGATGGAACTGGAGAGGATTATGCTAAGTGAAAACATCAAGGAGAGAAAGACAATTATCATTATGGTTTCACTCATGTGTGGGACGTAAGGAGTAGTGCGGAGGACCACAGGGGAAGGGAGGGAAAACTAAACGGGAGGAAATCAGAGAGGGAGACAAACCATGAGAGACTCTAGACTCTGGGAAACAAACTGAAGGTTACAGAAGGGAGGGGGGTTCGGGATGGCATAACCAGGTCATGGGTCTTAAGGAGGGCACATGTTGTGATGAGCATTGGGTGTTATAAGCAACTAATGAGTCATTGAACACTACATCAGAAACTAATGATGTACTATATGTTGGCTAACTGAACATAATAAAAGAAAAAAGAAAGAAAAAGAAAAAATCCAATCTCAGCCTCTCTCCCCACCACAGAATTATTGAAATGGGATCGCATTTTAACAAGATCCACCAGTGTCTTATCTGCACATTGAAGTTTGAGTAGCACTCCTTTAAAAGAGTAATTCTCAGCTTTGGCTGTAGGTTATTGGAATTACCCAGGGAGCTTTTAAAAAAAATATTCTTTAGAAAGGTGCGAAACCCAGGCCCCACTTTAAGAGATGGTGCTTTAAATGGGATAGAGTACAGAAATCAGTATTTTTCAGCTTCTGAGGTGGTTCCAATGTGTAGTCATGGTTGAGAACCAGTGATCTAGAATAACTGTGGTAAGTGACAGAGAATGAGATCAAAAACAATTTAAAAAATTCGCTTCTGGATCTATCCGAGCACTGGACTGAGGGTAGAGAGGCATGGGGAAGAAGACTCTTGTTTTAAATGAGTAAACAAGTAAAAAGCAGAATCGGATTTATAAATACAGAGAACAGACTGACAGTTGCCAGAGGGGAGGGAGGTGGGAGCTGGGCAAAATGGGCTAAGAGTGGGAGATACAGGCTTCCTGTCATGGGATGAATAAATCATGGGAATACAAGCACGGCATAAGGAATATAGTCAATGATATTGTAATAGTGATGTATGGGAACAGAAGGTAGCTACACATATTGTGAGCATAGCATAATGTATAAACTTGTCTGAACCACTGTGTTGTACAATTGAAACTAATGTAACATTGTGTGTCAATTATACTCAAATAAAAAGAAAGGACTTGCTTTAATAAGAAATGTTGTAATGTTTGATCTGTACCTTGCACATATATTACTTGAAATATAGGTTCCTTTTTATGCATATAGCCTTTGGCTCAGAAATTCCACTTCTACAAAATACTTTCTACTTTCTACTTTATACAAATACTTATGTTCATAATTTTGAGACTTATAAACTGTATAAATGTTCACTTAAAAAGAGATATCTGCGTACCCATGTTCTTTGCAGCATTATTCACAATAGCCAAGAGGGAGACGCAACACAAATGTCCACTGATGGCTGTCAAATGGGTAAATATAATGTGGTGTATACATACAGTCGAATATTATCCAGCCTTGGAAGGAAATTGTCCAGTGTTATAACACGGATGAATCTGGGAGACACTATGCTAAGTGAAATGAGCCATTCACAAAATGATTCACTTATATAAGGTATCTAAAATATTTCAACTCACGGAGGAGACTGGTGGTTACCAGGGACTGGGTGGGGGGAGCTTTTGTTTAAATGGACACAGAGTTTTAGTTCTACAAGGTGAAAAAGTGCTGGAGATCTGTTCAGAACAATGTGAGTAAACTTAACATTGCTGAACTGTATACTTAAGGTGGTAAATTTTGTTTTATGTGTTTTTACCACAATAATTTTAAGAAGTATGAGTTTTGTTAAGCAACTCTGTGTATGTTTGCATGGTAAAAATTATACGAGAGTATGCAATGACATGGTTGTACAGCTTGCAAAGCTAGAGTTGAGACCTCTTCTCTTACCTTTTTGGATTCTTTGGTATTTTAAGTGCAGAATCTTGTTATAATCTGGAGGGGGGGGAGAAGAAGCTGTTTCCAATTTGAAAAATATAAAACAAAACCTCCTTTGGAGCTTACTATGAGTGAATGGCTCACATACTGCCCTCCCTTATTTGCCAAAGAAGCAGTTACATTCTCCTGAGAAATTCAAGGCTTCTTGTGCCCGTAGATTGTTGTATACAGCCTGATCTTCTGGGACTTCTGAGTCTTGTCTTTAGTGTTGGGAAAAAGAAACAAAAGCTAGGTAGCCCTTTTACACATGAAAAACTAGTCAACGTCATGGAACAGATTTTCTTTCATCAATTCCTTTAACTTCAAGGAGTGGTAAAGCAGAGTGGACATTGGGGAAATGAGAAGAGGAAGGAGGAATGGAGGAATTCACTGCTCTAGGCAGAATTGCCCAGTCCAAGTGTATGTTGACATTTTATCTTGACCCTATCTGGATATCCTGAGTCACAGTGACCAAAATGTGGGTTATTACATCACAGTTGTTTTACAACTATTTGTGTTTATTCTTTTAGCACTTGAGGCTGTGTCCTTTTATTTTAAAAGACTGGCTTAATGAAGTGTCTATAAAAGTAAAAGAAAGTTAAATTAGAAGATCGTCAAGATCATTAAAACCAAATGCTCAGAAAAGAGTTTCACCATAAATGTCAAAATATCTCTGTGGCTCTGTAAAGCTTTTAGATTCTATCAGATATTAAGGTCCATCAATAAGCTAATGTACATTACGATCAGCAAATGCACGGATTATGCTTGTGTGGGACTGCGTTTATGTTGTTTAACTGTTCTAATATGAATGGCTCTGCACACCATGCTGAGGGCTTTTTAACCTCACAAAAATTGGATGGCACTGCAATAATCTTGGCAATCAAGGGTTTAAAAACAAAACAAAAATTATTAAAGGTATCATAGAATGAATAGAGCAGTTAGCTCCACTTCCACCAAAGAATTTAACAAATCTTTATCTTCAGTCTAATGTTGGAATTGTGATCCTAGCCTACTTCTAGTCTTGTTTTTAGGCCTGAATGTACAACTTTGATATGTCATCATTTTTTATGGAATTATTCAGAAATATCACATTTCTGATTCCTCGTTTCCTTTCTGTAATCAATCCATTACCCAATTTAGAATACATCTTCAGTACTTTGAAGAGAATGAGTATACTTGTTGAAGATAAAAGTTTAACAATTCAATAATTTTGAATTTTTTACAGTATAAGTGACCCAAGTTTTTATCTATTTACCTAATCTTTTATGATATTGATTGTTAATATTTAGAGTCATGAGGAAGAAAAGGGGGTGGGAGACCAAAGTCAATGAGAAAACAGGGAAATAAAAAGGAAGGAAGAAGAGATGAAGGCAAACAGTCAGAGCTGACTTTTCAGATAAGTGTTTCTTCCAATATTGGCAGTGGTCCAGACAAATCGATTGAGTTTCCACCCCAAAACCAATGTGAACAAATGTTCAAATCTCTAGAATACAAGTAAAATACAGATTAAAAATAGCCCCAAGTTGTTCTATTGAATCTGTAAAAATCACAGAAGTAAAATGTTGCTACAGTTTTTCAAAACAATATTATAATTTTTAAATAATATCATGCAAAGGGGAAATAAACAAATTTTCTTATTGCCTCCAGGATAATTTGGGTAGCAAGCCACACAAAATTTTTGAGTGGATTTGTGCTGACTTGGAAAACATTCTCGATGTCTGGGTCTTAAAAAATTGTGCTAAGCTTGCAAGTCCGTAGCAGATCAAGAATAAGAACTGTCTTAGGACGTTTGTTGGTTTTTCTTTAGTTTATATGTAGCCAGCTGGTTTCTGACCTCTTTGTGTAAACATCCAGCTTTGCACATAATCAGATTCCATATTACCTTGTTATGACATCATTCTGGGAAGACTTTGATCCCTTACTAACTTTTCCAAACCATACACATAGACTTAAATAACAATAAGAAGATTGCTACTTATCCACCAAATGCCACTGCTGGTGGTATAAAAAATATGTATATATATAAATATATATATACATATATGTGTTTATATACATGTCTGTATTTATACATTTCTTTTTGTATATATTTTTAGATGTGTAATATATATGCACAATAATGCATAAATCTAGAGAAGGGTTAGCAATACACTAAAAGGAATAGTATATTCTATTTGATACTAAAGTATTAAATTTTCAAAAATGTATATCTCTGGTGAAATATACATTTAATTTAAGTTCCGTCTTTCTGCAATTTTTACCAATTGATATTTTTGTTCGACTCGTATTTTAAAAGCAGATAAATTGAAATGTAGAATTTGAGACCTTGTTACATATTATTTTTCTCCATGGATAGATGAAAATAAAGGTTAAGCTGTATTCTTTGGTGATCCGGAAGCCTGGATATAAAAGATACAATGATCTTGTAAATTACCCAGAAATGGCTTCTTTAGTGTCTGATCAAGATAAATGACACAAGGCAGCTGTAAAAAGAATTCCCACTAGCCATTGACCCATAAACAGTGGTGTCATTTTTCGTTTTTAGAAAAGTATCAAAATCAATTTAAAATAATACCACATCTTTAGAGTTATAATTAAATGTCCTAATTTCTGCTTCAGAGGATATTATTTTAACTAATGTTATTTTTTAAGTTAACATACATTAAAACATTGTGATTACTACAGAATTCTGATGGCTGTTAAAAATGAATCATTTTTCTATGGGCCCACTGTATCCCCAACACCTAGAACAGTGCCTAGAACAGGTACATAATAAGTGGTCAATAAATATTGATTGAATGAATGAGTGGGTGAAATAATAATATATTAAAATAATAGGAAGAATATATTAACTCATAGAGATTTGGATACTTAACGTGATGTCATACACACAAAAGACAAAGATACAGAACAGATACATTGGTAATGAATATTTATTGAGCACTTTTTAAAAAAGATTTTATTTATTTATTTGACAGAGAGAGATCACAAGTAGGCAGAGAGACAGGCGGGGGGAGTAGGCTCCCCGCTGAGCAGAGAGCCTATGCGGGGCTCGATCCCAGGACCCTGAGACCATGACCTGAGCTGAAGGCAGAGGCGTAATCCACTGAGCCACCCAGGTGCCCCTATTGAGCACTTTTTATGTGTCAGACATTCTCCTAAGTGCTTTGCATGCATTTTCTTATATAATGATCAAAATAGCCCTATAGAAAATAGTGATTGGAGTATCTCACAGGAGAAACTGTGACCTAGAAAATAGTAATAGTGTTTTCAAGGTTACAAAGCTAATAAGTGGTGGTGCCTAAGTTAAAATTCACATCATCTTGGCCTAGAGTATACATATTCGAATAACATGTACCAGTCTTTCAGTGTACTGTGTTTTCATGCCAACTTTATGGTCTCTAGGATCATTGATGCACTCTAGCTACAAAGGAAAGAAAAACTGTGTTTTATTGATTCTAGAACAATTACGGCTCTCATGATATATTGAATTTTCTTTCAGTGGATTAGCTGTTTTTATTATTGCAGTATGTAGCAATTTAAATATCGGTCAATTATATTATGTCTTTTCTACACAGTACATAGGAATTTATCTGGTAAATACATTTGTACAAATGGGAAAAGAAGTAGCTATAAGGATTTAGCTTTTGCATTTTTTCCATAATAGTGAAAAACTGGCAACAGCCTCAGTGCAACTTGGTGGTAGAGGTTTGGTTAAGCAAACAATGAATGTGTAGTGGGTGACTACGCAGATATTTGAAGAATTGACAAATGACATTCCAAGATTGAAAAAAAACAGCGAAGTGTTCATGAGTACCACGGACTTTAGAATCAGGTAGATCTGGTTCAGTACCAGCTCATGCCCACTCAGGCCCAGATATGTTACCCTAGGTAATTATTTAACCTTTGTAGGCTTAATTTTCCTCATCTGTAAAATGTGGCTACTAATAGTATATACCATAGGAGTTGTAAATGGTATTGGTGAAGGAGATGTAAGGAGGAGGAAGCTTATATATAGATTCAGCCTATATTTCTCTGTCTTGGTGTCATGGTTATTTTAAGTGGATTCACATCAATAGGCAATTACCCATGACAGTGGTAAAGAAATTTGGCCAAATTGCTGGCCAGAGTTACAATATTTCAGATTCCTTTTTTTAAAGGACTGTTTCAAATAGAAATTTTAAATGTCACGAACTGTATCCTTTTACTGACTAGTCTAATTCGTACTTTATATGGCATATATAGTGGATCTCCAATCAGATTCTTTTATTGAATGAGGAAAATGTTTATCAGATTTCTTTCTCAGGACAGAAAAAATGACTGACGATGCTTTTCCCCTTGAAATCATTAATGTGTTAATTACATGTCAGTAAGTAAAGACAGAGAGACAAATATTTCAGGCACAAGATCAACTCTCTGCATCCAGTACTTAAACTCCATTCTCAGTGGAGCTTTCTTTCTGTCAACATACAGTGAAAACAGTCATAGTTTGGCCAACAGAATTGTCAACTGGCTTCAAGAAAACAAAACAAAAAAACAGTGCTAAATAGGCCAGCTCTATGAGCCAATCTTTATTATTGCAAGCACAATGAATTCATTAATTTTATTCAGAGTTTTTTATCTTTGTCCTCATTCTTTTGTTCATTTTTCTTCACAAAGAAAAACATGTTTTTATTGATTTTAATTTTTAATTTCATTTTTTTATCTGAGTATAGTTGACACACAATGTTACATAGTTTCAGTTGTACATCATAGTGATTTGACAAGTTTATACATTGTACTATGCACACCACAAGTGTAGCTACCTTCTGTCCCCATACAGTGCTATTACACTATCACTGGTGATGGGGTACTTGGTTGGCTTCATCAGTAGAGCATGCAACTCTTGATTTGGATGGTATAAGTTCAAGCCCCAGGTTGGGTGTAGAGATTACTTAAAAGTAAAATCTTTAAAAAAACAAAACAAAACACAGTATCTTTGGCTATACTCCTTACGCTGTCCCATTTATTCTATGACTTATTTCATAACTACAAGCCTGTATCACCCACTCCTCTTCACCCATTTTTCCCATTCCCCCACTTCCCTCCACTCTGGCTACCATCAGTTTGCTCTCTGTATTTATAGGTGCAAGTCTGCTTTTTATTTATTCTTTTTTTTTTTTTTTTGGATTCTACTTATGAGTGAAATCAAGTGGTGTTTGTCTTTTTCAGTCTTATTTCACTTAGTATAATACCCTCCTGATCCATTCATGTTGTCTCCAGTGTCGCCATCTCATGACTGTATAACAAGCGGTACATTACTCCTGCGCTCTAGTGGGTCAGGTTATTCTTTATAGGGGATATTTTGCAATTCTCAGTACATGTATATTATTAGGGGTGAACAAAAAAAATAAATATATCGTGGGCCTGAGATCCAGGGTTCTTACCGTCAGGGAGAGAGGTTGCAGATACGGGAGTGAAGGCTAGAAGGAAAACTGCCATGCTGGATTAATACCTGAACAATCGGAATGAACCATGTTTGTTTAATAGTAGGCGGCTAGATAGAGTGAGCAGAGATATTTACATACATATTTGCATATATACAGATAAAGACATACAGAAATAAATATGTGTAATTTATATTTGTGTGTGTGTGTATGTGTGTCTGCTTTGTCAAGGGGAGGGCAGCGGGACTCTCAGCAGGTTCCAACAGGTTTAGTGGCAAGAGAACCGACCTGACTACCTGTTCTGCTGTGCCAGGATGGATGCTGGGAGCAGTCATGGCTCCAGACGAGAGCCGACCAGGCTACATGTGTGAATAACACCCTTGTTCCTAATTTATAACACTAAATGCCGATCATAATGTTTTAGTTAACATACAGCATTTGTACCAGTGTTGTTAGTCTAGCACTGCTTTAGTTAAGCTAAGTGATCTTAGCTGCTGTAAAAATCTCAGTGGCTTAATACAAATTTATTTCTCGCTCTTGTTTCTCTGTAGTGAAGGTTGTGAGGGTGGCTGTGCCCCATTCAGTCATTCGAGGACCTGATTTGCTTTCATCTTTATCACAAGATTGTCTAGGGTGTCATCTAACAGGTGGGTAAGGTAGGAGAGAATAGAGGATCGCAAGAGAGGTTGTTCGAGACCAGGCACCTTGCTTCTACCCACAATTTCGTTGGTCAGAATGTCAAGAGGCTAGGGAATGTGAGGCAGTGCTGGCCCTGGGAAGAAAAGGAATGTCCTGTGTATCTCTGGGTGCTGGCCTTCTCTGCTATAAAAGCTCTAACCAGGTTCATCCACTGTATTTATGTGGTAGGGCTTACAGGCTTCAACAAATGTAGGAGATAACCTGAGGCCAAAGGAGAAAGTCTCCTTACAAATTAGTTTGTAGGATTCTACATTACTTACCTGTCTTCTCGCCAGCCTTCTTTGCTATGTTCTTTTGCTTCCTCGTGGGATCCACAGGTAGACCTGTTCCCTTACTTTAAATTGACTTCCTCTTCAAGCTCTGGTATTAATTCCTTAAATTCTATCAAGGAAATGTCCCCACCACAGTTCTCCCTAGTCCTAAGGAACTCATGATTATACTGGAGGATGAATTTCCTTGTCTCCCCAACATCGTCTTAGAAGAATGAATTGCTGCTAACTATGAAAATAGTTCTTAATTTGATTTTATTTTAAAAATCATGACTAATTTCTTAAAAGGTATGTTTTGGCACTATAAAATACTGAGACATGAAAATACAAGATAGTCTGAAAACATAATATTCAGTATTTGTGTTGGGTAATATAGGCCATATCCAGACTCTAAAGTTAAGAACCTAGAAGCATGTTAGGAGAGCGAAATGGCTTATCCTGAGTGGCTCACTCCGGCAAGGCATTTAGCATTTTTTACTGTGCTTTCCTTGGAAGTAGTCAACCTTGCTTTAGTGATACAAGAAGAATTTGGGTGGTTTCTAATGATTACGGTCAGGAGTAAAGGTTAAGAATTTAGCCAGATGTCTTGGGTTTTATTAGCTGTGTGTCCTTAGGCAAGTCACTTAACCTTTTTGTGCTTCAGTCTCCTTATCTATAAACAGTAACAGTAACTGTCCCATGTGGTTGATGAAATAATTAAATGAATTTAATCCTCATAATAATTTTTGGGGGCTGGCTACTATTATTTTATATTGATACATGTAAAAAAAACTTAGAGTAATCTTGGCACATGCTAAGTCATCAATAAGTATTAGCCACAATCATTATTATTATTATTCTCACCCTTCCCAATAAAGAAAGCACTTTTGTATTTTCAGATAAAAACTCTTATTTTTGTTTTGAGATAGCTGAAGACCATAGTATTAGACTGTGATCCATAAAGGAATGCTATAATGAGGATAAGTTGTCAATATATCCAGTAGTCCAAGGTTAGCAGGCTGGTGCCTCATTTTCAACCACTCTTTTNACCCACCCATCCATCTGTCCATCCATCCATCCATCCACCTATCTATCCATTGTGTGTTTATTATGTGCCAGTATTGTAGCCCTGCCACTTTCCAAGCTGTGGGCACTGGAGCAACTTTCTTTACTGCTCTTGGCTTGATTTTCTTCATTTGAAAGGTGGACTAATACCTATCTTTGTTGTGGAGAATAAGTTAGAAATTTTGTGAAAGTAATGGCAGAGTGCATGGCCTATCATAAGTACTCATAAATTGCACAAAAATTAATACATAAAGGGCTTTATCTTGAGACCTTGGTTCTTTCATACAGTTTTCCAAACTATAGTCCTTGGTTTATTAGTCAGTGATAAAAATCAGTTTTTAAAAAGAATCAACATTTTTAAAAACCAACATTGTAAAAAACAGAATAACCTACAATAGAACAGTATAAACTAAAGAGATTAAAATAGGACAGTACAGATAAGAGTGCATCCTATGTACTGAAACATTAATTTCACCCATGTAAATACCTATAAGCATATGGGTATTGGTTATGTGTAATACATATTTCTTACTAAGGATTTCAGTTGTAAAAAGTTTGAAAGCTTTTTAATAGTATATGAACAGTGCTATGAACAACCTTTAACTGTCCAGAAGTCAGGACTTTGTGTCTGTTACGAAGCTAGTTCAAACATCTTTATAACATCTTTACCAGCATTTGGCAGAAATAGCACATAGCGGATTTTTAAATCAATCCACACCAAGCTTGCTTGGTGGTTTGGTGGAGAGGATTAAAACCATTACCTAAAAATAAAATAGGTTTACTGATAGATCACATTTTCCTATGCTACTTCTGCTCACTGTCATTCTCTAAAATAAAGCCGTTTATAATGGAGATAAGTCACCTGGTGCCTTTGAAACATTCTGCATTCAACCTGCCTCGCCATAGGTGAGGGGAAATCCAGGAGTCTGCTGTTGTTCCTAGTGTATGTACTGACACAGACTAAAGAGAAGAGAGCTGTCACCGATGCTTGGAAAGCCAGGTGAATAATTGCCATCTTCTCAAGAGAGTCCTTTGCCCTTAAAAGCCTTCAATTCCAGCTCATCTGTCTTTAGAGTTTCTTGGGCATACAGGCCTCCTGTCTCTTTTTCCAAATTAAGGGCACTCAACAGAGCTGCCACATTGGGCACTAATGAATTCTCTGAGACTAATCTACACAGTAATGAGAACTGGAATCTGTCACTTACTCTCCCAGGAGGTAACAGTTCACACGCCGTTACATCACCCTATTAAAATAACTTATTAGCTGTGTTGCTTGTCTGCTACCATTCATTAAGAAGGTGTGACCAAAGAGACATGTATTTGAACAAATGATGAAATTTAATTTGAATTGTTCTCCGTTTTGGTTTTATGGCTGAATGCACACATGCTGTAAGTACATTTAAGCATTTTATACAGATCACAGGTACCTTAGGGAAGTGTCAGCACAATTATGACTTTTCACCAATTAGATGAAAAAGAAGTTAAATAAGAATCTGCATCCCATTCAAAATGTGTGAGGATCTTGTACATTCCATTCCCTGCATCTTTGTCTCCCAGGAAATATGTGTGTTTCTGCCAGAGGCTTTCATTACAGGCATAATATGCTATGCCATGAAATAAATGATAAATCATTGAGAGCTAAATTGGGGAGGATAAATTTAGATGGACTAATAGAAAGTTGGGTGCAATTTTTATTGCAAATCCACCAAATCACATAAACGTTTATTTGATGTTTATTTTTGTCACTATCTCAGTTAGAGCATGGGCTTATATGGAGGTTACTCAAGTCCCTGCTCTTCTTTTTTTTTAAAGATTTTATTTATTTATTTGACACAGAGAGAGAGATCACAAGTAGGCAGAGAGGCAGGCAGAGAGACAGGGAGAGGAGGAAGCAGGCTCCCTGCTGAGCAGAGAGCCCGACGTGGGCCTTGATCCCAGGACGCTGAGATCATGACCTGAGCCGAAAGCAGAGGCTTTAACCCACTGAGCCACCCAGGCGCCCAAGTCCCTGCTCTTCTTTTTGGTAGTTGTGTGATCTTCGAGGAAATTACTTCGCTTTTTTATCCTCATTTACTTCATCTGTACAATGAGAGTAAAGTGATATCTATCTTACACTTGAGGTTGTTGGGAGGATTAAATGTGCTAAAACAGCTTTGGCCCGTGGTAAGTACTCACTAATACCTATTATTATTATCATCATAATCACCATCATTATCTAGTCTTCCTCCTTCAAGGAAAAAATCAGGAAGAGATACTTTTTGCACTTCTAGATTTTTTTTTCTTTTGATGCAGCTCTCTGAAAACAGCAACTATCGAGTATAGCTCAAAAAATATTGGAAAGCCCACATCGTGCTTTAGGAAGCTCAGCAGACCCATCCCCTGCTCCATAGGCCTACCCTCAAGCACCTGTCTTCAAAGAAGAGCATTTCCTGCATGCAGTGCAGTGGCTCTACCAGCGATCAGCTGTGTCATTTTGAGCAAGTTTCCTTACCTCTCTAAGCTTTGTGTTCTTCATCTTTGGAAAGGGGGTGTTCATACCTCCTTCACTGTGTAGTTGCAAAGATTAAGTCAGATGAGATTAACTTTGTAAAGCATCTGTCAACACATTTAGCATGTATTTATACCCTCAGTGTATAAATACTCAGTAAACTGCAGTTGTTAGAATTATTATTACTCATAATTCCACTGACTGCCATCTGTAAGACACAGCTCTGGATTTTTTTCTAACAGCTGTATGCATGCAGGCTGTACCCCTTCCACCTTTGCCTAGTCTCTCTTTTGTCCTCAAAGCATGCAGTCCCGGGGGGCTGCCCGGAAGTGCACTGGTTATAGAACAGAACTTTCCGAACTAGACCATATCATACTTAAATAGAATCTGTACCTTTGGCCTCATTCACTCAACCTTCTAGCATACCATACAAAGTATCCTATGTTAATGTCCTAGTTGTTTTATTATTAGATCATTAATTGGATTAAGTATTATTTTAACAATTTTAAAAATAACATTTGGAAGCATATTATCTGTGAACAGCATAAACCACTCATAATCTTTCAAAACTACTGGAATTAAAAGGATATTCCAAAGATAACAATCAGTTAAGCATAGTTATTTTATAACAGGCAGAGAATTTTTTTTAGATAATTTTGTACTTTCAGAGTCAAGTTAAATTCATGAACAACTGGCAATTAAAATTGCACCCAAATGCTATTTAAAACAAACTGGATTCTTTCTCATATTTTGGGACTTGGCATGAGTGTGTCCTGCGGAGTTTTATAGCCACGTGGTGCATACAGAATGAGGTGCTGAATTTTCACCATTTTGCCTGAAATATGTCTTCCCAGATTTGTGTTTCTCACAATTATCAAAAATACACTATAGGTTAGTTAAAAGCAAACTGTTAATAATAATCTTGAAGATATATTTTAAAAGTTTCTCCACTTCTTGTCTAGCTTCAAACATCTTCAAAAGACAGCTCACCATCTTGAGGTAGAAGACAAAAATACTGATATTCTGTTTCCACATCCTGCCATGTAATAAATCCTTGACATACATTAAGTCATTTAATCCTCATATCAACCCTATAAGCTAGTTGCTTTTTTTATCTCCATTTTACACTACAGGAAATTGAGCCCCAGAACAGTCAAGTGACTTGCTGAAGGTCACACAGAAAGTAGAAGAACTGGGAGTCAAGCATCAGGTTTTTGCCCTAAAAAATCATGTAGCTAAAATTGTTACATAGCCAACGCTTTTCATATTTATCGATGTGTGACAAACTTACGACACATCAGTGGGTGATGAAGACCCCTGTTTTGGGATACAGTACTGGTATGTAATCCCTAACTAGAAAAAAAAAAAACACCTTCTTTCCTAAGACTCAATTTCTCTCAAAATAAGCTAAATTTCTTTCCCTTTGCATGGTGTGGGCTAATTTGCATGATTAGTTTAGATAAAGCAAGCAAGAGAAGATAATTTTTTATGTTATGAATTTTTGACTCTAAATTGGGTGGTTACTGATTTTTGAAGGTGACATGCGTCCAATTATTTTAAAAGGCCTCTATATGTCTAGAAAAAGCTGGTTACAAGAATATTACTGTTGACCCCCTAACATGCAGCAGCCATATAGTTTCAGAGATGACCCTAATTCTAGAAGCAGCTTCTGATTCGATTAAACCAATTACAATAATCTCACCTTTCTTGCCGGTATTGCTTGAGGAACCAGTGTTTAAGCCAATCAGAATACAACATTCCTCCGGCTGTCATTTGCTCAGGAATGCATAACCTAAATTAGCCCAATCAGACTCCGTGGAGAGACTTAACTAAATGGTTGAGAGAAACTGTTTTCACTCCCACTGCAGAGAGACACTTGGGATGAGGTTAAGGTTGTGGACAACAGAGGAAAAAGGGAAAGAACCTGGATGTATGATGACCAGCCCTGAAAGCCACATTACCTTTAATTTCCTTTTGAGGGGGGGAAATACGTTTTTATCAGAGTTTAAGCTTGAGTCTGGCTTTCTGTTAATTTGCAGCTCAAGCATGACCAGGAAACACATTTTCACCCCTTAGCACCTGTCCTATAGTCCTGGATTTAAAGGAGCAATTAATCTGTGTATTTTGAATTACTGATCATTTGGTTCAAGCATATAGATTCATATCTACGTTTATTTTATTTTTTTTAAGATTTTATTTATGTATTCAATAGAGAGAGCACAAGCTGGGGGAGCTGCAGGCAGAGGGAGAGGGAGAAGCAGGCTCCCCACTGATCAGGGATCCCGATGTGGGGCTCAATCCCGGGACCCTGGGATCATGACCTGAGCCGAAGGCAGATCTTAACTGACTGAGCCACCCAGTTGCCCCCTTCTTGATTTTCAAGAGGCATTATGAATTTTCACTGTCCTTACTGCACACCTGCATGCATAAGGCCAAACTATAGTCTGAAATAATTCCACACCTGAGAGCACACTGGCCACACCTTTCTTGGCTCAGTGGCAAAACAAGGAAATTGTGCATGATAAAGACCTGAAGAAATTGTTTTATTCCTCTTCACATATCCTTCTTTCCTTCAGTCAGAGATTATTGGTGGGATTGCTTTTTGTTTCTTTACGTCTTTGACCCTTTTTCTTTTTACTTAGGAGAGGCCACATGAGAGGGACATAAATTGTGAGGTTTTTTTTTTTTAAATGTACAGTTGGCCGTCCCGTCAATGTGTACTTTATCACTGGAGAGTATTACTGCCAAAATGGCAGGTTTGAAAAATAACCAATTGCTGTGAGAGGAAAAACCCCAAAAAGGGACAATTTTTCTTCAGAAGAATGAGTCACAATATTTAAAGAGAAGAGATCTTATTAAAAAGCACCAGGTCAATGGGCTCCTGGGTGGCTCAGTGGGTTAAAGCCGCTGCCTTAGGCTCAGGTCATGATCCCAGGGTCCTGGGATCGAGGCCCACATCGGGCTCTCTGCTCAGTGGGGAGCCTGCTTCCTCCCCTCTCCTCTGTCTCTGCCTGCCTCTCTGCCTACTTGTAATCTCTCTCTCTGTGTCAAATGAATAAATAAAAAAAAGCACCAGGTCAAGATTCTAAACCTGTCTTCCATCTATGTTTGGGGAATGACTAATAGCAATGCGTGGGGGACAAAAGCAAAAATGGAGAGCGGAGGTTTTCTTTTCTTTCTTTTTTTTTTTTTTCATAAAGAATGTTTGAGGAAAGTATGTGTGGAGCAGGAAGGGGGAGAGCAGTGGCTGCTGTGAGCCAGAGGAGACCTGGTGAAACCAAACCTGCAGTCCAGTGGCTTTATGCATGAGAGGGAGTATATAAATTGTCATTAAAGAAAAAAAAAAAGTTTCGGAAACTTGGGTGACTCAGTCGGTTAAGCATTTGCCTTTAGCTCTGGTCATGATCCCAGGGTCCTGAGAGTGAGTCCCACATCAGGGCTCTCTGCTTGGCGGGGAGTCTGCTTCTCTCTCTACCCCTCCCTCCTGCTTGTGTTCTTGCTCTCTCTCATGCTCTATCTCTCTCTCAAGTAAATAAAATCTTTAAAAAAAAATTTTTTTTTAATGTTTTCCTATCCGTAGAGGAAAATTAAATTTCAGGTTGCTTGCTGAATCATTTCCATTAGCTTGGATTCAACTCGTGAGCGTCACTGATATCCATCTCAGTTGGCTTCTCTGTATTTTTCCATCTTTTCTCTGAAAGTCTCCATCTTTCCATGGAGCTTCTTCTAGAATTAACCTGTGCTACCAAGAAATGTGATTCAACTGCTTTTTACAGCCCCTAGTTTCCTCTTGAAAGAGAAAATAGAAAAACAAAGAGTGCCATGGCTACTAGCTCAATTTCCAAGGAATCTGGATGACAGCAAGTTAGAGAATAAATTGGGGAAGGTATTTGATCACACAATATGCAAAGTCATGAAGAAATCCTGAGAAAATGGGAACTTTCTTTTTAAGGAATGTGAATGTCCAGTCATCAAGGCTACATTTTGGTTAATGATTATGTCCACTGGAAACATGAGAGTTGGAAGAATTATTTATATGACTTTGTTGGTTTATGCAAATAAATTAAAAATACTGTAAAAACTTTAAAAGGAGGCAGTAATATTTTTAGTATTTAATTACCTTCAAAGAGAAAAAAATTTAAGATTCTCAGCTTTTCACCAATGAAATTACAGGTTATCTGATTCTCTATAAAGTTAAAATATTGGTAAAGAAGCTTACATAAAATCATCCCCACATATTTAAACCTTATTTGTATAAATTTAAGTATATGTATATATATGTATATACACATATATACATATAAATTAAAAACATTACTCACATTTGGCATGAAATTAAACTTATTCTGAAGAAAATATTCAAATACATATTATCATTAGATATATATTGAATATATTTGATATATATCATTCGATTTCAGAAAATGAAAAGTCTTACACTTTATATCTTACAAGCTTTACAGTTTGGTGGGTCATAGTTAATCACCAAAGGGTTAATATTCTATGCATACTGTAATTAAAAATAAATAGATCTCTAAGCCACTTAGTCCCCAACTGTGCCAGATGAGGCAAACATTGCACTTCTGTAAAAATAAATTTCTAATTTTGAAGCATTAGTTGAGCCTCCCATCAAGGAATTCTGTGATGTCTGTTCATTTATCTAAGATTTTTTTTTCACACTTATGAATATTTATGAGCCGCAGGGTTCAATTGAGCATTATACGAAGTGAGAGGTAGTGTCTTCCAGATGTAAAGGGTGCTTTTAATTCTATTGCTTCTCCAGATACTCACTGGCATCTTGTCACGCTTGAATGAGCCATTCAAAATAGAGCTGCCATCTAATTAAAGTACCTGAAGTGCAAAAATGAGAAGAGAATTTAATGAAGCATAAATTGTCTGTTCAGTTGGAGATACAGACCGCTTTACTGTAACACAATTAAATAGAACATAGTGGAGGTCTCTACTAATCAACCCCAACCACCTTCTGTTTTGCAGATAGCAAGCTTACGAGATCAGTTAATGTCTTTATTGTGAAGTGTGGTGCATGAACAGTAAATGTGTTCTCTGTATGTGTGGTGTGTGTGTGTGTGTGTGTGTGTGTGTGTGTGTGTGTGTGTGTGTTTATAATCAAGATTCTTCATGTATAAGATACTTGTGTTCAGTACTGGTGGGGATACTCAGATTAATCAAAATGGTCCCACTACCTATAGGAAACAGCAGTCCTTATCAGGTATCAACTAGCTTATTTTATAAAAATGATTATGCAGTCCTCCATGTTAAGGTTTTGAAAGCCTATTGGGATTTGGAGTGATAGATACAGCTCTAGTAGCTCAAGGGAAAAAACCCAGCTCTTTCTGAAATAGTGCCCTTTCTCCTGGTTGTCAGCTGTATTGAATTTCTCAATCTTATGAGTATGTCTGTGGGGTGACAATGGGCATGAAAGTCTTTGGCTTAGTCATAAGGGGAGAGGAAGCAGGAGACAGTAGGAGGACTAGCAACAATCAATACACCCTTCCTCCACTTATAATTCTATAGGAAACAAGTTCAGCAAGTGGAAATGGCAACTGGCCAAAAAAACCAGCCAAATTCAGAAAATGAGAATGATAACTAATAGATCTAAAAATCCACCAAGAATACACTATTTATTCATGTGTTCCTTATTTTAGAAAGTATATCTTGAGTACTTATGTGTGTGAAGTATTTTGGCTGCTAGTCACTGGGTGATAGTAATGAGTAAGTCTGACATGGTTCCTGCCTTTTTGTCACTTATGATCAAGTAGCAAATGATTGGCTATTTATGCCAAGAGGCTTTATCACCTAACATTTCTCCTTGTACCATTACAGAGCTCCAGGAGACAACTTAGCATCATTCATTGCATTTAGTTGTTATGTCTCTTTAGACTCATTTAATCTGGAACAATCCTTCAGGCTTCCTTTCATTTTCTTGACCTTGACTCTTCAAAAAAATAGCATTAGTTTGTAGAATGTTCCTTAATTTTGGTTGTCTCATTTTCCTTATGATTAGAATCAGGTAAACCTTTGAGGGGAGATATATCATAGAACTGTTGTTGTGTCCTTGTCAGGGCATCATGTCAGGAGGGAGACACACTGTACTTTTGGAAAACTAAATATGGCCATAGTTTTGTCTTGTTTTGTTTTTTTCTCTTTTCACCCTACACTTTTTCCCCAACTTCTTCCATCTTCATACTTTAGATATCTATCTTACTACTATGTATTTAGTCTGAACATTCCCTCTAACTCCAGACCTTTAAATACAATTGCTTATTTGACTACTCACTTAAAAAACTTAACATACTTAAAATATCTGAGATTAAATCCATGATCTTCTGCTAAGGACTCATACAGGCCACACCATCCAATCAAATTCTAAAAGTGATCCTTAATGTTTCCTTCTTCCTTACCTCCCCCAATTCAAATCTGACATCAAGTTCTATCAATTTTACCTCTTAAATATCTCAAATCCTGGCTCATTTCTCTCATTCTTTACTCACAGGATTTAGGTATGAAGACTGTTCCTCCCACAAGTCTATTAGCAAAATCTAATAGCTCATCTTCCTGTATTCATGGTGGTGCCTTCTAGACTTTCCCCATGCTGAAAATAACTCATTTAGTTAACCCCCATTCATGCTGTAGATCTCAGATTCAAAGAAGCCCTTTCTGACTACCTCAGTCTAGGTCAGATTCTCCTGTTTATGCTTTTATAAAACACATTCCTTAGGAGAGCATTTGTAATTTTACATTATTTATTGTGATTATTGGAACAGTATCTATCTTCCCAAGCTCTGTATAAACAACACAAGGGCAAGAATTGTATTTGATTTTGCTCACTTTTCTATCCTAATACCTGCAGTACTTAGCACAGCACCTAGCATCTAACAGGTGGTCTATACATATGTTTGTTGATTGAGTAACTTAAACTATAAAGATTTACTGTACAATTCAATGGAATAAGCAGTGAAATAGACATGAACTGAGACAGTCTATTGGGGCTACACTTCTTCCTTAAGAAAAACAAGGTGCCTTTGTAACTTCTGGGTCACCAAACCTGAAATATCTATTGGGGCATGCCATCACACAGCCACGAAGTATCATTTTTAATCATGAGCATTGAGAGTTTCTAATTTTTCTTAGAGTCCGTGAAATACACTAAACTTACTAATCATTTGAATTCCTCAGGAAAAAAAATTGTTACCTTTAAATAGGTTCATAAACCTAATGTCCAAGTTATCAATGAAAAGGAACAAAGCAAAGATGATATTTTTATAGCCACAGTGTTTTTCAGATAAGTGAATGGCTCTCCCTTTTCTCAGTCTCAGTCATGCTCTGTGGTGGTGAATTTTATGGGTCATTTTGATTGGGCTAAAACATGCCCAAATAGCTGGTAAACATTTTGAGGTGTGTCTGTGAGGGTGTTTCTGGAAGAGATTAGCATTTGAATCGCTAGGCTAAATAAAGAAGATCCACCCTCACCAATGTGGTTAGGCATCATCCAAATCTTTTAGGACCTGAGTAGAATAAAAAGGCAGAGGAAGAGCAAATTCTCTCTCTTCTTGTGCTAGGACACACATCATCTCCTGTCCTAGGACATTTGGGCTCCTGGTTCTATGGCCTTTGGACTCTGGGTCTTAACACCAGCCGCGCCTCTTCCTGCTGTTCTTCTCAGCCCTTTGGCCTCCCTGGGGATTTACATTATCAGCTCCCCTGCTGCTCAGGCCTTCAACTCAGAAGTGAATTACACTATCGCCTTTCCTGGGTCTCTAGCCTATAGATAGCGAAGTGTAGGACTCACTGACCTCCGGAACAACATAAGCCAATTCCTACATATGTATTTCCTATTGGTTTTCTCTCTCTAGAGAACTGTAACTAATAATACATGCCAGTCTCTGCATTGACAAAACAGCCCAGTGGTATTCACTTCTAGAGGTTCTCTCAAGGCAGCATCCATCAAGCCCACATGTTAATTTGATCACAGTTTCATTCAGCTAACCTGTTTCTCTGTGATCTGTGTAGATCTTCAGTCAAAATATAGCTAAGGTTATTTTGCTACAATGAAATTTTATCATAAGATTAGGCTAGGGTCAAGACTTGCTGAGAAAAGAGAAGAGGAAAGTTGTCGCTTGCTGTTCATAAATTTTTAGGCCAGTAATTTTATTTGGAGACACCATCTATCCTAATTGCATGTAGAAATGAATAGTGTTAACCCACCTCAAGCAACATAAACAGTTGTGTTTAAGATGAGTCTTAGTGAATCAGATTGTTTTTGAGATAACAAATTGTGTTTGCTATTTAGAGTAATAACTACCACAAACTCTGACCTATGGTTAGTCTAGAGAGTGGGACTAAGGAACTTTCAATATTTATGTATCTGAGATTTCTGTAATTTTCATATAATTTGAATTTTAATAATGAATATGCAATACTTTTTAATTTGATCAAAAAGTATAATTTTAAAGGACTTGTTTGTGAATCCTTTTTTTAAAACTCAAATTTCCTCCTTTGCTTCCACTTTTATAATTTAGTAAGTCAAAAGTTTGTCATTCCTAACAGTGAGAACAGTCCATATAATTTACACAATTTTAGTACTTAAAAACTAATCAGAGTGATGGAGATGTAAAAAAGCTAAATGAACTAAAATCCAGAAAGTAGCCATTCCCAGGAAAGAAGAGATCCATGGCTACTTGAATGTCTAGTGCACAGTGGGAGGAGAAGTCTGTTACAGAACAGAGTGACACAAAAACAGCCAAGCTTCCAACAACCTTTTAGCAGCTGCATGTGAGCTGGTGGGACAGATTAGGATCTCAAGGAGTCCAGACCCAGAGCAAGTCTCCCTCTGCCTACCCACCACCTCATTCCCACAGGTTTCACTGAGTCTTGGGGTAAAACACTGAAGGTTGCAGTCAGGGCAGGAGAATGAGGAGAAATGTCTGTGAGCATCTCCAGGCCTTCCTTGAGAGCATGGTAGCACCTGCTGAAGGCTTCGAGCAGAGCAAGAGAGGGAAGTCTCTTCAAGACTTTTAAGACCTGCACCGAGTGCATCATCTCGGCCCTCCCGAGGCTAAGGCCAGAAATTTCCTGGGATACAGAAGGCCCTAGTGAGCAAAGGGAACCCTTAAGAATCCCCAACACTGACTTTCACAAGCTATAATGCAAAGAAATACATCCCACATTCGAAGAGGTGGCAACTGGGCTATAGAGTGCAAAGTTTTGTGACTGCTCAGATCTCAAGTCCTACTGAAGGGAAGGTCCCAATTCCTCCATCAAATCATTTGAGTCCAGTGGTGAACTAAATAACTAAAGCAGTAATAAAGCCAAGACCCAACTAATCTGTAGAGTAGATTGACTCAGTCTTTATACTGGTGGCATTACAGAAATAAGGCATGCCTTTTTCTAGAGGTAAATATTTCTTCAGTTTCCACTGTTCTTGTATGCACATTACTGGGCACACAATAAAAAAGTCTGGGTTATGCCAAGTGGTAAAAAACTTGAGGCCACAGTCAAGAGGAAAAAAAGAATCAGATGGTCAATAGAATCAGATGCAGAGACAGCCAAGTATAAGATATATCAGACAGGAACTTTAATATTGCTATGATAAATATACTGAAGGATCTAGTGGAAAGATAACAATATTTTATTAAGCTCCGCCTGTTTTTGGTATTGTATCTTATGAATGATGAGCAATATTTGACTTGCTATTTTTGTTTAATGTTATAGTTCTGTGATTTATTCACATTGTTGCACGTAATTATAAATTGCTTTTTTTTTACTGGTGTACCGTGTATCATTGTAAGACTATACTATAATTAATATATCCATTCAGTTGTCAGCATACATTTAGGTTTCTGAGTTTTTAGTACTACAAAGATTGTCATGATGCACATCCTACTGTCAATCTCCCAGTATACATACTCCAGAATTTCTCTGTACATAGGAGTAGAGTTTTACATGACAGTGCTTTTCCCCCCCACAGAAGTTATACCAGCAATGAGTCTCTATTTCTGTATATTGTCACCAACACCCAATATTCTTAAACTTTCTAATTTTTGCCAATTGGTGGATTTTAGGTGGGATCTCATTGTTAAGATCTCATGTTAAGCTGCATTTCTCTAATTTCCCGTGAGAATCTTTTCAAATGCTCATGAGCCATTTGTGTTTCTCTTTTGTGATAATTTTGTCCTTATTAATCCATGGGAATTATTCCTGTATTCTGCAAGCAGATCATTCTGTCATTTTTCTATATGTGGCAAATCTCTCTCACTTGTCTGTATATTCTAAACTCCACAATACATTGCTATTACTTTTGCTGTAAATATTCAATTGTCTTAACTGAGAAAAAATGTATTTTATATTCACCATTCTTGACAGTCCTCATTCCTTTGTACAGATACAGATTTTATTTTGATTTCATTTTCCTTCTGTCTGAAGAATTTCCTCTAACATAGTTGATCATTTTAGGTCTACTGATAATGAATTCTCTGAACATTTGTCTCTTAGCAGTCTGTTTAATTGCTTTTTGAAATGCATCTTCACCAGCTGTAGAATTCTGTGTTGATGGTTCTTTCTTTCAGGACTTTATAGGTATAGCTGCACCGTTCACTGGCTTATCCCCTGTCTGATGAGAAGTCTGCTTATCTTCGTACCTCTATTTGTAACCATCTTTTTTTTCCTTTTAGCACTTTAGAGAAGTGTTGCTGCCTTACAGAATTTGTGGTTTCTGCTGATAAATCTGTGATCATTTACATTGTTTTTCTGCCATATGTCATTTTCTCTAGATTCTTTTAAGTTTTTCTCCTTCTTACCAATTATCAGCACTTGATTATGAGATGCCTTATTTGGGTTTTCTTTTTTCTTTTTCTTTTTCTTTTTCTTTCTTTTTTTTTTTTTTTTTTTTTTTGCCTGGAGGTAATTAGATTCTTTGATCTGTGGCATTCTAGTTATCAACACATTTGAAAAATATTATCTTTATTGCTTAAAACATTTTTCTGTTCTTTTTTCTCCCATTCTTCTGGGACTGTAATTCTGTGTCTGTTAGACCTGTTGATACTGTCCCACAGCTCAGTGAGATTCAGTTTATTAGTTTTAGTTCTCTCTCTCTCTGCTTCACTTAGGATGATTCCTATTGCTGTCACTTCAAGTTTCCTGAGATTTTCTTCTGTAGTATCTAATCAGCCATTTATCCCACCCATTTTTTTTTATTTCAAATACTCTAGTTTTCATCTCTATGAAGTCTAGTTGAGCATTTTTACATCTTCTTTGTCTCTTATCCTCATGTTCATGTTTCCTCCACTTTGTAGAATGTGAAAGCATATTGAAAATTCTTATTTTAAATGGCCTGGTATGTATGTTAATCCCATCATCTCCATTACATATGTGTTTGTGTCCATAATTAATGTTTCTCCTAGTCATTGATCATATTTCCCTGCTTTTCATGACTGGTAACTTTTGATTGTATGACAGATGTTACAAATTTTACATTGCTATCTGCTGGATTTTTTTGTCTTCCTTTCAGGAGTATGTTCCTGGCTTGCAGTTAAGATACTGAAAATTGGCTGAGTCCTTTCTAGTCTTGCTTTTAAGCTTTGTTAGGGCATGTGTAGAGCAGCCTTTAGTGTGGGGCTAATATAGCCCCATGACTAAGGCAGTACCGTTCAGAGGACTCTACCCAAGGCCCCGTATACTACAACACCATTCTACTCTAACTGATAAAAACTAGAAATATTCCTAGCCTTGTGTGAGCTCTGGTGGTTGTGTAGCTTACTGCTTTGTAGAGGTTCTTTCCCAGTTCTTGATTGTTTTCCTTTCATGGCTGTGTACATTAGTACTCAGCCCAAGACTTAAGGGGACCCCTCTATAGATTAGAGAGTTTGCTCTCTGTCTCTCACTTCTCATCCCTCTCTGTGCACTCTTTCCCATGAATTCTAACTTCCTTGGCTTTCCTAAACTCTGATGTCTCTGTTTCCCCAGCTAAGTGAAACCTGTGTGCTTTATACATTCCACATTGTTCCATGCTCTGGCCTATAAACTACCTCCAGGCAATAAGCTCCCCCACTTTGTTGCCCTTCTTTGAGATAATGCTCATGTGATTTTTCTTGTTCAAGGCCTAAAAAGTATTCTTTCACATCTTTTGTTAGGTTTCCTAATTGTTTAAGAGAAAGGGATTTATCTGGTTTCTGTGACTCCATTATGGCTGGAAGCAGAAGTCTATTATTGTTTTCTGACAATTGAAACTCCTGAACAAAAATTGTAATGAGTGGGCAGAGCCTTCGTTCAGAGAATGACCAGAGTTTCCTTCTTCCACTGTGCTTGGCCAGAACCGAGGTTTGCTCCCGATCAGCTGCTCAGAGCCATGCCCCCACTTAACTAGGATGTTCTGTGCTCAAACTTCTGCAAAAACGCCACCATTCTGCAAAGGCAGCTGCCACTTCTTCCCAGTTACTTGACATGATGACCACATCCTCCCTGCAGGTGCCCCAAAGCCACTGCCAGCCCTGCAGAACCAAAAAGGTAGACCAGTTTGCTTCGGGGTATCAATAAAGCTGCCCCTAATGACGGGAATACAGGCTGATTGTGATGGAGTGTGTGCAACACACCTAGAGTGTGTGTGCATTGTGTTACTGCTACAACTGTACAATGATCTACAGACCATTTGTTTGACTTCCTTGCAACACATGATCTAAATAAGCAGGTAATAAAATGTATTTAAAAATTGGATGACTGTGTAATAAACGTATACAAGACAGGGGTCCCAAAAACTGGCATCACAGTATATATCTTTGACAAGCACAGCCTGGGAGACAGTGGCGCTAAGAGTGAAGCCTCTGGCAGCCTTCCTCATAACCAACGGGAACAACTCCCCATGGCAAATAACACGGCACACTCACACGTGTCGCCTGCACACTTTCTGGAAGCTTCACCAAAATATCCACTTCTGCTTTCCTCCTACATTTGCACCATTCCATTCAATAAAGTATCTTGGCATTAAAATATAAAAAGTACTAACTTATCTATGAAAAAAATGTTAAATTAGTAGCAAAGGTTAAAAACTTGTATATAGTAGTTGGTTATCGGCAGGAAAATATTTCATCTGTGCTTCCCGATTTCTAACCCGACATGTTTTGTTTTGTTTTGTTTTGTTTTTTCAATAAACTAAGTAAAATGTTTCAGAATTTCTCTGACAGTAAAACACTTTGAGGTCAAATTCAAGGACTAAGTTTTTTCTCTTTAGTGTTTTATTTTTTTTTTTAGTGTTTTAAATATATAAAATTATAAGTGAGTTTTACATGTTTTAGACTTCAAAATACAAACTTTTTTATCAAGTACATTTTCTTTGTGTTCCTTATTAGATTCTTCCACATTTTATTTCATTATCATGAATGTTTAACTGAATTTACTCAATGATAATTTGCTTTCTAAGAACTTATTAGATAGGCAAGAAGCCTTTGAGCCTAATAATAGGTCATTCTTGGAAACAGGAAGCAAAACTGTGCCAAAATTAAACAGTCCCAAACACCAAAGGTTCAAGGTCGGTTTGAAACAGAAACCACAAATTTTGATTGGATCTAAACTTGGCAGTGTAAAACTCACATGGATTTTTTTTCTAATATTATATAAAGGAGATATATACACAATCTAACAAAGGGAGACAGAAAAACCAGTTTAAACCAGGAGAACATTCAGGAAAGAATTAGAAACCCAGATCTGGTGTAGTGAATGAATCTGGAGCCCCCGAGTCTCACAGTCTGTCAACTATCACAACTGGAGTAAGTGAACAGAAGGATAAATGCTTTTGGAGAAATCACTACCTTTTCTGAGGTGAATGAATGGGAGATAGCCCTATGCCAGGAACACATTCCTCAGAGAGAAAGTCCAAAACAAGAAGTGAGCATTTAAAAGATAGAGTTTAAACATGAAAAAATTGCTTTCAGAATTCCCATTTTCTTAATTTTTATGATATGGTTAACTGGGCCAACATCCCCTCACCTGGGTATCAGCAGTCCAGGAAAAACAAAAAGATGTTTGTGAAGTGTTTTCAAGTCACTAAAAAGACAGTGGAAGTATACGTTAAAATACTTTACTTTTAAAGTGCAGTAATGAAAGAAACTATTATGTAGGTGGAAACTGGTTTTTCATTGTCAGTGGATTTCACAGAATATCGCTATTGAATTTTCTAGCACTTCACTGAGTTTCTTGAAGGACCTCACAGTTTCAAAAACACAGACCATAACGTTTGTTAAACTTTTTTTTTGTACTGTGAAATGCAATGAAGAAAGGTATAAAACCTAAATCCAATGAATGATTATAAGATAAAATATCCTAGAACTGTCATATATAGGTCAAGAAATAGAACAATGTCAGCAACCCACAAGCCCTCCCCAAGGCCCATGCCATATTGAGTTGTTCATTAAAATAACCCCACAGTGTTTTGGAGGATAAAAACATTGTAAATTGTGTCTTCAGAAATTAATATCCCACGTAAATGGCATATTCCAGACACGTTTGAACAGTCCTGGTAAATTCAAACCAACAACAAGCCAAGATTTATATTTGGTTTGAGTGGAACATTTCAAGACAGGAATTAGAGATAATGAATACAGTCAGCATTCACCAGAAAATTCTGCTTTGCCCTAGTAGTGCCTTGCTTCACTATATTTACTCTGTTCAGATCTGAGACTGACTTGCGGGCTTTTCTCTGGGCTCTGAAAAGCTAGTTCACCGAAGGAGAAAACAGGCACATAGAGTAAGATCTATGGGCACAATTTGTGTAGGAGTGGGTTACTCTTGGCCTGATCTGGCCTTTATTTTTTAGGATAAAGGAAGAACTTGTCTTCCTCACACACAATTCAGTTTGTGTTTTTGCTTCTGTCTTTCCCAGGACCCAAGGCTTCTTCTCAATTGGAAACTGTTTCTGGCAGCGTGTATGTGGTAAGTCTTGCATAGCTAGAGAGTCTTCAGAAATAGATTCCAAGATAGTTTCTTTTCAAAAGNCCTGAACTCTACCTCTGAAACTAGTACACTATATGGCAATTAATTGAATCTTAAGAAAAAGAAAAAAGAAATATGTTGCATTTCTATAAACTAATAATGAATTAGCAGAGATCAAGAAATCAATCCATTTACAAGTGTATATATATATATATATATATATATATATATATATATATATGATACCTCCTTTCCTCCCCCTTTTAACAATCTTCATACATATGTTTTGAGATGAACATGGGTTCGTGAGATTTTGCATGCGGGTTTTGTTAAATTCTTGATGGGAATAATGCCATGGCTGGATGCAGTTGTCCGGTGAGTAAACTCAGTCTCTCTCTGTATAGATTTACCAAGAGAAACAGAAAGAATGAATGGGGTTCTACTTGTGTGTGCTTGCCAGCAGCTTCTGGGCTGCTCAGGTCTTGGAACTATTTCTCATCCCAACACAATGTGGATTAGAAGCTTCCTGATGAGGACATGATTGACTTGCACAGCAGATTCTTGTGTCCTTACTCTGTTATCTGACCAGAAGCTGCTCAGCTTCCTTGTCCAGGTGTTTTCCTCACTACCTTGCCTGGCTCTCTGGCTCCCCACGTGATTCCATCCTGCCCATCTTCTGCCCATCTTCTCTACCGCTTGCCTGGGCTTGTGGTTTGTGAGGCAATTTGACTCCCAGTGTGGGTCCTGGAGCGAGGGGTTGCCACACGGCCTACTGTTAACCTCTGGCACAGCGTATCCTATTTCTCACCAGACTGCTGGCTTAGGATGCTTAGTGTTTGTTAGAAGTCCCTCACCAGCTTCTGAACTCGCCTCTTCTCCCAAACACTCAGCTTCACCTCACTTTCCTGAGAGCTTGTGCCTGCTTTGTCATATGACATATTCTGCTCTGGGCAACAGACAGACATCAGCACCCGTCCCTGTTTAATGCACTCTGCATCGCTATTGCCTATTCAGTTATTTGTTTCTCCAATTATACTGTAAGGCCTCATTCAAGACAGGTGACACTTCTGCATCCCCAGAATCTAGGACTGTGCCTAGAATTTAACAGGCATGTCAGCACATTTATTGGCATAACTTTTAACCTGGACCAGGATGACTTAAGCATTATAAAATCTGATTCTAGCTATCTCACTGTCTAATACTAAAATCTTAAGCAAGTGATTTGATGTTTTTGGTTCTCATTGTCCTCATTTGCAAAACAAGGATGATCCGATGATCATTGGGATGGTTTCTAAGATTGCTTTCAGCTTCAGAGTTCTTCAACTCTGCTTAATGCTCAGAGCCTTGATTAGGAAATCTTCCAAAATGATAGGACTTTATTTTCACCCTAAAAGGGATATCTGGATTGTTCAAAACTGATTTTCAGAGAAAAGCAACATTTAACCCAAATGACCCATGTTTCCCTTTCTCATGCCCGTTATGATGCTTAGCAGATCGGGCCTTCCATTGTAGGATGAATGTTAAGAGATGAATCGCCACCTAGTGGACACATCCCTAGGCAGTGGCCTCCCCTCCAGAGCAAGACAGAGCTTTGTTTTCTGGAGCCCATAGGTCCTACCCATAGTTTCTCCTTCCTCCACCTGACACAAATCTCAACCTTGTCATTGCTTCTGACTCTCAAAAACAAAACAAAACAAAACAAAAAAAACCCACACACACAGAAATATTCATATTGGCAGAAGAAGACGTATTTATTTTGACCACGTTTGATTTCATTTTTACCTATTTGTGTTTCACAGTCACCGTGTGGTAGGCATTTTAAGGAAAAAAGATAAGGTCCAGCAAACTTAGATTGGGTTTTTTTAGTCTCTTATCAATCTGGTTTGAAAACAATCCTTGAGCATTCAGAGACGCCTTGGCTAGACAGACAGAAAAGGGATAGTAGAGTTCACATGTCTCCCAGGCAGAACTGTCTAGAGAGCCCAGCCTTTCATCCAGTTCCTCACCAAATGTTCAGAGTTTTACAATTTTCCTTGTTTAAAGGAAAACCATTTAGAGGCTAATCTAGGGCTTTGGATTAGTAGTTATTTCAGTGTGAAGTGGAATCTTCGCCTAGGTAATGTTTTCACTGAGCTTAAGGAAACCTAAGTGACCTCTACTGAAAATGAACAAAAGGATATGATTATACTAGGTTTTCTTTCTCCACCTCAGAAGAAAATGTCCATAAGTTCTGTCAGTGGAGGTTCAAAGAGGCTTAGGAGAAGGTATTCTTGGTTAATTACTGAAATATCAAGAGGATTGCTACAAATCTTCAGCCCAGCTTTTTGTTTGTTTGTTTGTTTTTGGTTTTGGTTTTTTTAGATTTTATTTTATTTCACAGAGGGAGAGAGATCACAAGGAGGCAGAGAGAGAGGGGGAAGCAGGCTCCCTGCTCAGCAGAGAGCCCGATGCGGGCCTCGATCCCAGGACCCTGAGATCATGACCTGAGCCGAAAGCAGAGGCTTTAACCCACTGAGCCACCCAGGCGCCCTTCAGCCCAGCTTTTGATGCCTCTAGGTACTTTATTATTTTAGCGCAAGACCTTCTTCATTTAATGAGCACTAATGATTCCTTGCAGCAGTCTGATTGGCCAGCCGTTCATACAGCAGCACTGAGGCTCTATATTTCTCCAGCCTTCTCCACAAGCATTTATTTTTCCTTGTTCATTAGTATTTCTCTGCTACTAAGTGCCACTAGCCAGCTCATGACATTCTGATATTTTAATTTCTGTTTCCCACCCCACCAACCCAGTGCAAAATTTCTTCACTTCTCTACAGACTTTTGTTTAATTTCTGTTTCTCTGATCTCTTTTAACTGTCTCAAAAAACTTTTGAAATGCTCTGAACCTAAAGATAACTCTTCTATTGATCCTAGTATCTATTCCAATAAGTTGTCTCCCTCCTTCCTTCTTTCCTTTCTTCCTTCCTTCCAAGAAAGTAGTTCACAGCAGTTCCAACTAAGGTATTAGTACACTGTCCCTGAGTTCTGTAGATGTATCTCCCAGTGGCAATTCTGTAGAGCCTCAGTCCTGACTAAATCACTCAAAGGATTCCATCAAGATTTGTAAGCCATATTCTTGTATTGCAGGTCTTGAACAGACTTTATGGCTTGTTCTTCTTACCTGTAACTTCTGGAAGCTGGTTTGTACATCAATCCAAACAGTCAAAAGGCAGGACTCAGTAAAGGGGAAAAAATAAAGAAAGGATATGCCTAGAGCTATGGGTCATGCTTGGTCATGCTTCCCCCTACCCCTGAAGGAAAATACACTGTCAGACAAAAGCTCCCCTTCTTCCTCTGAACATTTATACCCTTAGCAAAATCTCTACAGAAACTTCAGACAAAGTAATTTGAAATGAATGTGCTCATCAATAAGCATGCAATAAATATCTATCTGTATACATTAGGCTGTCTTCAGTGCTGAATAGAAAACAGAAATAAATACAAGGCACAGTTCTTGGATTCTCAGAGCTTACATTGTTTGTTTGGCAAAACTTACATTTAAATATTTACGGAAAACAGATAAGCAAGCATGCCATAAAACACATCTGATTTTCACATAGAAATAATGGCAGAATTAAAGCTTGTGTTGTTGACCAAGAACTTGATGCTAAACCCTTTATAGAATTAATCATGAGCATCACATTGAATTAAGTAGAAGTAGTAGTTCTGTATGGTATAAATGTTTCTGAAAGGTGTATCAAGAGCTCAAACAGTGGAACATAGTGTAGTCCATCAAAATGGTGGGCTAATCACAACAAAAATATATGTCCATATCTTAACCCCTGGAACCTGTGAATGTGACCTTGTTTAGAAAAAAGGGTCTTTGCACATGTAATCAAGTTAAGGATTTTAAAACGAGATTATCCTAGTTTATCCTGATAATCCTATGACAAGTATCCTTATAAGAGACAAAAGAGGAGACATAGACACAGAAGAAAAGGTCATATAAAGACAGAAGCAGTTATTTTACTTTTGCAGCCAAAACCAAGGAACCCCTTGAACCATAACAAGTTGGGAAAGGCAAGGATGTTCTCCCCTAGTGCTTTCAGAGAAGAGTGACCCTGCCAACACCTTGACTTCTGAGTTTAGACTTCTAGTCTATAACTGTGAGAAAATAATTTTCTATTGTTTTAAACCGCCAAGTTCTACTAATATGTTGTGGTAGCCACGGGATACCAATACACATGGTAATAAATCACATAAAAACTTTTCTGATGGTCTCTTTTTCCTTACCATAATTTCCTGCCTTTCCTTTACTGTAATGAATCAGAAATTAAATGTATAAACGTATACGATAAATGAAATTCAGTATTGAGATTCAGGGAGTGGGATAGCAGCTTTGAAGAGATGTCCCAGGATGAAAATAAGATTTAGAGAAGCTTATCCATGTGTATCTGCTTTATGCTCACCTTCCCATGTATTCAAAGTTCTGAGTAACAAAGGTATTAAGGAATAAGCTTTGGTTCATCTGTTATCTCCAAACCAAAGTCTGTCTGGCTTCTTGAGGCAAACCCAAATAAAAACTTGTGTGTCGGGGCACCTTGGGTGGCTCGGTGGGTTAAAACCTCTGCCTTCAGCTCAGGTCATGATCTCAGGGTCCTGGGATCGAGTCCCACATTGGGCTCCCTGCTCAGAGGGGAGCCTGCTTCCTCCTCTCTCTGCCTGCCTCTCTGCCTTCTCGTGATCTCTCTCTCTGTGTCAAATAAATAAATAAAATCTAAAAAAAAAAAAAACTCACTACATTTAAAAAAAAAAAAAACAACCTTGTGTGTTTTTCTATGTAACACAGTGGAAGAAACAAAATCATAAATCTTTGGATATCCAAACCAACCCTTTTGCACCTTGATCTATTTTTTTTTTTAAAGATTTTGTTTATTTATTTCACAGAGGGAGAGAGATCACAAGGAGGCAGAGAGGCAGGCAGAGAGAGAGAGGGGGAAGCAGGCTCCCCGCCGAGCAGGGAGCCCGATGCGGGCCTCGATCCCAGGACCCTGAGATCATGACCTGAGCCGAAAGCAGAGGCATTAACCCACTGAGCCACCCAGGCGCCCTGCACCTTGATCTATTACACTGTTATTTCATCATTTGGGAATCCTTAAAGCTCTGCTTGGATTTTATGACCAAATCATTGTCGAAATTTGATCCTAAATATGCATAATTAAGAATGTTTGTATCTGATTTTACCAGATAGTAATTGTTTGTGATTATTAATCATCTTAGAGGAAAACTAAGATATAACTTTAAAGTAATGAGAGTGATTCCTAAACAATGCCAGGTATATAGCAGGCACTCCATAAATATTTGTTCAGCGAATGAATTTATTCAGCTAAAAAAGAGTTTGACTTCAGGTAGCCCTCTAATTATTAGTAGTTAAAATAAACCCATTCAAGGTGATGATATCTATAGGAAGCCAGAGACAGCCATAAAATGAAGCCCATCAGATTTCTTTATGCAGAACAAACAGCTGCAGATCCCTCTTTGAGGCTACAAGAGCGATGCCTACCTGGGGTTGCATAAGGGAGAGCCTTGGGCCTGGGGGTGGGGGCAGTGTACACTGGAGGGCACATACTGTGTCTTAAGGCAGCAGCCACTACTCAGCTGGAGCAAATTGTCACCATGCAGAAATTTGAGCCTAATTTGCCATTCATCTCATATTTTCAAGAAAAGCCAGAAATATACATGAGAACACTTGCCATTTTAAAAGTTGGCAGTGAATTCTCTCTTTTCAAAAATGCTCTGTGGTGGCCAAACAAAACACATCTGCTAGCCAGATAGGCCTAGAGTCCTCCAGTCTGGGTCTCTGCTTCTTAGTATCTTTTCCTTTCTTTACTTCCCTTGGACTTCTCTATTTCCTCTTTCTTTCTTTCTCTCCTTTCAGCCTCCTGAATCACTAATTATCAAGAAACTAGGTGTCTGGAATAGAAGTTGTACAGGGCAGGAAGACTGGAGAACTGGATGTATTCTGAATGTCAGAACAAGGTTTGTTTGATCAAATCAGAAAACAGACTGGGAAGCAAGTAATTGGGTTTTGGATGTCATAAATGCTGGGTTTAGTCCATAATCTAACAACTGTCTAATCACTGAAACATTTCTTAACTTCTTTGGTTCTTACTTGCACCATCCACAAAATGGGAACAATTGCATCAATATCCATTGCACCATTATTGTGAAATCAAATGAAATAATAGTTTTAAATGAACCTTATCGATATAAATGGCCATCAAGTTATTAATCCTACAACAATTATTAATAACAAGGGCCTTGTTGGTGTGCTGGGCTGCATGCTTGTTTTCATATGATAGTTATAATTCACAGAGCACCAGCAATGTGAATAGCCAGAAGTCAAATAGTCATAGATCAAACATGCTGTAGTGAGTTCTACAAGATAGTGTATAAATTATATGGTAAAGACTAAAAGTGCTAAAACATTTCAGAGGAGAAGATTGATGACAACTAGAGTGAAAGTGTGCTAGGAGTAGTGAGGCTTACACCAGACTTTAAAGACTGCAAAGGATAGTCATAGTGTTACTGGCTTGTTTCAGGTGTCTAAACATTTTACTTTGGAATTACATTTTTATGTACGTGGCCTATGGGAAGCACCAAACTGATTTAGTTGAGGGCTTCCCAAACTAACT
This sequence comes from Ailurus styani, assembly GCA_002007465.1. Classification (NCBI taxonomy): domain Eukaryota; kingdom Metazoa; phylum Chordata; class Mammalia; order Carnivora; family Ailuridae; genus Ailurus; species Ailurus styani. The sequence goes on along the minus strand of LNAC01000319.1, from coordinate 2,644,657 downwards.
TCCCTCCTTCCTTCCTACACTGTCTTTGCCCTCAGGGAGCTCACCATCAAGATGTTAAATTCTGGGGAAATGCTAGGTTAGTTGAGAGAAACCTTCTTGGGGGGGGACCGTTGTATGTAGGTGTGTGTGTGTGTATGTGTGCATTTAGCTGAAGGATTTTTCAGATCTTTTAATATCCTTGAGTATGGAGATATAGAGAGAATAGTGTATGGGGAGTTCCTTTTACAGATTATCAATTGGGACTTATTGTTTAAATTTAGAGCTGCTGCACCTGAAAAGAAGAACAAAGCTGGAGGACTCATACTTCCTGGTTTCAAAGCTCACCACAAAGCTACAGTAATCAAAACAGAGTGGTATTGACATAAGGACAGACATTTCACTTTGTGAGGTACATGGAATAGTCAAAACCATAGAGACAGAGGGTAAAATGGTGGTTGCCAGGGCTAGGGGACATGAGGGGTGTAAGAAGTTAGTGTTTAATGGGCATGAGTTTCAATTTTTTTTTTTTAAGATTTATTCATTTGACACAGAGAGAGAGATCACAAGCAGGCAGAGAGGCAGGCAGAGAGAGAGGAGAGAGGAGGAAGCAGGCTCCCTGCTGAGCAGAAAGCCCGATGTGGGCCTCGATCCCAGGACCCTGGGGTCATGACCTGAGCCGAAGGCAGCGGTTTTAACCCACTGAGCCACCCAGGCGCCCATGAGTTTCAATTTTTTTTTTTTTTAAGATTTTATTTATTTGAGAGAGAATGAGAGAGAGCATGGAGCAGGGGGAGAGGGAGAAGCAGGCTCCCCTCTGAGCAGGGAGCCTGATGTGGGTCTCGATCCCAGGACCATGGGATCATGACCTGAGCGGAAGGCAGACGCTTAACCGACTGAGCCACCCAGGTGCCCCATGAGTTTCAATTTTTGCAACATGAAAACAGTCCTAGTGATGAGTGGTGCTGATGGTTGCACAACCGTCTTGAGTATACTAAATATCACTGAACTCTACACTTAAAAATGCTTATTCAAAACAGTATGCTTTATGTTATATGATTTTGCCACACTCCAAAAGTTGGGGAAAAAATTAAAATGATTTTCTAATAATTACGGTAGAACACTGACTTTGCTGTTTTTGAAAGAATTCAGCCTACACCACTTAAGCTTGCTGTTCTTTCTCACACTTTACTCTTTACTGTTGTTTTTTTGTTTTGCCTCATTTCAGGGCCTCCAACACCAAAAAGGTAATGTTTGAAACTATTGAAATGTGGGTGCATTTATTTGCAGGCCTTTTACATGTAGTGAAGAGAGGATATTTCACTTCCCCAATCTGTACCTGCATGGGGGGGATTTATTACAAATGCACACCTTGCAGTCAGGTCCTCCTTTGCCTCGGGATACTCACCACCTGTGCAAGGCTTCCCCAGAGTTTGCTCAGCCTCCTGGGAGCCACTTCTCTTCTCCTGAAGGTTTGTCACTTTCCACCCCCACCATCTCACTGTGTACAGTGGTTTCACCTAGAGTCTAGAAGAGTTTTTTCATCTAAATTGGCTTTCATTTGAAACAAAGCAAAGATGGAAGGATAGCATGAGAGGACCGGATCCTAAACTGTGCACTAATTAGAACACTCACATCCAGAAGCCCATGTCCTCTCCTCTCTGTGACTTACCGTAAAGTTTTAGCCAGTGGCTCAGGTCACTGTGTCTCAGGGGCTGTCCTTCCTCTTGGGATGTTGGAGGGCTGCATTTAGCTCACACTAACTCCCCAGAGCCAGGAAGTATTATTTTAACAGACGAAGTGCCCTGTTGACATGAGAAAAGATGCAAAGCATAACGTGGTATGTGTTCATCAGCTCCCAGAACACCTAAGGCAAGTGGGTTCTTTACAAACCCTATTTAGTGAGAGTTGCTTAATAAACCACAGGAGAGGTAAAATAAGATAAGTGAAAATTCCTTAGAAGTATCTCTTGCGGGCGCCTGGGTGGCTCAGTGGGTTAGGGCCTCTGCTTTCGGCTCAGGTCATGATCTCAGTGTCCTGGGATCGAGGCCCGCATCGGGCTCTCTGCTTGGCAGGGAGCCTGCTTCCTCCTCTCCCTGTCTCTCTGCCTACTTGTAATCTCTCTCTCTGTGTCAAATAAATAAATAAAATCTTAAAAAAAAAAAAAAAAAGAAGTATCTCTTGCAATTCAGCTGGTGTGTAGTTGTGTTTCTTTCTTTTTTTTTTTTAAGATTTTATTTATTTATTTGACAGAGAGAGAGAGAGAGAGATTACAAGTAGGCAGAGAGGCAGGCACAGAGGGAGGAGGAAGCAGGCTCCCCGCTGAGCAGAGAGCCCGATGCGGGCCTCGATCCCAGGACCCTGAGATCATGACCTGAGCCGAAGGCAGAGGCTTTAACCCACTGAGCCACCCAGGCGCCCTGTAGTTGTGTTTCTGAACTAACCAATAACCATCCTCATTTATTAAGTTCTTACAGTTGATTGGGTGCAGGGCTGAGAAACTCCACACTGAACTGTCTTCTCTGATCCAAATGTGTGAATAGTATAAAGTCAACTAACTGGCCAGTTACACATATCCAGGATATAATCAACTAACTGGCCAGGATATATCCTTTTTGCTTCTCTTCTTCACAGAGAAATAGGTGAGAGATTGCATTTTCTTATGTTCAACCTACTTTATAATAAAGATCCAACCCAAATGTAACATAATGTAAATAATAGACTAATTACTTGATGTCCATTGTAAACTGAAAGATTAGAAAGCATGAGATATGACTGCATTTCATTTAATGATCACATTTTGCTTGGTTTACTTGGTAAATCAGACTGTTCACATCATAAGAATGAAGGCATGCAAGAGTGACACTTGTGATCAAGGTAAAATAAAAGGGCCTAGATCTACCCCCTTCCCAGAAATAGCTGGAAAATTGGACAAAATGTATTAGACAGTGGCTTTCAAGTAACTGGAAGTCAGGCAAGAAAATATAAGAGATACCGACAGGAAATAAACACGGCGAGCCCCACCATTGTCCCACTTTACTGCCAAGAGAGTTTCCAGGCCATGGTGCCATGTGTCCTAAGCCACAGAGGAAATGAAACTTTCAGGCACTGCTAGTGGACATATAAAGGACTCAGTGACTTTGGACAATAAGTTAGCAGTTTCTTTAAAAAGTTAAACAGATACGTACTGTGAAATCCATCCATTCCAGTCCTAGTTATTTATGCAATAGAATGAAAGCGTATGTCCTTAGATTTGTGTGTGACTCTTTGTAGCATCTTTACTTGCAATGTCTAAAAAACTGGAAACAAACTAAATGTCCATCAATAGATGAATGAATAAACGCATTGGTAAAATACATACAATAGTATACTACCCAACAATAAAGAGGAATAATCTATAGTCGTTGATACTTACAAGAGTATGCATAAATCTCAGAGAAAGAAGCCAGACAACATAGAATACATACTTATTCCATTTACATGAAATTTTAGAAAACATATATTAATCTATAGTGACAGAAAGAATATCAGCAGTTGGCTAAGAGTGAGGGCAGAGGTAGAGGAAGGGCAGGATTACATAGTGACACGATGAATATTTTGGGGATGATAAGTATGTTCATTGTTTTACTGTGGTGATGGTGTCACAGGTGACTACAGATGTCAAAAGTTGTCAAAAATATTGTACACTTTTAATATATGAAATTTATTGTATGCCGTTGAAAAGTATGTTTTCAATGTTTAAAATTGTGGTAAAAGATACATAACAGAAAATTTACCATTTTGATCATTTTTTAACTGTACAGTTCAGTGACATTAAGTATATTCACATTGTCTGGTGCAACCATCACCAGAACTTTTTTCATCTTGCAACCCTGAACACATTAATATGTTTGTCACTCATAACTTGGTAAAGCTATTGGAGGGGAAGGAAGGGAGGTGGAGCAGAAGGAGATGCCACTACAAAGTGAGGATTATTTTTTTTCAGTTTTTTTAAAAAGATACTAGATTATGAGACGCTAGCCTGATAACTTCTCACTTATAAAAGCTGATCCCATCATGCTGGGCCTTGGGCAAAGCCTTTTGTGTACATTACATCCTTCAGTCCTCACAAGAACCCTGTGAGGTGTAAGTAGTGTTACAGTCCCAGTTTCACAGATGAGTAGATGGAGAACTTTTTTTTTTTTTTTTTTTTTTTTTTTTTTTTTTTTTTTTTTTGGGGAGAGGGTAGAATGAAGTTACTCTTCAAAGTTTATTTGACTAGTAAAATGGTGAAGCCACGTTTTAAGCGCTGGCAGCCTCTTACTATTTCAACTCTTACATGTCCATGAATAATTTTTCAATGACGACAAAATAGGTGCACTGATGATTTTACTTCATTTGGAAGACTGAGAAGGAAACAAAAGTTTCCTGAAATATCTCAAATCTGAAGTTCCTGAAAAATCTGAAATGGAAACCAGATGTGTTCCTTCTCATCGTCCATTTTTTCACCAAATAATTTTTTAGGATACCTAGGTGTTAAGCACTGGCTCCAGAAATTTGGGATACAAGTACAAACAAAACAAAACATGGCCCTTGTTTTTATTTATTTTTTTAACTTTATTTATTTATTTGACAGAGAGAGAGAGATCACAAGTAGGCAGGGAGGCAGGCAGAGAGAGAGGAGGAAGCAGGCTCCCTGCTGAGCAAAGAGCCCGAAGAGGGGCTCGATCCCAGGACCCTGAGATCATGACCTGAGCCAAAAGCAGAGGCTTATCCCACTGAGCCATCCAGGCTCCCCAGCCTGTGCTTTTAAAGTCTTGTGTAACCTGTGAATTGTAGCAGCACTGTGATACATGTAGTAATGAAAGGGTGTGCAATTTATAGTAGCTATTCTGAGAGGCAGCAGTAATAGGGGTGGGGTATAAGCAGGCGAGTCACCTCAGAAAAACTACTACTATACATTTAATCCAGGTCTTGAAATTTTGGTCGGTTTTTTCTAGATAAACAAGGTGGGAGACAAGAAAAGAAGTTTATAAGTTGTGGAAATGATATATATGAAGGCAAGAGGATGTTATAAAAGAGCAGATGTTTTCAAAGGTAGAAGCCACAGGGAAATTAACTCTTTCAGTTAATTTGTTATGAGGAAAATCATCAGTATTTGAGTTGGAAATTTCTGGAATGTGCGTAGTGTTCATTAGGAGTTCATTAGGCAACTGTAATTTCCAGAAATAATTAAAACTGAAACACGTTGTGCTTTGTGGCCAAGAGGTAACAGAAATAGATGAACTTGAGGAGGTTTGCTGTGATATACACTTCAGGTCACAACGTGTGACCTAGGATTGCTAAGTACATGGTATCTCTAAGTGGTATATCAGTAAGATGAAAATACTTTGAGTCTGGACTAAACTTTCCCTGGTAAGCTAAACTTTGCATGGCAACAAGACTGCCTCAAAGCTATTTTAACAAATGAAATAATTTTTATTAAACATTTTTTACAAACTTTACACTTTTCACGCAAATGTCATAAAACACTTTTTCTAAATCTCAATTTTTCTTTCTTTAAGAAAACGGAGCACTTGAAATGCCGAAACGTTTAATGCTCATTTTCCCCTTACGGAGTCCAATTCTTATGAAATCACTGTCTTTTGTTGGAAAATTTTAAGTCTATAATTTTTAGTACCATATAAACAGAGATTTCTTAGTTATTTTCTTAAGAGATTCTTGTTTTTATTTTTACAGATTATTGACCCAATTTGTAAACATTACATTAACTTTGGAGAGACCCCCAAAGACAGATTTTTTTGGAGGTGGGGGGGGTAGTTTGTTAAGGCCAGAATTTCCTAAAGATTTTGAGGTTTTAGTTCTTGTTTATTATGGCTACCTCAGAGACTGATAGGAGTCTGAGAGCATGGGTAATGTATTACAAAAAGTCCTACTGAGCTTATTTCAAGAACATTTCTATCTTCGAGGGCTGATATCCAAGGCTGATGCTATCATGTTGTTACTTTGAAGCATGGTAGAAAAAAAAAAGGTAAAAGGAAGCATTTAATTGAATGAAAGCAATGAAACAAAACACCAATTGATTTTTCTGTGTTCTTGCGTAAAACGGAAAGAGGTCAAAGACAAATTATCAAAATAAAAATAATGTCCCCAGAACTGAGTTTATCAGAATGACCAGGATGGTAAGGATTTACATAGTGCTTAACTACATCTGAGACCATTCAAATGTGATAACTAATTTTGCCACACACTTCCCCCTCCTCCTTTTATTTTATTTTATTTATTTTTATTTTTTTTAAGGACGGTGGTAGCAGGGCAGTCCTTGTTCTGTTCAACTTCAGCTTAGCAAAGAAGAAGAAAATAGTAATAATATTTACTGTCTTGGGGGGCCTGGGTGGGTCAATCGTTAAGTGTCTGCCTTCGGCTCAGGTCATGATCCCAGGGTCCTGGGATCGAGCCCTGCATCAGGCTCCCTGCTCAGCGGGAAGCCTGCTTCACCCTCTCCCACTCCCCCTGCTTGTCTTCCCTCTCTGACTGTGTCTCTCTCTGTCAAGTAAATAAAGTCTTTAAATAATACTGTCTAAACAGTAACAACTCCCTGGGCAAGTTTACAGTATTCTTTGGAAATTCAGTTGCAGGCTAACATGGGAATATATGACTACTTAGAGACTGGACTGTATGCGGTATATGGAAGTAGCATTCGTGGGATCAGACAGATTTTGGCTGGTTGAGGTAGTGGCCTTCCCCTCTGAACTTCACATTTCTCTTCTGTAGAACTAGAATAATAATACCTACTTTTCGAGATTATCATGAAGATATGCTTGGCCTACATTAGGTGCTCCGCGATTGGTGGCTATTACAACTATTATTTTTACTATTGTCATTGTTATGTTTATTATTATCATAATTATATTTGGAGAATGAATAAGAGAAATTTAGAGTTCATCTGAGATTGTAGTATCTTTTGGACGAACACTACCTTGGAAACAAAATATTTTTGTTTCCACAACAGGGAGATAGTATGATGATTAGATTTGTCACCAAAATAGAAGTTAGAAGTCAGTGCCAGCCATGTGCATTTACTTTAACCAACGACAACATTCTTTTTAAAACCTAGTGATGGTTGTCCCATTCAATTTAAAAACTACTATTGGCCGGGTGCCTGGGTGGCTCAGTCAGTGAAGCATCAGACTCTTGGTTTTGGCTCAGATTTGATCTTGGGGTCCATGAGATCGAGCCTCTCATAGTCTGCTTAAGATTCTCTCTCTCCCTCTGCCTCTGCCCCTCCCCACTTACTCTCTCCCTCTCTCTCTCTCTCTCTCTCTCTCTCCCTTTCTTAAGTAAATAAATAAAATCTTAAAAAATTTTTTTCAATAAAAAAATAAAATGAAAAGTACTATTGACTGCAAACTTTTTGAATGTAACTTTACCCAGCATTTTAGGTTAAAATTGTTCTAAAATCATGGTTTCAAGATGGCTAACAGTATTGCCCCATGCCAGCCACCAGCAGCCCAGGTGAGCCCAGCCTGGTGAGGGGCCTTCACCTCAGGCCACAAGTCCTCCTGCTCTCCTTCTGGCTCTCTGGAAGAACTGGAGACCATCTCTCACAAAGCTAATTTTCGAGCAATACAGAGTAGTTGAAAGCACTCATTACAACTTGGGATACAGTAGATATAATAATGTTTTGTTTATAGTAATACCGCACTACATATGGGTAGGAAAACTTCTGCTTGAGTAACGATGGCTTGGTTTTTTAAGACTTCCATTTCCTACGGAATATATTTGCACAAAAGGGGGAAAGAAGTGACTTTTCAAGAAAGCATAAAACTTCTGTGAATATTAAACTATAAATCCCAGGGTGTTTGTAGAAAAGTATCTCTTAGGACTCTGGAGGCAAAATTCAATTTTGCAATTGCTGGTATTAGGCATGTATGTTTTAGAACAACTGGCCGATAATTGCAGAACGTTTTTATAAGTCATTCAAATATAAAATGTTGACACCTTTTCTGAAAGCTGCAGAGCTGATATGATATATCCTACTGATAAAATGATACTTTGTAGCTGTTTTCTTATTATGAACTAATTATTGCAATCATCACTTAACTATATCTCCCAATTAAAGTGCAGTTTTAAGTGAAGAAAATCAAATTGGACCCTTCAAATAAATGAATCCCCAAATATCAAATGTTTTAAGTAAACTAAATTTGAAGCCTATATCTAATCTTTCTTTCATTAAAAAAGTCTCTAGTCATTTATGTCAAAACTGGACCTCCCAAATGGAGTTACTGTGTACCTATTTCCACCCTTAAACCACACATTTGGTTCACAAATCAAGTAATTATGTGTACAAAGGGATCTTGGGAAGTGCAATCACTTCACTGGCACATGTAAGTAAATTATGAACGCTCAATTTCCATCTTAATGCATGCAAATGATAGACCCACACGCACAGGCATTCTTTTTTTTTTCCTAAAGATTTTATTTATTTATTTGACAGAGAGAGAGATTACAAGTAGGCAGAGAGGCAGGCCGAGAGAGAGGAGGAATCAGCCTCCCTGCCGAGCCCGATGCGGGCCTCGATCCCAGGACCCTGAGATCACAACCCGAGCTGAAGGCAGAGGCTTTAACCCACTGAGCCACCCAGCACCCCAACCCACTCGCACAGGCATTCTAACTGGCCCTGTGCACACCCTGTCGCTTTCGCTATTGAATTTAAAGAGATATCCTGTTCCTCCAAGCATGTTGAACAACATTCAGCAGGAAGGAGAGTTGTCTCCAATTCTATTTTTGTTTAGATTTCTTACTTTCATTTCTAAATTAATAAATATTGAATTCTGATATTTAACATATTTTTATCCTTTGCCTAAGAACATTGATATATTACTGTATTTCATTTTATGGTGAAACTGGCATATTATTCTTTTAGGTTCTATAATCCGTGCAGTGCTTTGAGTCTAGGATTTACTACAGGTATGGCCTAACCTCCTTGAGTTTTTCTGTCCTCATCTGAGCAATGGGACCGTATTCATGGCTGCCGTGTACAGAACAGAGACTGTACACTGTGCAGTGGGAAAGATGCTTGCACGACTATACACAGTGGCTCACCTGTGTCTGTTACAGTATAGGTTAATCTTTCTAACAGAGGCTCCAAATCAGAGTGACTTGACAAGCTGCAAGTTTATTTCTCTCTTGTGGAACAATCTGATTAATGTAAGCACATCAACACTGGTATGGCAAACTCACAGTACCAGGGATCTAAGCTCCTTCTCTCTTGCCCTTCTGCCATCTCAAGGCTGTCATCTTTGTACACATGATCCAAGAAATCAAACTGGGACGTCAGCATTTTAGGCAGCAGGATGAAGGAAGAAGGGAAGAGAGACCGTGTTGCCATCCTTGAATGTCATATCCTAGAAGTTGCTTACGTCATTTCCTCTCCTGTCCTACTAGCCAGAATTCAGTCATGTGGTCCTTCCTGGCTGCAAGAGAATCTGGGAAATGTTGCCATTTTCCTGGTAGTGATGATCCAAGCATACTATGAAAGAGGTGTAACCTATTGAGCAGACAGTTAGTTGGGGGGAGTATATTGATTATATTTCCTTATTTTTTGTATTCTTGATGTGCTGGCATTTAGAGCCTTCCTCATGGAGAGACTGCCCCTCCTAGAGCTAGCTAATTCCTAGAGATGGTAAGCAATTCTCCTAGGAATATGCCTTCCATATACAAACCAACCGATCCAGAGCCCACACCCCCAGCCAATCGCTTTATCAAACACACACCAAGCCATTACCCATCTTAGGTCTCCCCAGGGCCAGGTACTAGACCACTAGGGACCACCTCTCTAGCCCAGAGCCTGCCAAAATTATTCAAACTATCCAATCCTAAAGTTACTCAGTGTACCTACCCTGTCTACCCATTACTTTCCACACACTAAATAATAAAATAAATAAAATAGAATAAAGTAAAATAAAACTAATAATAAAGGCTCTGGGCCATGCTCTGCTTTCATCCCTCGTCTGACTCCTGACCATTGCTGGGCCTTCTCCATGCGACCCTGTGTGGCATGCAATGCTTCTGGTTCTGGAGATCTATGTGTGCGAACTTCTTCCTTCATGACAATCATTTCCATGTTTGATGTCTTACCAAATGTAATAAAAACAAATTCTGGGTACCTTTTCAACTTAGGGAACAATTAGATGACTCTGCCAGAAGGCCTATTATTATCTTCCACATATACTACACAGGAATTGTCCAAGGATTAATGACTAGTGAATACTATGTAACTGAGTGAATACTAACATTCTGTACAAATAAAAAGGCAGATATGCAATCCAACAGTAAAAAACCTTTAACAGGAAAATTTTAAATTTTTAACATTGTATCCTGCAGTTGAATTTAACAACTTTCACCTCAAACTTTTATTCTGATTTAGTAAACACTGTAAAAGGAATGGCCAGGGTTGGAAATGTTAAAGATGAAATCTCATCCCAGTGGTTGGTGATGAAGGGGAAAGTAGAAGCTGAGTCCCCTAAGTTTTAGAAACTTTCCAGAGTCTTCTTGTCTTTATTTTGGTTGATGGTAATGCTGATGGAAATTTTTACCATGAATTACTGAAATTTTACTTGGTTTTTCCTTTTTTTTTTTTACTACCTTTAACTTTTATCATTGTGCACATGAGTGAGAAAAGTGGAAAGATAGACTCTTCCAATTTGTTGCCTTTAACTGTTCACATGGAAAAAAAGAGGTTTTTATGTGTTTGTTTATTTTTATCCAAACTATTTGTCAACTGTTGGACATCAAATGCCATACTTATTACAAGGAAAAATCTCTCAACAAAAGCTATAACAAAAAATATAATACAATTAATTCATAAGACAAACTGGTTGTGTGGTTGACAAACTTACAGCATAAAAGAATGACTCAGTGTACTTGTTTATATTACACATTCCTAGGTTTCACTCACAGAAATTCTAATTTAGGAAGTCTGGAGAAGTGCTCGGGCACTTTTCTGCATTTTTTTTTTTTTTAAGATCGAGATTGCAGTATCTTTTTTTTTTTAATTTTATTTATTTATTTGACACACAGAGAGAGCTCACAAGTAGCCTGAGAGGCAGGCAGAGAGAGAGAAGGAGGCAAGCTCCCCGCTGAGCAGGGAGCCCAACTCGGGCCTCGAACCCAGGACCCTGAGATCATGACTCGAGCTGAAGGCAGAGGCTTTAACCCACTGAACCACCCAGGCGCCCGGCACCTGCATTTTTACAGGCATCACAAGTAAGATTTTTAAAGATGCGTTTATATTTCTTTGGTAACACCTTTGAGATATAATTTGCATACCATACAATTCACATTTAAAGTGTACGATTAAATACCTTTTATTGTATTTACGGAGTTATGCATCTACCAGCACTAACATAATCCAGAGCATTTTCATTGCCACAAAAAGAAACACCACACCCATTAACAGTCAACCCCATTTCCCCATACTCTTCAGCCCTAGGTAGCCCTAGTAATCTACCATATGTCTCTGTAGATTTGCCTGTTCTGGACATTTCATATAAGTGGAATCATATAATATGTGGGCTTCTGTGTCTGGCTTTTTGCCCCTAGCATAATGATTTTGAAGTCCTTCAATTTATAGCATGTCTCAGTACTTCACTCTTTTTTATTGCTGAATAATATTCCCTTGTATGGATATACCATATTTTATTTATTCATTCATCAGTTTATAGACATACAGGTTGTTCCCACTCTTAGAACAATGCTACTATGAACATTTGTAAGCAAATTTTTATGTTGACATATGTTTTTGTTTCTCTCAAGTAGATACCTAGGAGTGGAATTGCTAGGGCAAATGAGTAACCTTTGGAGAAACTACCAGATCGTTTTCCAAAGTAGCATTAGCATCTTACACTCCCACCAGCAGTGAACAGGTTTCTGAATTCTGCAAAGTCTCAGCAACACTTGTTATTATCTGACATTTTGATTCTAGCTGTCTTAGTGGCTGTGAAGTAGAATCTCATTATGGTTTTGAATTGTGTATTCCAGATGGCTGATGATATTGAGCATCTTTCGTGGGTTTACTGATTATTTGTATATCTTCTTTGGAGAAAGGTCCATTCACACACTTTGATCATTTTAAAAAATGAGGTTGTCTTTTTACTATTGAGTTGTAAAAGTTCCTCATCTCTTCTAGATAAAAGGTCCTTCTCAGATCGATGATTGACAAAAATTGTGTCCTGTTTTGTGCATTGTCTTTTCACTTTCTTGATGGTGTGCTTTGACACCATGCAAGTTTTTAATTGTGGTGAAGTCTCATTTTTAAATTTTTTCTTCTATTGCTTGTGACTTTGGTGTCAGAACTATAAAATACAGATTGTTTTCTACAGTGGCAGAAGATATACATTGAAAAATAATGATCTAGTTGTAGATGGTCCTTGACTTGAACCAGTTCATTCATTTGGAGCCAGCTCTTGAGAATTGATTGAAAGCTATCCTCCCTAGGAAGATTAGCTGAAACCACGCCCCAGTAAGAAGACATGGCCTCGCATTTATTTGTTCATCTAGTGGCTATCCCCAAGTTTGCAGGCTTTATGAAAATTTCAAAGAGGGGCCAGCTGTGGGAAAATAGAGTCCCTTGGTAAAAGTCTCAGTAGGTTGTGTCAGACGTGGAAGAAAATTTGCTCCTTGCTCCTGTCAATTATAGACTTTGGCTGGGACAATGGCTTGACTAGCAGAGCTTAGATGCAAAGATTGCACAACCATACATGGTGGCCCTGGCCAAATTCTTAGGAGCTTTATTTTCTTATCTTGTCAAATCTTATTAACTCTGTTGTATAGGTATTGTTACCACTGTTTTGCCAGTGAGGAAACTCAGGCTGGTCGGTGGGCTTGCTTGAATTCACGAAAGTAGTAAGTAGCCGATCTGAGATTTGTGCCCCTCTCCTATGACTTCAATTCTAAAAGGCCTTCCACTCTGCCAGTGTTTTGTATTCTGTTTGTCACTCAGCTTTTAAGACCTTAAAACTCACTAAATTTCTCCATCTGATACCAGATCAGAAACTGCCAGACATGTCAGGAACCTATTTACCTTGCTGGAGTCTGTACTCAGATTACTACTTCCTTCCCATTGCTTCCCTATATCAAACCTCTGGCCTTCTAATTTAGGACTTTCCGAGGCTTGGCAGTGTTAGTGCTGAACCATAGCCAGATCTCATCTCCCTTCATGGAGTTACCAAAATGCTATGAATCAGAGGAAATCCTGGAATTTGGTATGGAATTGCCTTATCACTGGGATGCCTGGAGACTTTTTATTCAAATGAGACATAAAGGTCTAGGATATGAAGTGCATGCACACCTACAGTTACATAAAGGCACAGAGAGAAAGTCACGGGGCTATGGCGGAAGAGACTGGAGGAAAGGCTTTTGTAATTTCTTTCTTGCTGTACGAATCTGTTTTCACCGGCAAGATACATCTTGCTGCATTTCTAGACAAGCCGACAACCTGTTTTTCTCCTCATCAGTATCTTCTGCGCTACCTTCCACCAAGCTATTTTTTTGTGGCGAGTACTATCCATTTTCTCTCTTCAACTCAAGGGAGAGGTGAAGGGGAGACTCCAAGAGAAGTCACAGAAATTGAGGATGTTTCTAAGAAGTGGAGCTCAGCGTATGTGCTCAGAAAGGGACTTTGTTGTTCATCCTTGTGCCTACCCTACAGGAGCGAAGGTATTTGGTGGGAAGTGATTGGAGGGAGAGAGGGTGCAGAGAGCCTGCACTCCCATTATTTGGTCTGGCGAAGACCAGGAGTTGGGTTTTTTCCTTAATGAGCTAAGTGATAGGCAGGAAGTAGCTGCACTAAAGCTGCCTTGCTGGTGTCCCAGGGTCGCCTATCAGACTTGGGGAACAGCAGCAGGGGGTGTGGGGTGTATCAACTGAGACTGAGTTGAGGGTGAGAGGAGAATTCTCCTAGGAGAATTGCACGTCCTAGGATAGGAGACTGCACAGCAGGATGTCCTTCAAAGACTCCTGGAAAGTGCTCCTAGGTGGCCAGCATTGGGGCACCTGATCCACAGAGGGCATCAGCTGCCTGTCGCTGTTGTCCAGGGAAGCTTTAATGGTAAGGAGGAGGGTCTTGTCCCTTTCCTTCCCCTCACTTTTGCCTCTTTGTAGCAGGAATGCTGAAGCCTAGAAGAGAGCAAGTACAGAGGTCCCAGAGCAGCCCGCCCAGCCCTGCCCCGTGCCAGAGCAGGCAGGAGCAGGAAGAGTGGAAACGTAGACATCCTCCTTCCCTGATTCATATCCATTGAGCCACAGACAGAGAAGCTTTGGTGGAAGGAGAGCCTTGATTAGTCTATGAGATTCGTCTTTTCAACTACGTAAAAATAAACATATGTTAATGAAAAGTGTACAGAGATTATGGAACCTTACTCTTAATGAGAAGGGGACATTTGACACAGTTTGGACAGTGATTAGGAACAAGAGCAATAATATTCGGGTGGTTATTTTTAACCTGGAAGCTGCCAAACAGCCTGGTTTCAAGCAACCAAATTTTTCATTCACCTTTGCTTTTTGCTACCCCCATTCTCACTGTTTCCTAGGCATCAGCCGTCCGTCTGTTTCCTGGTTAACACTGCCCTCCCTCCGCTGCTTCCGTTCCCGCCCCCCCCCCTGGATCTGCCATCTCTATTAGGCATCGCTGGGTCATTTTAGGAAATGATTCCCAATTATAAACCACATTCCAGCTTCTTCCTCACTCTGTTGATATCTGCTTCCCCACTTCTTCCCCCTCCAGATGCAGTTGTCTTTGTCACAGGAGATATTCTTTCCTATTTTGTTTATAGCTTCATGGACCAGTCTCTATTTATGAATAATGTAAAATTGTGCTTTTCATCCTCACAATACATCACCTCAAAGATAAAAAGTCAAGAATGTACACTGAAGAGTGCAGATTAACAGTGTTCTTGGTTAAGACCCCCTTTGGAAGATGCATTGTTACCACTTGGGTTGCTGGGTATTTGGATACTTCAACTACAAGGGGAAAAGGGACTTTCTTGGCCCCTACAACAGGAGCTCAGGCGATGTCATGGGCACTGGTCGCACATGGTAGGGATAGGTGGTCCCAAGAGAGGCAGCTGAGTAGGTAGGTGGCATCTTCCCTGCCTGCTACATTTTGGTTTCAGCCTTATTTCATTCTTCGGAAATCCTTATGTATTCGTCCCCTTTCTTCCTTGAACTCTCCCTGCCATTGCTTCCTCCCCTTCCTAAGCCTCTGTACAGCAGACAGGCCTCTTGGGAATTCATAAGAGTGTGTACTATGGGGGGCAGGAAGGATAAGCAGAAGAAGAAAAGGAGGGCGGAGATAAAGGGAATAAAAGGAGTCCTACCCTCCACTAGATTCCCTTGGATTGTTTAAACTTATAGTCAGAATCTTAGGATCCTTCTGGTGGGAATCAGTCCATAGACCAGTTTTGCAGGGCCTACTGAATGTTTTAAGAGCAGGAAGCACTGGACCAACAGTCCCACATTCCGATTGAGTAGGCTCTCTTGCTTCCAAACTTCTTACCAGTTCTCTATTGTTTACTTCTATGCCTACTTCATACTTCACTCTTCTGTGGTGTCCTCATGGCCTTTGTGAAGCATTTGAGTTTTCACTGTTTCTTGAGGCAGAGAGTATGTGTTATTCCTATCTTCATTTCTATTCTTTAATGATAGTCTTTAGGACATAAAACATAATCAACAAATGTATTCATTCCATATCTATTAACATATCTATCAAGCACCTTCTATGGGCCAGGCACTGTGCTAAGGAAGTGTGTGAGAATGTGAACAGGACACAAAAAGACCCTATTCTCGCACAGCTTCCTTCAGTGATGACATGTGGAAAGTAAGAAGAACTCCGTGTGAGGTGAAATGACGAACTAGATCTGTCAGAGGGAGAAGAGATGCTGAGATTTGGACTAGGGGTCCTGCTAATGAGGCAGCCCTGGGTGTGATCCAAGTAGCCCTTACCTGATCCGGGCATGGGGGGAGCATGGCCTACCAGGAAGGAGCTGTGGCTGGATTCACACTCCTCCCTGACACCTTAAAACTTGCAGCCTCGTCTTGGCCCAACCAAGGCAGGAAACCTATTGTTGCCAGTCCTGCCTTTCTAGCCAGCCAAGTGGTGATCAGAGTATTGAGAATTAGAGCAGATGTGATTGGCACCCCAACTGGCATCCCCTCACCTTCATCATTTCCTGCCGGCTGGCCCAGTTTCCCATCACAGCCCCTGGATCTTTTAGCCTGAGAGCCTTCTCTAGCCACCAGAGCCCAGTCTGCCGGCACATATACCCAAGGGGCAGAGGACTAACACCCCTTAGAAAAGTCCTCAACCTATAAATAACCCAGAAGGGATACCTCTGTGGCGCACATTCTCTACTCTTTCTCAGCAGTCCCCAGTGGCAATAAGCTCCAGTTGCCTATAGTGACGGCCTGTTTGAAATGCATCCCCCCCAGCCTCCTTTCCTTCCCTGTCTCATGCCTTCTTCTGTTTAGATGTTTCTTGGTCTTGCCTCCTAAATGAACTGCTTGCATTTGAATCCTGGTCTCAGGGCTTGCCTCTGTGGGAACCCAAACTAAGGTACACAACGTGCTTTTTTTGTTTCTCCTTTTAAATCTCTGTGGAAAATACCATTGGGATTTTGATAGGTATTGCATAGAATCTATAGATAGCTTTGGGTAGTAGGGACATTTTCACAATATTAACTTTTCCAGGATATCTTTCCATTTATTTGTGTCATCTTCAACTTTTTTTCTTCAATGTCTTATAGTTTTCAGCACATAGTTCTTTTACTTCCTTGGTTGAATTTATACTTAAGTGTTTTATTGTTTTTGATGCTACTGTATATGGGATTGTTTTCTTTATTTCTTTTTCAGATGGTTGTTGCTATATAGAAATGCAACTGATTTTTGTATGTTGATTTTTCTGAAACTTTACTGGTTTCTGCTATTAGGTCTAACAGTTTCTTGGTGAAGTATTTAGGATTTTCTATATACAAGATCATGTCATCAACAAACAGGGACAGGTTTTCTTCTCCCTTTCTGATTTGGATGGCTTTTGTTTCTTTTTCTTGACTAATTGCTCTGGATAGGATATCCAGTACTGTGTTGAATAAGAGTGGTAAGAGTGGACACCTGACCTTAGAGAAAAAGCTTTCTACCTTTCACCATGGAGTGTGATGTTAGCTGTGGGCTTGTCATATATGTCCAGCCTTTTATCATGTAAAATGGTGGTTGCCTGAGCCTAAGGGATGGGGAAAATGGGGAGATGTTGGCCAAAGGCTACAAACTTATCGGGGTAAACATTTCACAATATTTACATGTATCAAGTCATAACATTGTACACTTTCAACTTACATAATGCTATATGTGATTTATATCTCAATAAAGCTGGAGATAGATATTGTGTGAAATGATATGGGGGGAGGAGGCAGTCAAAGGTAACTACCACCAGAGAGAAAGAAACAAAAGTTCCCTAAAGAGTTGCAGAAATGGGGATGGGAAGGGCTACAACACATTCTCAACTGCATTTTTGAGGAAAGACTGTAAATTCAATACAATATTTAAAATCAAATTATTTCAGCTTTGTGATGACTTTGAAGAAGAATTTTTAGTGCCTTTTCTTTTCTCTTGTTTTCTAAATGCCTACATTTGATACTCGTGTCCATCAGCCAGAGACCCTATTGTCCTTGGAGCGATCAATTTCCTTGACCTTCCTTTCTTGTTAGGATGACATTTAATGCTTTCCTTCCACCATTCAACTTTGGTTTGATTTATCAACTCTAGAAGACCTTCAGAAACTTAAAATGAACCCTGAGTAAATGACATCTAATGAACTATTTTTATTGTGGAAAACCAAGAAACACAATTTCTTCATACACAACAAGATTAATGCCTGGACTCAATGTCAGTAGAATATGTGCATACAAGTGATTTTCCAGTAAAGGAGATTTGTTGAGCTGTCATTATCCCCTGATCCATTTGTAATCAGTGACATGTTTTTAAAAGATGGCTGATTAGACCAGCCAGTGGACACACACATACAAAAATGCTTTTTTCTGTTTAAATTCATTAGTCATTACATAGATAAATAATAACCTTGGCCACTCCAATAAATTAATTTTTTTCTATAGGAATTATAAACTTGTTTAGGCTGAGAAGCAATTCTTACCTTTTGAATAATGCCTGAGGTCTGAAACAGTACACATTAACAGTGCTCAGTAAATGCTTGCTGGGTTGAACAAAGAAAATAGAAATGAAATTGAGGGCAGTCTGTTTGTGATAAGTATTTGCTGAGTCTTACAGATATTCTTCTCTTCTTTTTTCTTGATGAGCTATAGCAAATATTTGAAGTCCTTTGAATTGTAGGGTTAAAATGGAATATTTTTGACAAAAGCCTAAAGTCTCTGGCATTCAACTTGTCCTGCAATTCTTTTTGCTGAAAAAACTAAAATGGACTGCCTGCCTATTACTTCTGTGTCTTGTTCTGATACCTATACTGGAATTCTCCAAACATTCTTCTCACTATGTAGAACTCCCTTTGTTTCCTGTCTTGCTTCGCACCTTCACTCACCAGAGACATTAATGATGCTGGGGTGGCTTTTGGTGCCATCCATAGTGCTTTCATCATATTTCTTGTCTCTGGGTCCCATTGTACTCTGATTAAATACATGGAAGCTGGTACTCGCTGAAAATAAATAGCAACTGCAAAAGTTTTGCCTCTTAAGGAAACCTCTGCGTTGTCATCTGCCCTACCGCAAAGATCGTAAGATCTCTACCGCTTCCTTGTGTTCAGAAACCAAATCCTTCGGTTCATCTTGGTTCAATGAGACAAATGCTTTGTAAAAAGTGACCTATATTTCTCAGGCTGTAGGAGGGGAAGAAAAGAGTTTGAGAAAGTGACTGAAGAGGGGAGTAAGGTCAATACTATCTCGGTTCAGTTTAGTTGGACTGCTTCATTTATGACTTCAACTTTTTCTTTATAAAAACGATGGCATTTTTGATACTCTGCTCCAGACAGCTTTCCCGGGGGCGAGTGCAGATGTGCTGAGCCATTTGGCTGCCGTGTGGACCGACTCAGAAAACCTTTCTTCTCCCTAATGAAGTCATCTCCTCTGGGCAGCCCAGCCTTTCCCATCACTCCATGTTGGAACTTGGCTTTCGCTTGCATAGTTCCGTCGTGATGTAGATGGTCTTCCAGTTAAGTTCTGGAATAATCTGCCCAACCATGAACAGGACATTTACAGCAAAGAGGAAAAAAACTTTTATTGAAAAAAACATTTTACTGTAACATTTTGATTTGGGGGTTGGGGAGCAAAGTCTCGCTCTGGGAAAAATCAAATTTTTCATGGCTTTCTGAAGATAACGGTCTGTGTTTAATTTCTCGGAGTAATTTATATACTTCAGGCTAAAGAATAATGAGATTGTCACCCTCACTTTGCCTTTTATAGAGTTTCTTTTATTTTTTAAGGAAGGCAACAAAGACCTCATATTCTGCATTTCCTAGAAAACCAAAGAGGATTTAAAGTGTTGGATAAAATATCCATCCCTAATGTGTAAAAAAAAAAAAAAAAGAAAAAAAAATTAATGAAGCAATTTTAGAGGTTGGCTTCCTTTTTCTAGGCACTATGGAATTTTTTAAAGGTACATTTTTTAACAACACATTTTTTTTTCACCATCCGCAGAGGATGTTTGCTTCATTGTGCCTAGGATCGGTCAGATCAGGGACTTGAAATGCGAACCTGTTTTCTGAATGTGGGTGGGACTGGAACCTTGTCATCCCTAGGGCAGCAAAAGATGATACCACGTCTAAGAACACTTCACCTGATCACTAAAAAAGGAGAAGACTTGAAATGTGATCCTAAAGCTCAGAAGGAGGTTGAGATGAAGATAATGAAATTCCCTGGACACCCACCCGCCAGCTACACCTTTCTTGTCCAGTCATTGGCTGACTGCCCCTGACTCCTGCCAAGTTCCTGAAGACAAGATCAAGGCAACGAAGCAAGGCACGCAGCTTCTGGCTTCTGGTTTCTTGTAGACACCAGCACTAGGAATGAAGATCATGCTTTATCGATACCTGGGATGATAGAGTTTACATACAGAATATCCCCAGTACAAGGACATGATTTAAAGGGGGACACATAAAATGAGAGTTTAATTACTGTTTGATTCAGACTTGAGTGTAATGGGCAAAGTTGTTTTAGTTATAGAAGATATAAAAATATACTTTCCCATTCAAAAACTTGTGATAATTTTTGAAACATGGAAGAATCAGAAATAACTTCTCTGTCATTCATTTTGTCTCATGAAGAAACAAAGAGAGAGACACAGAGAGAGAGGGAGGGACTGAGAGAGAGTAAGAGAAAGGGAGGGAGGGAGAGACAAAAAAGAGGGAGAAGTCTTCACAGACAGTTAAATGGAAATAATACATCTATAGAGTCTATTCTGAATGTACCTTTATTCTTTCCTTTTTAGTCCCCATTTTAGGTAGCTAGAGAGGAAAATCTGCTTTAGAGAAAGCAAGCTGAATATTGGGGGTGTCATTTCATCTTAGTTATTTGAAAGCCTGCAGAAGTGCTTACTTTTCTAAATAATGTTACAAGCCAAAGTAAAGAAAAGGTTTGTGGTATAAAGTTGTTCAAAATTGTCCATGTTCTGACGAGTGAAGTCTGCCTGAGAAAGTGCCTTTGCCCTATAGAACTCCTCTGTCAAGAGTTGTAATGTCCATGAACATTGTAAGGAACTATAGACATTAGAGGGATAGAGGAACACATTTGGCAAGATAAAGGAAAGTATCTCAGGATGTAAGTAGTCTCTGACCCTTATTTTTCAACATGTTTCATCATGTAAAGTTGGCATTATTTACGGGGACTATTAAATATTAACATTTTCTTTAAAATGGGTATTAATCTGGTATTAGTTGCTTTCATCTGCCTTAGGTCTCCTTTGCAGAAATGTTTTACTTAACTGTATTATGACGGGAGAGCGGTGTAATGGAAAGATAATAAGCTTTTCGGATTGGCAGATGTACGATTTAGAAAGTGGCCGCAGGCGAGACATTTAAACTCTTTGGAACTCAACTAGGTTTACTCAAATTTAAGAATGAGAACAGTAATATATACTTTGAGGTGTCTCAGAGAAAGGTCTATCCTAATGCCTGGAGTATAAATTTCAGTAAGGATTTTTCTCCCTTTTTGAGTGAAGTGATCTTGATTATAAAGTTGCTATGAGGAGTGCTGGAAAGACCACAGGACCTGGAGTCAAGAGTTGTGTTCTGGTAACAGCTCTGCTGTTAATTGTGTGACTTTAGGAAAAATTACTTTCTGAACTTTAATTTGCCTATCTGCTAAATATAAAGATTGAAATCTTATTCTGTTCTGTGACCCTGTTATCCTAAATATTTAATGAAATAGAACCATTTAAAATCTAGCATCATGCAAAATTCATACAACTT
The DNA here is from genome assembly GCA_002007465.1 of Ailurus styani. NCBI lineage: Eukaryota > Metazoa > Chordata > Mammalia > Carnivora > Ailuridae > Ailurus > Ailurus styani. Next base: position 2,623,218 of record LNAC01000319.1, on the reverse strand, counting down.
GCAAAAGAAACTTAGAAAAGAAGCATTATAAATGTGCATGCACAGAAGTCTAAGCTGCTACAAGTTTTAAACCATGAGTCTAAGGCCAACCCACTTAAAGAAATTCAGAGTGGAACTGGACTTTTTTCTCTAATCATCACTGTTGTATTTGATATAATTTTCTAAGTAGAGACTTCAGAGAGACAAATCATGAAGATACTTCCATGTTTGTGTAGAAAGAAAAATTTGCTATCCACTCCAGTGTCCCCCGTGTTGAAACTGATGTGCACCTTGGACTTATTTTGTTCCCTTTGTATAAACTCATACTTGACTTCAAAGAAAAGGAAAATACAAAGTCCCTCTTTTCTAAGAGGCAGAAATCCTTTGTGTTAACTGGTTGACCCTTTGCTCTCTAAGGTCCTATAGGAAACCTTTTGTAACACAATGTTGATGTTGTTTACATAGTTGGTCGGCCTGGCTGAAAACAAAAATCACAAAAACTCAAGAAAGACTGTGGTACCATTTCCTGATCAGGAGGAAGAGGATTGGTACATCCAAGGAGTCTCTGTTACTCAGAAAAATTTTTAAATATTCTACCCTGAGGGACACTTTGAAAAACTGAGGGAAAGGAAGAAGGAAGAAAGCAAAATCTAGACTTCTGTATGTTTGTGGCAGAGTTAGAGAATCTGTTTAAATCCGACAGGGGATTTGCTTCGGGGAATTTCCTGTCCAAGCCTTTATTACCAGGGTCTTTGTAAATTGCGCTGTGACGTTGGGGTCCCCTTTGGGCAGTTCCCGGGAAAGGCAGTTCTTACACTTTCCCTCTAGGTCTTAGAAGGATCTCGTTTCCTCAGTGTCTCTTTCAGGTTGGCAGGAGGCGCAAGCCTGACACTTCCCTCAGATGGGACAGGCAGGTTCTGTGGCTGCGTAAACACTCTGTAACCAAGTTCTCTGCTGATTTTACCGAGTTTCATTCGCTCCCAAGAACTGAGGGGGCTCAATTGTCTAGTGCTAACCAGCCCCACAAGAGCCTGGGGGCTCCTTCCCCCTAACCCAGAAC
>LNAC01000319.1:2384294-2618386 GCA_002007465.1 Ailurus styani | reverse complement strand
CACCGTCGCGCCCTCCGCGCTTAGGCTGAGGGCTGCTGCTGGAGGCGACGCGACTTCTGTCCAGAAGGTGCTAAACACGCTCTTATCAACAATTTGAAAAGAAAAAAAATTTTTCTTGCTTCCTGGGAGTGGTTGGAGGAGTTTTGGCCCTGAAGTAAAGGTTGACTCCAAGCAAACTTTTTTGACAGAAAAATGACACGAGTTTATTCTGTACTTCATATATTCACTTTGCAAATACGTTCAAGTAAGTTTAAAGTCTATTTTTAGTCAATCATGGGATAATCACGTCCAGACTGTCATAAAGAGTGCGTCTAGAATGGCAAACGATTGCCATTTGACAGGACTGATGTAATTCCAATGAGCACAAACATTAAGGGGCTGCGGGTGTGACTCAGGTCCCTGAGCCTCAGGACCCTTAGCACAGGTCTGGCCCACAGGGGCAGCTCCGCACACATTTATGAAATGACGGAGCTAGTAACTTGGGGGAATGTGGTGCAGTCTAGACGCTGCCACTGAGAGCTGCATTTTAAACTCTCCTGCTTCCTAGCTTTACTTCAGAGAACAGGGTTTTAAGGATCTCTGAGATCTCAAATTCTGATTATCTAACCCATACATTTTACCTTTCTTTTTGACTCCTTCTAAAAGCTGTGACCTAAATTATTTTAAGTACTGCTTGTCAACTGTGCCATACCTATCATGAAAATATTCATGTGAAGTCCTGAAATAGGATGTTGTGAGTTTAATATAAAAATGGTAAGGCATCTGCAAAAAAAAAAAAAAATGGTAAGGCATCAGTGGAAGAAACAACTAGTTTTCTGAGATGAAATCTGATCCCAGTTCAGAGAACATGTAACTGGGATATAAGAGCATATCAGGCAGAAGATCTCGGGGACTGACTTCTAATGCAATCTCTCAGTAAAAAAAAAAAAAAGGACGATTTCACAATTGTATATGTCTGTCCAAGCTAATACAGCAGAGAGTTCCAGTGGATTCCAAAGTGATTGAGCAATTACTTCCTCCAGCAGGAAGTCCACAGTCCTTAATCTTGTGGGTGGTAGGAAGAGGGATAAGAATAAGACCATCTAAGGATTTGTGTCAGAATTCAAACTTTTATTTTGTTTTTCCTAGTAGACAAAAGTTATTCCTAAATTGTTTCTGCTTTTAAAAAATGAAGTTTGAAAAGAATCCCCCTAGAGTTATATGTTGACAGGTGTAGGTTTCCTCTAATTTTTCTCTGTGTTTGCAAACTGGAGTGGGATGTCGCTGATATTCTAAGATAACCTATGTCTGCATGCTTGTAAATTCTGTTTGCAAAGGACCTAAAAAGCTGACTTAAGGCTGAATATGGTTAATGTTAAAAATACAGTCTTTGTTCTTTCTTTCCTAACCTTATTATTATGTGTAAGTACTTTGTGGTTTGTGATTGATCACTAATTGAGCATCATAGCCTTTGAGAGCATAAAGATCCACCAAGGCTGTCTTCCAATAGTTATACAACCAAGCTTTTCTTTCCTACTGCAGTTTAAACAGTTTTGTTGATCCTATTCATGGACAGACATCATTAGACATGGTATTTAAAATGAGATATTGCCCTATGACTGACCCGACTTCTCAAAGATACATGGTTCTCTTGAGAAGACTCAGTGACTATGCTATAGTAGGCGATCATTTCACCACCCACCTAGAGAAACCAGTTAGGAATCACAAACACTCATTGTTGAGGGTGAGTTGCTCTAGTCTGAGAAAACATGCTGATTGTTGCATAGATCTATACTTTACCAGAAAACACAAGGCTGGTACTTCCTCTGATTGGGAATCAGAACGAGAGGAAGTAGATGGGCACCTCGGTGGCTCAGTCGGTTGAGTGGCTGTCTTTGGCTCAGGTCATGATCGCAGGGTCCTGGGATCAAGCCCTGCATCAGGCTACCTGCTCAGCGGGGAGTCTGCTTCTCCCCCTGGCCCTGCTCATTCTCTCTCTCTCAAATAAATATATAAAATTATTTAAAAAAGAAAAAAAGAACAGGAGAAATTAGAGATAAATGTCTTTTTTTTTTAATTGTATTTATTTGTCAGAGAGAGGGAGAGCATACACAGGGGGAGTGGCAGGCTGAGGGAGAAGGAGAAGCAGACTCTCTGCTATGCAAGGAGCCTGATGTGGGGCTCAATCCCAGGACCCTATAAAAGGGTGTGAATGCACATCTATGTTTAAATTACCTAAATCACATCTTTCCTACTAAATCTATAAAGTGACTTAGATAGGAACATTTTACTTTAAGAATTTTCTAGTTTCACTGAATAGGAGACAGAGTCCAGAAATATACTGAAATAGACATGGAAATTCAGTGGAAAAGAAGGATTATCCAACAAATGATTTGGGAACAACTGATTGGTCCACTCAGAATAATAGTCTCTATTTCATTTCTTATCCTCAAATAAAGTTAAGATGACCAAATGTGAGATGTAGAGGAATGATATTAAAAAAAATAATGGAGAAGGTGCCTGGATGGCTCAGTTGGTTAAGCTTGCTACTCTTGGTTTCAGCTCAGGTCATGATCTGAGAGTCATGAGACCCAGCTCCATGTGGGACTGCATTCATCTAATGGAAAACTATACAGCTGTTAAAGACAACCCAGAAAACCTATATTTTCTGATTTGGAACATTCTCTAAGAAACATTGTATTCTAAATGAAGAAAGGAATGTACCAAACAGTGTCTATAATATGCATCTTATTATGTTAAAAAATGAGCATATTTTACTGAGTGTCCTGAGCAATGAATAAAACACGAAAGACTGCTCTCCTAGAGCTTATATTATGGTGCGTAAAGAAAGGCAATTCCCAAATATATATATATATATATATAATGATATGTGCTATGTGCTATGATGAAAATAGAGCATGGCAAAGGGAATAGAAAATGCAGTGTTCAGGAATCCAGTCACAGGTTAGTGAATAAATTCACATGGCCAATTTGTGAAGTAAATTTATAAGATTTCCTGCTTAAACCATGATACTTCTCTCTGTGTTGCAGTGATTCTTCCTGTGAGAATGCACCCAGGAGCAATATGTAGGCAGCACTTGTTATATCCACCTTGTGGTTGAGGTGTCCTAGGTAATTTGTTGTCTATGGTAACTAATTTGAAGACTAGAAGACAAAATTGCTATTTTTCTGTCCTTAAGTCACCCTTTGTTCAGAGGATCTTCCTCAAGATTGAGGGAGAATATTAAAAATCTGTTTATTAGAACCTTGACGTTCTTTCTTCAAGGCAGCCCATCCTTGGCATGACCCTTACCCTTTTTGCAGATATTTCTCATGTATAGGAGTCCTGTTAACCTTGTCTCTTGTGTCTCCCAGGCAATTAAATAGCTTCAATCAGCTGTGCTTTGATTGTCCGATGACTTTCTCCTCTTCTCGCTGACTTCACTAGAGTGCAGGCTAATTATAGGCACTGGCTTTCATATCTCCCAGGTCTTTCTATGCAGACAGACTTGTTATCACTAGCAGATTATGCTTACAAGACCAACACGGAAGAGGGAAAAATAGAAGTGGGGGTTAGAGTGGTGCTAAAAAAAAAAAAAGAAAGAGGTTTTAGAAAGTTTCTTATTTAGTAAGATCAAGTGCAGAAGGTAGTGTGCCTTAACAACCATGAACATGGACATAGCCTTGAGAAAATTAGAGAAATGGAATAAATGTTCATAGACTCCAAGTAAGAGGCCATAGAAATGTAGTTCTAAGGCAATTAAGACCAGTAAAAGCTCTCTGACATATTTATGAAAGAGTTAAATAACCATTCTTTAAATTAGGTGCTTAAAGGGAGCAACCATGGAGTAGAAATGGATGAGAAGCTGAATGGTGCCAGTGATGACCTTGAGTGCACAGAGCCAGGGTGAGAGCCTGCTCCTTGCCTAGTGCTGATGACTGGCCAGAAAGAATATGGACCTAGAGTTGTTTGATCTGATTTTTCAAAAGAGATCTGAGACTTACTGTGAAAATTCCAATTTTGAATGTTGGGAATTCATTAAAATATATTTACGTAAATATATTTAAGACATGATTGATCCCCCTTGTATTTTTAATGTACCAGCTTCCTTCCCTAGCCTTGTCTTGGGGCAATCTTAAGACAAATGATTAGTATACTTGTTATATAGATGAAAGAACATTTTCCTCCCTCCTTTACAAAAAAAAAAAAAGACACTTTCATAAGGATGAAGCATGGCACAAAATGTTACACTTTGAGTATTGGTCTTAGATAGGAAATTTGGTTGCAGAAGATTCATTCCTGGGTCAAGGTCACACACCGTCTCTGATTTTGTTATGAGATGTAACACCAATGTCCAAATATTGACAAACATCAGATATTATCATGACATGATGAATAGTCAACTGGACTGGTTTAAATAGATTTCACGTTTAATTTGCCTACTTGCCCATATTCATAAGAGATTGTTGGCCCTTTGCTTCAAAGCATGTTTCAGAATAGGAAGTGGAGGCAATGGTTCTGCATTTGGTCTATAAATCTTCCTAAGGGGTCTACTCTAAAGCTGGCTCTATGGAAATATTATGGGAATATTATGGGAATTAATAAATTGAATGAGATACTAGCTTTGTTCTACAAAGCCTACTTTTCTACAAAGAAGATAAAACATGTTTACAAGTAATGACTCAAACAAAGCACATAGCAGTAAGTTATGGGGCAATTTATTGTAAGCATAAATTTATCCACTGCTTTTATGCAACCCATGTTATAATTTTCAAATTCAACAACTTCAAATACTTTTCTTTTTACTACTAGTGATATGAAAGCAGGAAGAGAACATCTGTAGAAAGTCTGAATTAGTAATTTTAGTAAGAAATATTGAGTACTGAATATACTGTGTATGCCTGCTATATTTCATATGCATTATTTTATCAATCCTCACATTCACACCAACAATTAAGTACTACTTTTCACAATTAAAAAGCTACTGAAAATGAGAGTAATTTATCTACAAATTGCAGAGTATAAGTAGAGTATTCAGAACTTGAATTCAAGTGGAGAGGAGACTTTTAACGTTATGCTTATAAAATAAAAGTTTACTGAAAAAGAGAAAAAAATTCTTTTAAGACAATTTTTTCTCTAATGACAATAGGAAATTATTGTTTATGAGTATATTTATAAAAAGATTTTTTAGATTCAGTTAATACTCATGGAATGCATTTTCTTTAATAGATTTTTTTATGATACAACCTGAAATTTCACTTTGGCAACTTTAAACTATAGAATATGTTGAATTGAGGTCTTTTTTTTTTTTTCCTGAAATACTGTAGAATACTTCCTACTTGCTGTGGTAGCTTATAAGAAATACAGAAATGTAGAAACCAAATTTTCCAGTTAGTGTTTAATAGTGTCTACTACATATTCCTGTAATGGTATGATGAATAATAAACTTAATTATCAAGGTTAATTATCTGTATCAAGGATTATCAACTGTATGCTTTTCATTATGAGTTTTCAAATAGCTTATATGGAAAACATACAATTTATTAGGTTTAAAAGATGCTCTTTAGGATTTTGTTGTAGAGAGTTTCTAATGCTTATTTTAAGATAAATAAAAGCAATCAAATGAATATCAGGGAAAAGGAGTAGCTGTTATAATTATGAAATTGAACTTGAATCCAAATTGGGCTTGGATTCTTATAGCATTTACTTCTTTTCAATCTTAATTTCCTAAATCAAACAGAATTTATACACTTTCTAAGGACAATATTAGGAAGTTATTTAGGACACCATTTCAAATGTGTCGGTTGCAATGCGTTCAGCTCCAAGCAACAAAAATCCCTGCTTTCATTGGCTGTAAATAATAATGGAGTTTATTATTTCATATGAAAAGAAGTTCAAAGGTACAGTCTACTCTAGGCCTAACGCTTTAGGGTTTAAGCCCTAGCTCTCCTGATTCTTTCTCAGCTTCATCCCCAGAAGCTATCTTACACACTCATGGATACAAGATGGCTACAATAGTAGGAGAAGAAATAGCCTATTGTGTCAGTATTCAATGAAGGAAAGCAACTATCTCTTCCTTTCTTTCTGTTCTTAAGATGAATGTACCTTTCCCAGGAGCATCCCCTCCACCCTTGCCGAGATCCCCTCACATCTCATTACTTAAGATTGCCTCATATACTCATTCCAAAACCAGTCATCAGAGAAAGGAATGGGAGTAGTGTGACTGACTTAGGATAATCAAGATCATTCCCTTGGGCTGGGTTTGACTCAGGCTCCTCTAAATTCTATGGCTGTGTGAAGGAGGGTAGACAGGAAAATGGAATGGGAGTTTTGTTAGAAGGGAGAATGAAGAATGGCCACTGGGTAGCCAACCAACAATGCTTGTTACAGGAGAGTTCTAAATGTAGCCGAGAAGGGAACAACCATGGGGATCAAATAATCTGCAGTTCTTCGGTGATTGGTTCTATGCTTTCCAGATGGTCCCCAACACTGGTACTTACCCGGCTCATAATTACAGCTTCATAGAAATTCGAGCTGGAAGGGACCATCCTGAGACCCAGACTGTTAAATGTCTCCCCCAAAGTCACAAAATAAATTAATGGCAAAGCCAGGGCGGGGTTTCTTGACTCTCAGAACAGAGTGTTTTCTTTCTTTTTTCACCCTTCGACTTTAGAACTGTTGGAACTGCTTTAAAACTCATGGCAAGCACTGGTCTTTTTGTAATTAACAGCTCCTTATAATATATTTGTTTTGTTTGTTCGGCCTCCTAGAAACTAAATTGAGCCTGTGCTTTAAAAAGCCTGCTGAAAGTCCTTATTCCCTGTTTTGATACCATGTGTTGGAACCACCACCATGTTCCTCCCCACCTTATATTTGATGTGAATCCCTTTCTTTCAACGTCTCTGCCTCTTGCTTCCCCATCTTCTTCTGTTCCATCTGTGACCAGCTTCCTGTTTCTAAATAGACATTGTGGTCACCCCTCCCTCTTTGTGCCATTTCCTAGCCACTAGTTACTTGGGCTGTGGTCTCAATTGTTCTTTCTACAGCCTACCCAGCTGTGGTTGTCCCGCACATCCATATTGTTATATGTTCCCAAAGTGGGTTCTGGGATTATTTTGGTAACAACTGCATTGGGTGAGAGTCAAACTAATAATTAAAGTGTTGGGATGACTTTTCCTATTACAAGTTCTCTCTTGTTTTTACAATGCAAGAGGAGCTGCTCTTGTACTCTTTATTACGTACACTGCACAAATAGCATGTGATTTATGGCCCACCACAAACCTGAATGCTTATGATTTCCTTTGTGTTTTTCTTCATTTCTAGGACAAGATGTTGATAAATATAAAGAGCATCTTATGGATGTGCTCTACCTTAATAGCAACCCATGCACTACATAAAGGTGAGTGTGGTAACAATTTCTTTGGTGCTTAGTGAAATAAAAATTTAAGTACCAGGGCTTAGAATGGCAATATGGGGCCAGTAGAATAAAGAGTTAATTTTTGATCTATTTAGTGATTTATAGTGCTGAACACTTTCAGCTAAAATATTATTTTTTATTTAACAAATGGTTTTAAATAAATCAGTCAAAATGAAATAATGAATACAATGCTAAAGAAGCAAATAGCTTTCCAGTAAATTCCCAGATTACTTTCAAACTGCAACAAGGCTCATATATGGCATTGGACATATTTTTAAAACCTGTCTTATTCAATATACTCAAAGATTTTCCTATGAAGAAAAGAAAGCCTATCAAATCCTCAGGAGGCTAGAGTTTGAGAAGAGTCAAAAAGACAAAGAGCAGGATGACAGCCAAATTTTTACCCACACCTATATTTCTCTTCTCTTCTCTTTTCTCTTTTTTCTTCTCTTCTCATCCCTTCTCTCTCCCTCTTTTGAAGTAACTGGGTAAGTGCACATGCACTGTTTTTCTCAGCTTTAAATTAAATATCCATCTAATAAAGGTTCTATAATTCCAAATCCCTGGACCATAGTCCATGAGGAAAGATACTGCCCTGAGTTTCAGTGATCTTCTCCTCTCCAGACTCAGCTTCCAATTCTTTCTCACACTTACTCTATGCTTCAGACTCTCTCAACTAATTTGCAATTCTGTGCATAGACATTCATATTCCCTGGTTTTTGACATGTAATTCCTTCTGCTTGGCAGTCCCATCTCTTGTTCTCTACAGTTCCTCTTCAATTCATTCTTCAAGACTCAAAACTTAAGTATCATTTCATCTGTCTATCCATCTGTTCATTCATCCATCCATTCCCCTACCCATTCATGTATCTATTTGCTAACGATATTGTTTGAGTACCTTCTATTTGCCAGGTTACATTATGGGTATCTGGGGATATACCAGTGGACAAATCATACGTTATCCTGGATTTCTTTAAACTCAGTCTCCTAGTTATATGATGCAGCCAATAAACAAGTAAACTAACAATCCAGGTGCTCTCAGGTTGATGACAATAAAGCTAAGTGACATAATAAAAAATGGCCTGGGTTGGAGGAAGGTGGGAAGACCTCTTTGAGAAAGTAACATTTAAACCGACATATGAATGACCAAGATGGCTGTCAGAGATTAGGCTCCACCGACCAATGAATAGCCCAGGTGCTGTCTTCTTCAGTGTTTCAGGAAGTAAAGGTGAAGGTCACAAACAGGGAAGAAGAATAGCATCCAGTGACAAGGGAGAACACAGAAAGGAAATACAGAAAATGGAGTTGGTTTAGTTGGGTAGTAACAGAAGAAGCATAATGGAGAAAAGAGTAGGAGAACTTTGAGGGACACTTAAAACAGAGTTTAGACTTTCTACTTAAAACAAAGCAAGAACTCACACCAGCAATGGGGAAAATCCCAAAACACTTATGATACAGCTTCTTGATAGTATTTTAAAATAATAATAACAATAGTAGATAGCAGTACTGAATAATTTCTACATGTCAGGCCTTCTTCTGAGTATTTTACATAGTTAATTAATTGAATCTTAACTTTCCAATGAGACAGATGCTTCTATTCTCCCCATTTGGCAGATGAGGAAACTGTACTATCAAAAGGTTTGGAGGCATAGCTAAATATAGAAGTTTATACAACAGTTTAGTTATGGAGCCTGGAGCTGAACCTAGGCAGGCTCCATAGTCCATGCTCTTAACCACTCAATTATAATTTATGCCAAGAATCAAGTTCTTTGTACATCTGTGATCATGATTAAGAGCTGTAATTAGTTAGAGGCTGATTTCAGAAGAATTTAATTTTTTCATATGAGGGGTGAGAGTTGAAACCATATGATCCACATATAACAGATTTGCCAACTTCATAGTGGGAGTAACTTATGTTAACTTGTAACTTGTTATGAGTCAACACAAGTATTTTCATCTTAAGCTTTTCTCTGTTTATTCCTGGGCACTCAAAAGATCAATAACTAACATTAATAAATACCTTGTCCCCTGGTTATTGGCTTTATTTTTTTTTAAGATTTTATTTATTTATTTGACAAAGAGCGATCACAAGTAGGTAGAGAGGCAGGCAGAGCGAGAGGGGGAAGCAGGCTCTCCGCTGAGCAGAGAGCCCGATGTGGGGCCCAATCCCAGGACTCTGAGATCATGACCTGAGCTGAAGGCAGAGGCTTAACCCACTGAGCCACCCAGGCGCCCCTATTGGCTTTATTTTAATGTAAAAAGAGCTCTGAGTTTAATAATACCTCTTATATTGATTATCTAATGTTGACCTGGTTGTTTGGATAGTCCTCTAATATTAGTAAATAGAAATGCACAGTTATGAGTAAATGAATGAATAAGAGAGTGATATTTATCACCCAAGAGAGTAATAAATTTCCATATTCTCAATCTGACATTTATTTGGCCAAGGAGTGTGTGTGTGTGTGTGTGTGTGTGTGTGTGTGTTTGGTCAAATTGTATAGATGGAATTTACGTCATTCTTCTCCACAGAATTTACTGACAGAGAAAGAAGGGTAAATGCTCATTCATTATTCAGAGATTTCTCCCTCACTATATTCATTTGGACCACAAACCATCTGGTGGGAACAGTGAACTTTTTGTTAACGTTCATTTTTATTACTTGCATGGTTCACAATTTCCAACAAGTTCTTGCAGGTAACATTTTTAAAAAACATTCATGGTCTAAAAACATTATCTTCTGAACTACTAAATTTCTTCCTTAAAATATTTAGATTCAGTGAAGTTAGTTCTTGTGACCCAATGCATTACGATTCAAGATTTTATACACAAAAGACTTGACCACACAGCTTCTTGCTCTTGTTAATCCTGTTGTTAAGACTGGATACTACATGAATATATATTTGTATCCAACTGAAGCTTTTAATTTTCTTGTATCTATAAACATCCAGAACAGTAAATAACCCTTGGGAAATTTGCCTTTTGACATCATTTTGTTCCAATATATTTTTTTCATAATAGCACAGTTATTGAGCAATGCTCTGAGTTTCAGAAACCACCCAACTGGATAGATTTGACTGACTCTCATTTCTCTCTCTACACATCTAAAATAGTGAAAAGAATTAAAATTTAGTAATAAATATTACAGAATTGAACATCATTTATCTTAAACTCATTTTTAAGGAAATGATAAAGAATCTCGTAATTTATATAATAATTGAGGTTGATGGCAAACTGTTTATTCTTCATTAAAAGAGCAATATTTTGTTTGTGGTGAAGTTAATCATCTAAATAATTCTTCAGGAAGGAAGATGAGATTTCCTGGAACTTATAATAAATGTAAATTAGGAGATTTTTAGATCATAGAATTCTCACAACCCCTATTCTTGGCAAAAAAAAAAAAATCTTTGTGTTGTCATCATCTCTTTAATGGGGTCCAAATTAAAAGATTATGAATCAAGTAGGGAGTCCCCCGTGGACTTTACAGATTTATTTAAAAGATCATGAAATTATACAAAAAAAAAAAAAGATCATGAAATTACGAAGAGCTGTCAGTGCAGATAGCAATTAAAGAAATAGGATGGAACAGAAATAGGATGGGATAGAAATAGGATGGGATAGAAATAGGATGGGTCTAGACTCTGCAAAGGAACTAAAACTAATTTAGGGACAGGGGAAGAACCCAATAAATACCAAAGCTGAAAGATTCCTTGATTAGTTGTGAGGAGACTTGCCTTCTTATCCAGGTCTGTAACCAGCCCGCTGGAAGCTTAAATGTTACTTCTTCTCAGTGGAGCAGCCATAGTAGGTGATTGGGGGTAATTTCACTCTGAGAGTTAGCTTTAAATAAGATAATTTATTTTGTAAGCCAAGGATTTAATAGAATGGAATCGTTCCCTTGATACTATATTCCAGGATGATAATGATCTTAGTAACATCTTAAAGACTCAGTGCAGTTAATAGTATATTTTATTTTTATTTAATTCTGTTAAGTGCCTTAAATCCTGTTTTGGGACAAGTTATATACAGATTAGTAAGATAACAAAGAAATGCATGACAATGGTGACCATTATAAATTAGAAATATGTGAGTGTTTTCTATCAAATATAGTAAATACAATACTCTATTGATTGTTTTAGATTTATTTGTATCGTATGAAAGGTTTTATAGGCCAGTCGCTTGAAGTTAAATTTCAATCTTTAATAGTAGAGAGTATTTTTTCTTAAACTCCATAGTATCTCCTTATCTTCCTGCAATTTTCAAAATGACTTATCCCCAACTGAATCCTCAGTGCTGTGTTGACAGCTATATCATTTCTGATGCATGTCCCTATTGAGATGTATGTTGTCAATACCTTGACTGCTAACACACTGGGTGTTAGACACACATCATTTTGTTAATTAAGAAATATTATTTCACTCCATCTGGAGGCTACTGTTAACTTGTCATCATATTTGCATGAAGGAGGATTGCTTGTGTATTGACATAATTTCTATTGTTATTGCCAACACATTGTCTAGCCAATTAGTAGGAACTGGAAGATGGGGTGGGGGAGAGGAAAGAAAGAGGTATGGATTCCTGTAAGAATAAAAGAACATTTTTTTTTTGCATGTGATAGTGTTAAATTGCAGTCAAGGTTTTCTTTCTTATTAAAAGTTTAATGGCTTAAACAGAAAGACATTGTGCAGATTAATACTTTACATGGGTTGGATGAACAGACCAAAATTTCCCCCCAGGATACAATTGAGAGGTAATGTTTCACTGCAGAGTGATTGCAGCTGGATTTCTCATTATGATGAAAGGCTTTGGTTCAAACACTGAACCAAATGAGGGTCCTTCAAGTGTTTGGACTCCCTCCTGCTCCAGTCTACTGAAGTACATTTTTAAAATTTTCACTTCCTCTTTGTATTTTATTTTCATTTCCTCTAAGGTAATGTGGCAGTTATCTTCAATGTTTTTCCTCTTCTGACCCCTAGACATAAATTTGCCTTTCAACTGCTCTTCCTGACCTTGGTCCAGTCTTTAAACCTGCATTACTGATTCTAGTCTCCTTTTGCCCTTGATTGTTTGCCTTCCTATACACGCCTTATTCTATCACTTATTTTGTTCCTTTTGAACACTAAGTTACAAATACTTCAAAATAAATGCCATATTTTAGTACATAAAAAGGAGCATTATGAATCCTTGTCTTTGTTATAACACATTATTAAAATTGTATGCTATTCTTTATATATAAAATCATTCTAATTATCTCGCATATTGAAGATGTAACCAAACCAAGGCAAGGGTTTCTTATCCATTCACTTATTTAATAGACTCAGTTGATTTTTCTAGGACTGTTAATTTGGTATTTTCTCTTTCTTCTAGTCAAAGTGGAAGAAAGCCCACCTGTCAAGGGCTCCCTCTCTGGAAAAGTCAACCTACCTTGTCATTTTTCAACCATGCCTACCTTACCACCCAGTTACAACACCTCCAGTGAATTTCTCAGAATCAAATGGTCTAAGATTGAATTGGACAAGAATGGAAAAGATCTGAAGGAGACCACTGTTCTTGTAGCCCAAAATGGGAACATCAAGATTGGTCAAGGCTATAAAGGAAGAGTATCTGTGCCCACACATTCCGAGGTCGTGGGTGATGCCTCACTCACCATGGTCAAACTGCGTGCCAGTGACGCGGGTCTCTACCGTTGCGACGTCATGTATGGGATTGAAGACACACAAGACACAGTGTCATTGGCGGTGGATGGTAAGGCTTTCCAAATCTGGAAGATGAACAGTGTAATGTGATACATGGTTCAGAAGTGTTGTGAAACAGTTTCCAAGATAACTGTAGTTCAGGGTTTGGACAAGTGCAAGAAACATCAGTCATTTAAACAGTTCATGCTTTTCACCAAAAATGAACTGTTATTTCTACAAGGGTCAAGGAAGGTGACTTTTTGCACAGCAACTTCACTGACTTAGTACAGTCAAGTGCAGTATTGTGGAAATAATGAATACCCGAAGACCTGATAAATAGCTCAAGAATTATTACTTCATTATTGAGACCTATCAATGATTACTTTTTAAGACCGTAAGGACTGATCTACAGTTTAATTTTTACAATATGTGTGTATGCACATTTACCCACACACATGCGCACACTACCTTTTCTCCTTTTTTCTTGTTGTCCTGGCATGATTATTAAAATCTTTGAGTTTGTTTTTAAGAAATATAAATTCCATCTTAACTTTGAAGAAATGAGGCACTTAATAAATATCGTGGTATCTTTCACAGTGCCTTAGAAAGACCAAGACTTAATAAACATTTGAATTGGATCAAAATAAAACTCAGTGAATTTTTTCAAAGGGTAATACGCTAGCTGTTATACATTAAGTCTTGCGATGAGGCATTTTCATTTTAGCCCCTTTTCAGTGGTGGTTTATATGTCATTTGAATTTAAGTTAGGAAACAAAGCAAAGTAAAATTGCTTTAATTGGGTACACACATAATACCATAGCTCTTGGAAACAGAATATTTTGGCAAGTTATTAAGCAAAATTCTAATACCCAGACATGATGGAACAGATTTTTCTTCTATCCCTCCATTTCCCTATAAAATATTTACCTTTCAGAAATATATACAAAGGGTTTTATTAAAACTTTCTTGTGTAGCCAAAAGGAAATACTTTGAATTTCAGAAGCAATGAATTAATTTTCTGTACATCTTTTTATGTTCACATTGTTACTCTCTTTTTTTGTTGTTTTTATGTTGTCGAGGCATCCTCAAAATATCCTGGGCTCTTCATTCTTTTAACCTTTTAATTATTTATTTTAGTTTAGCCTAGGACTGTTTGGCTCTACTGATATTTTTCTATTTCTGTGTGTGTGTGTGTGTGTGTGTGTTTATATGTGTATGTGTATTATATTTATATCTTGTTTAAACATATATATTATTAATAAATTACAAATATATATAGTAGTGGTAAATACACACTATGTATAAATTTATATATGTTTTTAAAATCCCAAGAGGAGCTTAACAACTTCTTACTATTTTCATCATTAAAGAATCAGCAATGGATTTGCCCCTTGCCCCTCTGAAACAATGAAAATCCTTCACTTAATCTCCTTAGCCCCATGAGGTCTTCAAATTATCCCAACAATTGCAGATACTTATACTGACTGATTTTGCCTGCCCTGCTGTTAGAGGCCCCTCTGTGTCCCCTTACTGCCAGATTTTTAATCACCAAGAGGACTATTTGAAGCTTTGATCAACATAAGACTAATTTAAAACCATTCAAATTCTTGCTTAAGCCTTAGAGATCTTTATAAACTATCTCATACTTACCAGATAGCACGATATATACTTCCTGGCAATTTTAGAGTAGTTCTATAGAGGTACGGATTTTCTGAAAGGTACCTGATGAATTTTTCATTGCAATATCAGAAATGGGAAAATGAATGTTAATTGTCAGTGCGTCTTCTTGGTGACTGTGCAGGTCTTTTTGTATTGACACTAATCAGAGGTGCTCTTCCATGACATGGCTAGTCTGTCCCCCTGTGTCATTTTATTGGCACATACCTGTCTTTTTTTTTTTTTTAAAGATTTTATTTATTTATTTGACACAGAGAGAGAGATTACAAGTAGGCAGAGAGGCAGGCAGAGAGACAGGGAGAGGAGGAAGCAGGCTCCCTGCTGAGCAGAGAGCGTGATGCGGGGCTCGATCCCAGGATGCTGAGATCGTGACCTGAGCCGAAGGACCCTGAGATCGTGACCTGAGCCGAAGGCAGAGGCTTTAACCCACTGAGCCACCCAGGCGCCCTTGGCACATACCTGTCTTGGGGGAAGGAAACAATCTAAGGATGGGCATGTGGAAGACAGGCTTATAGCTAGAAGTCAGACTGTAGGATATAGGCTATTGTCAACCCCAGGGAATTACTAGGAATAAAAAGAGAGTGGAAGGTACTTTGGAAACCAAAGTTCATTCCGCATAATAAAATAAAAGTGGTGTTAGGCAATATGATCTTTAAAAAAATATATTTATTTATTTGAGAGAGAGAGAGAGAGTGAGTGGGGGGGGGGACCAAGGGAGAAGGAGAGAATCCCAAGCAGACTTGCACTGAGCATGGAACCTGGCACCAGACTCGGTCTCACAGCCCTGAGATCTTGACCTGAGCTGAAATCAGGAGTCAGTTACTCAACCGTCTGAGCCACCCAGTTGCCCCAGCAATATAATTCTTAATAAGTCTCATCCATAAGACCCAGTTGCCCCAATTTCTATTTTCCAGTGACTTCCTAGATACTTTACCTTGACTCACTTTGAAGTCTTGTAGAGATGAGTCACCATATTTACTCCAGTTAAAAATGGAGATGCTCCTGTTGAAATGGGGGGAGAGAACCAAATCTCAACCCCCCCACCCACCTCCCTCTCCCTCAGCCCTTTGAGAATTCCTTGAGCCCTAGAGCACTGTTCAAGAACCACTAGATTATGCAGCTCCTAACATACAGCAAAGTGGAATTTGAGGCAAGTACCAAGATGCCTAGCTTCAACTCAGGGGAGTCTTGGAAACTTTACTTCAGTCCTTCTTTGAGATAAAAATCATACATTTTATCTCTTAGTGGAACTCTCAGTGATGCTGGTCAGATGGTGAATGTGATGAAGATTGGGTAGTGGTTAGTAGCCTTTGAACATTTTTAAAGCCTTTACATAATTTGACTTTCATATCAGATAACATAAACAATATCTGTTACACTTTATGGTAGGGGGAGATTAACCCAGTATATGGTAAAGGAACAAATTCGGGACTGAAACAAGCCTTCCCACTCATACACATTCCAATGTCTTTTCCATCTTAGTACATTGTTTCTGGAAGTAAATATCTCAATATTTTATGTTTGGAGGAAGTGGTGCTAGTGAATGTTCCACATGCTCCTATTGAGTTGGCCCAGCGTAAAATCATGAAGTAGGGCAAGTTTGATCCTATGGCCCCCTTGACTTTTTGTATCTCCTGCAGCACCAGTTCCCTTTGGTTTTCCAGTGTTCCCATGATAGTGTGAATACTAACTGTAATTAGAACAACTATCCACCACTTGGGATTTGATAGCTTAAATCTTTTTCTTAGATTGTCTTCATGAGAATAGAACATTCCTGGCTAGGAAACTTTCTAATGGAGCAGAATAGGATACCTGGGTGAACAGCATTTCTCCTCACATCACCATAATTTTGTGTAGTGCTACACCGAGTGAAAATAAAGGATCACCATATTGTCATGACCATGTGAGCGATGAATTTGATGTAATGCTCCAGTAAGAAACTTCACGAAGTATGGGGGGATATTTGAACCTGCCCGTAATTGCTTGCTGCTCTCTTGGCAGGGGTTGTGTTTCACTACAGAGCAGCGACCAGCAGGTATACTCTGAATTTTGAGGCTGCACAGAAGGCTTGTTTGGATATCGGAGCAGTCATAGCAACCCCAGAGCAGCTCTATGCCGCCTATGAAGATGGATTTGAGCAGTGTGACGCAGGCTGGCTTTCTGATCAGACTGTCAGGTGAGAGAGGTCTGGGGGCTACAGGCTATAATTCATTAATTTGAGAAGAAGGATAAAGTGCTACTTACTCGTCCTTTATTTCCCCAGGTATCCCATCCGGGCTCCCCGAGTAGGCTGTTATGGAGATATGATGGGGAAGGAAGGAGTCAGGACTTACGGATTCCGTTCGCCTCATGAAACTTATGATGTGTACTGCTACGTGGACCACCTGGATGGTACAGTGTTTAAATTTCTAACGCTTCCTTCGAACTAAGAAAATTGAAGACAGACTGGGAGCACGTAGGAATAGAGCAAGTTTTCATGCTTGTTTGGATTCCAAACAGCAGCATTTAGTTTAAATTACCGTATGATTGTGGTGAAATAAGCTTAAATTAAAGTGGAAAGAGAAGGAGGAGTGTGCAAATGGTTATGCAGGTTAGAAATGTCTTCAGTTAATGGCAGGTTTTCTTTCAGGCATGCTGCTATTGGACTGTTTCCAATACACTTTTAGAGCCTTAAGAATAGAAGCCTGTAGGGTGGTACCTATTCTTGTGAGAGCTTCAGGTAAAATCCTGTGATGACAAAACACAGTGAATCCAAGTGCTGATAAACACACCGAACCTCAGCTAAATAGCTACCCCAGGAGGGATTCTCAAGTTTTACTTCTGTTAGCTTTGCTACACTAATATTCAGAGCAATCATTCATTCATTAAAGAAACCACCGACCATATGCTGGGAGCTCTGCTAGTTGTTGGGTTGTGAAGCCAGGTAAGATAGAGGCCTTGCTTTTAAAAAAGATACTTAAAGCCTGATTGATTTTGGCACTATTATTTCTCACTTGGCATGAGTTAGAGGTTCTTAAAGACGAGTAAGAGTTCAGTGGTGCCACCCAAGAGGCACAGTGCAGTTTTATTATAAGACACATGGAACAGAAGTTTCTGTGACTTTTGAAATGGAGTCTCCTTTGTATTAATGGGCAGCCTAAAATCTAAATATATATAAAAGGGAGGTTTGAATTGAGTAACACTTTTAATTTTGGGTACATACAGAAAGGATAATCTCAATTTTCTTATGTGTAAAATAAAGAGGTTAGACTAGATTATTTCCATGGTCCCTTCCAACATTAAAATTCTATGATTCTATGAATTGAATAAACTACCTCAGAGACTGAAAGCTATGAACTAAGCAGCTTATATTTTCCTAGTGCCCTGACTAAATTTGAATAAGAAGGCTGGCTTACCAGAAGGCTGCTTAAGTGTGGTTCCCTAGCATCTTCACATTCTTATTATAACTATCCTTTGAAACTGGTAAATGTATTTTCTAAATTAGAACTTCAGATACTGACAATTTCCATTTTTGTATAGGGACAAAGGGAAAACATACCAAATTCAACCTATGATATATATGTGATATATATATTGAATTTTGAATGTAAAATATATGTATATATACAGAGTTGGAATGTTTCTGTTTAAACACATAAAAGTTGAAAGAGAAAGGCAGAAGAATCAGTATAACTACTAATTCAAGCACTGACTGAAGTTTCTGTGAGCAGAGTAACAAGGGTTTTCATTGTTTCATAGAAGGAATTTGACAGTTCTGAAGGATGTTCAGTATGTTTACAATGATATTGTTCTGGAAATTTTCTTTTCCTTATTTGTTGTACCCTAGAATAATTTGCAAATCTTTGGACACTGATCTTTTCTGTGTTGACCTGAAATTGGACTGGTGTGGTTGGGGAGGTTCGAAAAACTTTTGTGACTGGGGATGAATGAGGAATATCACAAGGTCACTCTTGTAAAAGGTCTCTCTCCTTCCTTTACTGAAGTGTATGCCTCTCTTTGAAGTAAAGGCCATTGGCTGAACTTTGAATTGATAAAAACTCCTGTGGAAAGTTGACTATATAAAGTTACATCAATGTTTCAATTGCCACATCGATGACAGATTATTTGACAGTGAGCCAAAATTCCTCTTAAGAGAGATTTACCACTATATTCATGGGTATCATAATTGCCACCTACATTTTATTGTGTTTTTGACAGCTAAGCATGTGTGTGAGAGGCAGTAAAAAATAGAGATATTGATGCAGTCAGAATGCATGTGATGGAACACATAGCCAGTTATGAACTAAAGTACAATAACTTTAGATCAGAAGCCAAATTATACCAGATGGCCTAATGAAAAAGTCAATTAAGTATAAAATGAAGCATAGTTTAAAAAGGTAATTAATTTTGTTTTAATTTAGTCATTTAAAATGAAAGATATTTAGCTGACAGAATGTCAACTCTTTTTTTCTTCCTTCTTGTTTTATAATGTCATATTCATTCTGATGTATGTATTTCTTTATAAAATTCAAATAATTATACTCTACTAAATCCAGCTAGTTTAGGGGAGAAGAAAAACTAATCTGGTTCTTATTCTAAGATGGTGATTATAGCACAGTTATACATATGAATATAATATTCAATTCTATTCTTAAAAATAACCTACTAAATATAAAATAGCTATTATATTAGCTATATCCACAAGCCAGAATTACAGTATTAGCCTGTATTCTCGGAAATAGTCTAGACATTGTGATGGCTTATTAGCTGTGATTCGGTAACAGAACACTGTTACCAAGAAATTAAGGGAATTAAGATTCTAAAGTAGGAAATCTAGAAATTAAGATAATATAATCACAAAATAATCCTTATTAGAAAACTTAATCTGTGTTTCCTGATGAGGTAGCTCTTGTAAACATTGAGAGGGTTCCTTATTAGAAAGTTTAATTTGGGTTTCCTGGAAATCTGGGTTTGGAAAACTTTGAGAGCATTTAGAATAGAGTTGAGATGATAATACAGTTCAGAAAATTGAGTAAAGGATTGGAGTTATTTAGGACTGGTCAAGACAATGCTGAGAGAAGAGTCTAAGGAGGCAGTTAAGGTCCCCGTAATTAAGAACAAAGAGGACTGGGCGCCTGGGTGGCTCAGTGGGTTAAAGCCTCTGCCTTCAGCTCAGGTCATGATCCCAGGGTCCTGGGATCGAGGCCCACATCGGGCTCTCTGCTCGGCAGGGAGCCTGCTTCCTCCTCTCTCCTCTCTCTCTCTGCCTGCCTCTCTGCCTACTTGTAATCTCTGTGTGTGTGTCAAATAAATAAATAAAATCTTTAAAAAAAAAAAGAAAGAACAAGGAGGACTTCAACTGAATCCCAGCTTTTACTTACTTGTTGTGAGATCCTGAGCAGGGCTTTACCTCTGTTTCAGTTTCTTTTTCTCTGACATGGGGACAATTAGAATACTTACTTTTTAATCACAGTATGAAGATGAAGTGAGTTAATGTGTAAAGCTTTATCACAGTGTGTGTCTCAAAGTAAGTGCTCAATAAGTAATAGCTTGTGGTTATATGAAGGGTTCTTTATTTCCACTGAATTCATAAAAAGAAGAAATGACTTAAAATTGCAACCCTGTAATTTAGGTTCAATGTAAAGAAAAATTTTCTGATAATGAATACTGCAAAATGTAGAAATAATCCTGGCAGACTGTAAAATTTCTTCTCTGGAATTTTCTTAAAACTAGAATTTTTCTGGGATGTTCTGAGTGCAATGCTCTGTCAAAGTCTGAGTCATGGTACTTTTAAGTATATAGAAAATAACTGGAAATGGCTCACTTTATGGAGAAAGATGACTTTCATGTCAAGGCATTTTGAATACGACAAATTGGTTAAATATTATTGAAGAATTAAAATTAATACAGTGGCAAAAACAGAATTCTTGTGTTATCCCTCCTAAATAGTTTAAAATCAGTTTATTCTCTGAGTAGAATATTATATTTTTAACTAACAGTGTTCAGGAATTAATCTGGTATCTGATTCTCCATAGGAGGTCATGCCAGTGGGAGATTTAAATAATTCTGAGAGGGCTTTGTGAATTAATGCATTTCTGTGCTAAAAACTGGCAGTTTAAAAAAAAAGTGGCAGTTTGATAGGAAGTATGTGTGTCATAGCATAACAAAACAGAACAAAAACAGACAAACAAAAAGCTATCCTAAGTAAGATAAGAGGATGTTGGAAAGAATGGTGGTAGGTGAGGTCAGACTGCTTTCATTTTCACGGGTGACCTGCTTAGTTTCCTTGCAAATGAGTCCATACTTCCAGTCTCATCCCTAGACCTGACAAATGATTGATCTAGGAGCTCCTTGCCCCTCTGATATAGGCAACCTTGGGGACTTACAGCTCATCATTCCATGGCCTATATTTTCTGTGTAGCCCTACTCTTTGGCTATTACTTCTCCTGGAATAACTACTACCCTACTATTCTGATTTCCTGGCTTTCACGTAAGGTTCCCAGCACTTTGATGTATCTGTACTATTGGCTTTCTCCTTCATGTCATATCCTCTTCCTAAGTCCTAGTTGATCTTTCACACCTTTACATCTCCAAACCTTGAATATATGACTGTAACCACCCCCAAATGTTTGCTTATGTCTCTATCTCTCCTGTAAGACTGACTTCTAGGAGGAAAGGAATCATATATATCCCCACTACATCCATGCTCCATAGATAGAGTTGAATAAATGTGTGAATTACTGAATTAACCTCCAAACTAAAAGTGCCCACTCTACTCACTTTGCTTTGCACTTACCTCTTGGATAACTTCATCCCTCTCCAGTCTTAATTGCTATTCTATTTGCTTCCTAAATTTTCTTTGCTCTGATGTCCTTATTAGTTTGTTTAATGTCATCCTTATTTTGTAGGTAGACCGTAAATCAAATGCCTTATAGGATGAATGGGGCATGAAAGTACACCAAAATAACGAATAAGTGAAAATGGAAATGTTAGTTTCTAGTTTTGCTTGTTTAGCCCTGAATTCTCTTCTGATTTCTACATCCATGTTTCTAGTTTGTGAATCATTTCTGTGTCTCATCTCTGGTTTTGAATCTCACAGATAATCCCTATGCCTTTAACAGACCTTCAAAGGGCCTGTTTTACAACAGGTTGGTTGTTTGTGCTTTTGGTGTCATATCAAAGCGCTCAAACACTTTGTCCATGTTCTTCTCCTACTCAACATCCTGTGGTGAATTTTCTGTCATCTTCCTCTTCAAGCAGAAATGCTGCATGAGCTTTGAAATCCCTCAAACCTGACTAGAGAGTAACCAATTCAACCTTGTTTCCCTCTTTCCAAAATGACATGTCCCTCAAACCTGGCTATAGAGTAACCAACTCAACCTTGTCTCCCTCTTTCCAATATGACACATGCACCGACCCTCCACAGACCCTGTATTTGCTCCTACCTGCAGTTCTGCTTTGGTCCTCTCAGAGAACATACACCCCTCAGCTTTCCAATACTCTGCTCTTCCCTGTGCCTGAAAACTTACTACCTCTGAGAGCCCATCTTTGGCCCTTCCAGATCACGTGATTCCCTTAGTCTGAACTCATCTTCTTATAGAGTTAGTTCCACATGTTTGGTGTTTAATTGTCCTTTAGTTGCTTTTTAGTCATGGAATACAAAATGTGATCTGTTCATTTTGTTTTGCAAAACTTCTGTAACTGCTGGTAGAGATAAGGCCATAAACATCTTTTCTACCTCTCTCAATCACAATGAAAGACGTATTCCATTAATACAAACATAATAGTTACCCAAGAAATTCTTGGGGGTAGTTGCATTATTTCTTCAGACTTTGTCTCTTTTGGAATACAATTACCACTACCCTTCCATTTCTATACTATTTGAAAAAAAATGCTTCACTTTGTTCACCAAATTTATTAAGAATCTATTTTTTTTTCATTTTTATTAGATCACCATGATACTAATTTTTCTCATTGAATTGCTCCTCTCACTCTTCTCCATGGTGTCTCTTAGAAAGAATTCCTTCCTAGAGATACTTCTTTCTCTTTTCCAGCTTCTCACAGTAATTTCCCTTTCTTGCTACCCTAGCCAATCATCCTCTCTGGGATTGGTTCCTTTGTCTCTATTGACAATTTATGGGTTAATTTTTATACTGCTTCCTCATGTCAAAATCCAAGATAGTTCTGTCACCTTCATGACTGTGTAACACTTCAATGCCATGCTCATGTCTGGCCTAGAACCAAAAAATAACCTTTCCTTTTTGTTATCATATGATCTCCTTTAGATATGCAAAGCTAAAAATTTAGGTAAAGGCCCAAATGTCATTAAACAGGTCTGAAGCAGGGCTTAAAAGCTCAGGCTTTTTTGGAGGCTTTGACTGGACAAAAATCAGGGAATTGTGTGACTTCCTGCTTGTAGATTCTCAGATTGACTTTTAATTTTAATGGGATTTACAGCATATAATCTACAAAATACTTCACCAGTAGGAGTTATCTAAGATTAGTAATACTGGTCTTATTCAGTTAAAAAGTCCCATGTCAGCTAAAAGAGCTTCCTGCTCACTATGGTTCAGTGGATGATTCAAATATTGATTCTGGATTACAGAACCTCTTTACTTTTGTTCACTTTGGTCTGGTGCTAGAAGATTCTGAAAACTTTTCATTTATTCTCTTTTAATTGGTAGAACCATAGATCATAGCTGTGGCTGTGGCTTCTTATATAGGCTTTGGAAGTTAACATGTCTTGCTAGGGACCTGAAACTGACCTGGGAGTTTTGAACAGTGTAGCTAAGAGTCAGTGAGGAAAGTGACCAGGCATGGCACAATGGCAGCCCCTCTGGAAAATGATGTCCTCATTCAGTACAATGATTTCCATCAGTATAGTGATTTCCATAGATTGTGAAGTAGCTCCATGGGTAAGGTAAGGAAGGAAACTATTGTTCGGTTGTATTATTATGTAACTTAATCCTCATGAAAACCTTGTCAAGTATTTCCTTTTTTTAAACCTTCTTTTTGCCATAAGGAAAGGTTAAGTAATGGGATATGTCCTTTTTCCTATTCCACTGTGGTAAACTCTTGTGGCCACCGCAGATTCCCCATCAGAGCAACAGACAGTCTTAACAGCCAAGAAGAGATAAAATGTTCTCCTCTCCAGGCTCCCCCAAATTTCTGATTTCTCACATAATATCTTAATTTTTGAGTAATGATTTGTTTACTCTTTGTGTTGTAATGATGCTGGATTAAATGGTAACTCGTTTTTAACTTATTGCGGAAATGCTAGCCTGTTTTCCAATGTGGCCACACCATTTTAAATTCTCACCAGCACTTTATAAGGTCCTGGTTCTTTCACATCCTTTGCCAACACTTGTTTTTATCTGAGATTTTGATTACAGCCATCCTAATTGGTAGGCAATGATATCTCATTGTGGTTTTAATTTGTACTTCTCTTGTGACTAATGATATTAAGCAACTTTCCATGCACTTACTAGACATTTATATATTTTCTTGGATCAATGTCTCTTCAGTCCAGTTATAGAATG
This sequence comes from Ailurus styani, assembly GCA_002007465.1. NCBI lineage: Eukaryota > Metazoa > Chordata > Mammalia > Carnivora > Ailuridae > Ailurus > Ailurus styani. The sequence continues at coordinate 2,594,122 of LNAC01000319.1, read as the reverse complement.
AACAAGTCATGATGATGTAACATACACCACGGCAACTATAGTTAATAATAATATATTGCATATCTGAACATTGCCAAAAGAGTAAACATTAAAAGTTCTCATCACAAGAAAAAATATCTAAAACTATGTATGGTGATGGATATTAATTAGACTTACTGTGGTGATCATTTTACAATATATACAAACACTGAATCATCATGTTGTACACCTGAAATGAATATAAAGTATGTCAATTAAACCTCACTTTAAAAAAAAAAGAAATGTCTGTTGAGAACTTTACCTATTTTTAACTGAGGTGTCTTTCTGTTTTGAGTTGCAAGAGTTCTTTATATACTCTATCTTTTCAGAAGATTTGCACATATTTTTTCCCATTCCATGAGTTGTCTTTTTTACTTTCTCATTAGGGTCCTTTGACATGCAAAATTTTTGAATTTTAATGAAGTCCAGTTTATCTATTTGTTCTTTGGTTGTTTGTGCTTTTGGTGTCATATCTAAGAAAACACTGCCAAATCCCCAGTCATGAAGACTTGCTTCTGTTTTATTCTACAAGTTTTATAAGTTTTAAGTTTTACTTTTATTTTGATTGATTTTGAGTTAATTTTTGTATGTGGTATGAGTTAAGAGTCCAGATTCATTCCTCAGCATGTGGACATCTGGTTTTCCCCGCACCATTTGTTGAAAAGACTATTCTTTCCCCTATTTAATGGCCTTGGCACCTTTTCAAAAATCAACTGATTGTAGATATATGGGTTTGTTTCTGGACTTTACATTCTGTTCCATTGATCTGTATGTCTGTACTTATGTCAGTCCCACATTGTCTTGATTACTGTTGCTTTGTAGTAAATTTTGAAATTGGGAAGTATGAGACCTCTGTGTTCTTTTTTTTGTTTGTTTGTCTTTTGTGTGTTTTTTTTTTAAGATTTTATTTATTTATTTGACAGAGAGAGAGAGAGAGAGAGAGATCACAAGTAGGCAGAGAGGCAGACAGAGAGAGAGGAGGAAGCAGGCTCCCCGCTGAGCAGGGAGCCTGATGCGGGCCTTGATCCCAGGACCCTGAGATCATGACCTGAGCCGAAGGCAGAGGCTTTAACCCACTGAGCCACCCAGGCACCCGAGACCTCTGTGTTCTTTTTCAAAATTGTTTTAGTTATTCTGGGTTCCTTGAGTTCTCATGTGAATTTTAGGATCAGCTTGTCAATTTCTACAAAGAGGCCAGCTGGGATTCTGATAGGGATTGCATTGAATCTCTAGATCAATTAGAGGAGTATTGCCATCTTAAACAATATTAAATCTTCTGATCCATGAATATGGGACATTTTTCTAGTTCTTAAGACCATCTTTAATTTCTTTCATCAGTGTTTTATAGCTTTCAGAGTATAAATTTTACAGTACAGTCAAATTTCATCCTAAATATTTTGTTATTTTTGATGCAAATGAAAGTAGAGTTTTCTTTATTTTTCTGATTGTTTGTGGGAAGTATATGGAAATGTATTTATATATTGGTCTTGTATCTTCTATCCTGCAATTCTGCTGAGCTTGTGTATTAGTTCTAATAGCTTTTTTTTTTTTAAGATTTTATTTATTTGAGAGAGAGAATGAGAGAGAGCATGAGATGGGGGAGGGTCAGAGGGAGAAACAGACTCCCCGCTGAGCAGGGAGCCCGATGCGGGACTCGATCCTGGGACTCCAGGATCATGACCTGACCTGAAGGCAGTCGTTTAACCAACTGAGTCATCCAGGCACCCAGTTCTATTAGTTTTTTAATGGCATCCTTAGGATTTTCTATATATAGACCCTTGCATTTATAATCTTACCATAAGTGGACTTGTCATGATATACATCCCTTGAAGCATGTGACAGTCATTTGTTCTAAGGTTTTGATGTCAGGATCTTTTGGAGTTCTGAATTGAAAGAACATCTTAGGAAATACAGTGGCCATTTACCTTTCAGCTATGAAAAAGAAAAAGAAAAAAACAAACAAACTAGGCTGATCGTCCTGTGTTAACCTGCAGCCATACTGTGCCTGTCAAATTAAATAACACATTCAGTCTCATATATTTTGAAGACTCAGACACCCAGAAATGTTTTAGAACTTCTTTCTCACTCTAATTAAAATCTTACTGCTCTGTCAGTGGGAAAGAATGAGACCTGACATCCTGAAAAAGCATAAAAATATATTTAAATTTTAGTGGGATTTCCCATCTCTTTAAGCCCTTTAAATCAACCTATATGAGATCTTTTATAATAACACATTGACAAATTCATGGATTCCTTTTCTCATGAGTTGTTATCTGACTTAGAGCATGTTAACTGACTCTCAGAGCCAACTGATGACAATTCTTTATTAATTAAAGTTAAAAATTTAAAATTCTGTCTCTGTTCTAAGCCGCATCATGTTTCTCCTTCAGCCTAAGACAAGTGAGAAATCTGAAAGGTGCTGATCTGTCTTTCCAGTTTCATTGCCCCTGAATTGGAAACAATGGCAGCCTAGCACTAGACATGGAGTGAAGTTATGTTGGCAGCCCCTGAGCTTTTCTTGTCACTGTGAATGGAAGGTTGGTCTCTCTGAGGGTTAAAGGATCAAATCTCAGGGGAGCTGATATGCTTTTGAATTATCTTCAAATATCGACCCTCAAAAGATTATATAGCAGTGTATGTTAGCTGTTAATCAAACATGTACAGCTGATGGATTTTGTGATCCAGAGTATAATGGGCATTAGTCTTCAATGCTTTGATCGTGTGTATATAGACAGAGTCAGAAAAAGAACAAGAATGAAAGAGTGAGAGAGGACAAGAGAGAGAGGGAGAGAAAGAAAAGAAAATAGAAACTTCCTTTGAAACTTAAAAGTCCAAAACTTCAAAGCTAGTAATAATTATGCTGAATTGCTTCTATTATCAAAATACTTGCCCTAAGTGGTTTTATTATATCAGCATTTAGCAGCTCATGTCACATGACTACTTCCATATTACACACTGTGGCAACTGTTACATACAGTTATTACTTATAACTTAAATACCAAGACCATGTAGTAACATGTACAAATCTTGAACTTCCTGAAAGTGAAAAAAAAATCAGAGAGTTCTTTTTTAAACGGATAAAGGGAATCGTGATTAGTTTATAAGAAGTTATTTTCAGACTGGACAGCTCATGATAGAAGGGTTATGAGCACAAATAAACAGAAAGAAACAATAAACACTTACCACACTACCTAGCAATATACCCAGTGAGAAAAACTGGTGGGATTTTGGTTTTGGCTCCCTGGCTGCTGAGTCCAGGAGAGAATGGAGTAATTATGTATGTCCTGCCCTGTCAATTCCCTTTTTTCTCCTTGGTATTCACAGGGAATTGTCAGCAGGAGAGAAAGATCTTATCCTTGCTTTACTCTAGAACGAGGCTCTTTAATAGTTGTTCTGAGTGACTCCTGGGTATAAACTCTAGCTTTTGAACAGTATGGGTCATTTTTAATGTTGATTTGTTTTCATCATTGCTTGCCATTTCAGTATGTGTCATTTTTTAGTCTGCCAAGAAACCACTTTTCCATTTAGCAATCAGAAGTATGGAAAAAAGAATATGCATGGTCCAATTTCCAGGGAGTCTTATAGCAGTTAGTTGTCAAATAAAGTATTTTTTTCCTTAATATTTCTGATGATGTTAATTCCCTTGATTAAGGTAAATTTAGTTTGTGGGATGTCACCAGATATTAAAGTCTCACCAGTGGTGTCTTCCAGTTTCTTCTAGGACATTCCTAGAGAGTTGAAATAACAGTAATAATTCAAACCAATGACATTTAACTTGAGATTTTGGAAAAATGCATTAATTAGATACCACATAAATGTTTTTCAGATGAATATGAAAATTATCCTATGTTTGCAATCCTCTATTCTGCATTATTATATCTCATGTGTGTACTAAAGTAAGCATATATGTATGCACCTCAATGAATTCTTACTTATGCTAACTTAAATTAACTTGACTTCTTATGTTAAATAATTATATGTAAACATTTTGTATATTTCTTTACTAACATTTTATTTGTTCTCTTGAGAGAAAAATTAAGTATTCTCTCATAGGTGGGTTACATTTACAAACATGTTCTAAATCTATACTCTAGTTACCAAACTGATGATAAGTTTCTTCCAGATGTAGCTACCTTGAAGAAGCTACTTCTGGTACTTAGAGAGTGGACTCATTGTCAACTTGTAAAAGTAATTTTTGCAGTGCGGGAATGCAACTATCCAGTAAATCTAAAGTACATTAAATGGTTCAGTTACAAGTATTCAGAGGTAGAAAGAGAACACAGCCTTGTCCTGGGCTAATAAAATAGGCATTTTTATCTCACAGAAGGTTTTGCTTCTTCTCCCTCTCTAAAGGAGTACTGTGATTCAGAAGGAACTTTTATTATCTACATCAGAGGCAAAAAGGTGCTTTTAAGATACCTTCAGGGCAGGAACTTACACAACCTGACCAATTAAGTCATGTTGTAGAGAGAGAAACTAAGCAAATGCACTGAGTTGCTTTGCTTAATTTCCCAGGTTTGCTTTCTCTTTCTCTTAGTTCCTTGGTGCCTGATGTGCCCTTGCCTCTGGACTTTAGATAGGTCACCTATGTTTGTATTATGTTAGATAAAAGATATATAATGTCAAAGTATTATTAATTAAAACCAGCCATCTAATGAACAACAACAACAAAAATACTTGTCAGGAGGTCATAGACGTCTTAGGAATCCAAGACACTTAGTAATATGAATTAGTTATATTACTGCTATGCATTACCTTTTCTATTTTATGGTTTGGGTTTCAGTATAAAATGGATGCTAGGATATTCTTGCATATTTTACAAAATATAAGATGCCCTGGCCTTCATATTTTGAGGTTGATACATAGGAAGTGCAAAATTTGTATGTTTGACTTACCATTTTTGGTATGGATTGAGTGTTAATTGTAACAGCTGCAAGATACAGTAAGATAATTGTATACTGTAGGTGCTTTACTATATTATTAGATTTCCAAAGTGGGCAAAGTAATGTTCATGTTAAAGAATCATGATATGGGAGGTCTTAGATATTTACTTTTTGGAACAGAGTTAAAATAAATATTTTTCTTTTCATCATCTTGAAATAAGGTAATTTGCCATATATATCTTTATAAATAAATTATTTTGATTCTCACATTAAACTCCGTGCCAGCTAAATCTTTTTTTTTTAAATCTGAGTTGAATGAAACCCAATGGTGATAGCTTTTTCAATTTTTTTTTAAATTTTATTTTCAGTGTTTGAAAAGTTCCTACATATAAAGGAAAACAGGTGGCATTGGGGATAATAGAATTTAATCAAATAAGTAAAATAATTATTTTATGGGTATTGGATAGATGGGTGGAAACCATATCTTCCAAACAAATGAATTAAATAATTGACTGCAATATAGTCAGATTTAATGAGTGTCTATATAATAATTCTTTAAGTAGTTATGTATCGATTTAATAATAATAAAGGAATTCTCTTTTTAACCCACTAGCATCTTCTGAAACCTTTCTTTCCTTTAACCCCTTCAAAAGTGTTTGCTCTTTAAAAGAGGGGAAACCAGTTACCCATGAAATCGTGCAGTCATTTTCCTTCATTAGCCCTTTGATCTGGCCACAGTTAGAGAAGTTGATTTCCCCCCAACATACAGACTGATGCTGCTGTTTGCACCAGCAGACTTTTACTCTCCCAGTTCTATTTCTCTGCCTGCTCTGGTTGGCTGATTGCTCTCATTACTGTAAAGGAGCAGTCGTTCACCTCAAAGTTGCAGTATGTCACAATGCAGGGAACTAAGGCCACTGAAAGATATTCCAGCTGTAATAACAAATGCAAGTGTTCTACCTTGGAGGGAAACAGTTTGGCAGGCTGCCCTCTTTCACACTTGCCTTCTTTTGAAGTGAATGAGGCTGCTCAGGAGCACACAGACACAGTCTCTCTGTCTGCCTTTCCCCATGTTGCTTTAAGCCAAATCCATAGGTGAGATGAATCAGCTGTTCTTGGACCGCAGCTCCCCAAAGTTCTGCGGCAGGCAGCTTTTTTGAATGTGCTGTTTGGGGAGGACGGAAGAAAAAGAGCAACTTGTTTCTTAACAAGAACTTGAAATGCCGTTCACTTAGCAGGGATTATTGAAGATCTACTCCGTAAGTGGGCCTGTGACCCTATGCTTTTACAACTTCTCAGGGAGGGAGATGGTGCAGGAATGGGGAGCAGGAACTTACATTCTTACAGTGTATTTTTGGATTTGAGATTACTGTCCTTGCTAGCCTACACAGTTAAGGACAAAAACCTATTCCCACCTCTCCCTTACTTTCTTCCGCCAGGTAAAACTCATTTTGCTCTCTCTTCTTCAAATAGCTCTTATAGGGATTTGGCCTAGTTTAGATTCATAGTGACAAAAGCTGATGTGTGTGATTTGACCGTTTTTCCCATGACTAATTTTTCTTGTTTTACAAAGTTATCACACACTGAGAGAGAGTAATGGCTCTATTCATTTTAAACAATTGCTTGTTACATCTGCCTTCAGTCAGGTGAGGAGCCGAATCCTGAGAGCTCTGGAGTCCCCGTTGTCTAATATATCATAGAATCAGAAAGCAGCCTCAGTGAGAGGCAACCCGGGACCTGCTGCGGCTGCAGTAATGGGCTATCAATATTTTAGCTTCCTCCCTGCCTCATTTTCTATTCCTCCTGCCTGCTCTATTTGCTTGGATACTCTCTCATCCTGCCTCTGTCTTTGAGCCACTTGTGCTCAAATGTGAGAGGCATCATTTAATTTGCATTGAATTTATTTCCTCCAGTTGTTTTGTTAGCTCCCCAAGTACCGATTTAACAAAGTCTCTAGCATTTCCAGAATATTTTATTGTGACATGTTAAGTTATTATGAACAGATTCTCTGCTAATTGGGCCTGATGATGAACAAATTAAACGTTCAGCCTTTATTTGTTAATCAGTAAGCAAATAGAAGAGTCTCTCAAACTTAGAGCCCCTGCTCTCACATATGGTGTCTTTGTGAGACCTGGAAAAGGGCGCCTCCTCTGGACAGACAGATTGCAAGAGGTTGCACCCTGGGCAGAGTGAGTAGCAACTGGGCAGAGTGAGCGGCAAATAAAAATGTGCCCGTTCTTTCTCAAAAAATGTGTCCATTTTTTGACTTAATTATCTGTTTTTTTGGGTGTTGAGTTTGAGAAGTTCTTTATAGATCTTGGATATCAGCCCTTTGTCTGTAGTGTCATTTGCAAATATCTTCTCCCATTTTGTGGGTTGCCCCTTTGTTTTGTTGACTGTTTCCTTTGCTGTGCAGAAGCTTTTTATCTTGAAGTCCCAGAAGCTCATTTTTGCTTTTGTTTCCCTTGCCTTTGGAGATGTGTCTTGAAAGAAGTTGCTATGGCCAATGTCAAACAGATTACTGCCTATGTTCTTCTCTAGGATTTTGATGGATTCCTGTCTCATATTGAGGTCATTCGTCCACTTAGAGTTTATCTTTGTGTATGGTGTAAGAAAACGGTCCAATTTCATTCTTCTGTATATAGCTGTTCAATTTTCCCAACACCATTTATTGAAGAGACTGTCTTTTCTTCCATTGGATATTTTTTCCTGCTTTGTCAAAGATTAGTTGACCATAGAGTTGAGAGTCCATATCTGGGCTCTCTATTCTGTCCCATTGGTCTATGTGTCTGTTTTTGTGCCAGTACCATGCTGTCTTGGTGATCACACCTTTGTAATGTAACTTGAAATCAGGCAACATGATGCCCCCAGCTTTGTTTTTCTTTTTCAACATTTCCTGGGTGATTCAGGGTCTTCTCTGGTTCCATACAAATTTTAAGATTGTTTGTTTCAGCATTTTGAAAAATGCCATTGGTATTTTGATTGGGATGGCATTGAAATTATAGATTGCTCTGGGCAGCATACGTCATTTTAATGAAGTTTATTCTTCCAATTGATAAGCATGGAATGTTTGTGTCTTCTTGAGCAGACGCTTCTCCAAAGAAGACATAACAAGTGGCTAACAGACACATGAAAAAGTGTTCATCATCATTAGCCATCAGGGAAATTCAAATCAAAACCACATTGAGATACCACCTTACACCAGTTAGAATGGAAAAAATCGACAAGGCAAAAAACAACAAATGTTGGAGAAGTTGTGGAGAAAGGGAAACTCTCTTACATTGTTGGTGGGAATGCAAACTGCTGCAGCCACTTTGGAAAACAGTGTGAAGGTTCCACAAAAAAATTAAAAATAGAGCTACCCTATGACCCAGCAATTGCACTACTGGGTATTTACCCAAAGATACATATGTAGTGAAAAGAAGGGCCATATGCATCCCAATGTTCATAGCAGCAATGTCCACAATAGCCAAACTGTGGAAAGAGCCAAGATACCCTTCAACAGATGAATGGATAAAGAAGATGTGGTCCATATACACAATGGAATATTACTCAGCCATCAGAAAGGATGAATACCCAACTTTTGCATCAACATGAGCTGGAGGAGATTGTGCTAAGTGAAATAAATCAAACAGAGAAAGTCAATTATCATATGGTTTCACTTATTTGTGGAACATAAGGAATAACATGGAGGACATTAGGAGAAAGGAAAAATGAAGGGGGAGAAATCGGAGTGGGAGATGAACCATGAGAAACTATGGACTCCGGGAAACAAACGGAGAGTTTTAGAGGGGAGGGGGGTGGGGGGATGAGTGAGCCTGGTGGTGGATATCAAGGAGGGCATGGATTGTATGGAGCAGTGGGTGTTATACACAAACAATGAATCATAGAACACTACTTCAAAAATTAAAGATATACTGTATGGTGACTAACAAAACACAATAAAAAAAATATACAAACAGGAAAAAAGAAAAAAAAAGTGCCCCTTCCTCCAGGGGGACCTTGGTCACTTGGGCCAGTTGAGTGGGAGCTAACGTTACCTGGCCTCCATGCACTCTCAGGTCCAGCTGACGTAACAATCATGGGACCCATCTTGCTTCTGTCCCTTCCCATCTTCAAACCCTGGAGTTTTTCTTGTTGTGTTGTTTAATTTGTTGGGAGTTTATCCATTTTGATGGTAGTGACAGGTGAGAAGGAGGGTTCGAGAGCCACTGTTTGATTTCAGGTGAAACAACATGAAATAACTTAGGTGACGTTTCAGTACAGTTTCCCTTTCCAGCCTGCTTTTTCGCTGAAGCGAAAACTCTTTTCCCAGGTAGTAGTCCAAAGAATCAATGGAAAAGGTTTGTTCATTTTAAAAAACTGATTGTAATTTTGTTATCAAACGGTTGCTTCTATATACCTGTGGGCCATAGAAGCAGTGATTTGATAATTAAGTTAATATATATGAACTTTTCTGGTATGTGTCACACTAATAGTGACAAAATTAAGTAACCATGCTGTTTACTGCTTTAAAGTATCAGAAGCTGCTGCCTTGCCATGAAAAAAGTATTATATCCTTCTTCTCATTACCCCCATCCACACACAAAGTGGAAAGGAATGAATAGTAACACTTAACGTTTGTTGTTGTGTTTTTTCCCTCCTTATTTCAGGTGATGTGTTCCATATCACTGCTCCCGATAAATTTACCTTCGAGGAGGCTGAAGAAGAGTGTGAAAACCACGACGCCCGGCTGGCGACAGTGGGGGAGCTCCAAGCCGCCTGGAGGAATGGCTTTGACCAGTGCGATTATGGGTGGCTGTCTGACGCCAGCGTTCGCCACCCTGTGACTGTGGCCAGGGCCCAGTGTGGAGGTGGTTTACTTGGGGTGAGAACCCTGTATCGTTTTGAGAACCAGACAGGCTTCCCTCCCCCTGATAGCAGATTTGATGCCTACTGCTTTAAACGTAAGTGTTTGATACCTTTTTAAAAATTACAGATTTTTAAAAAATACTTCGAAGACATGCATTGGTGTTCACCTAGTGATGGGAATGGATTCCATGTCTTGCACGGAACGGAAACAGTTCAGTGACTTTCAAAAGCCAATAAATGGCAGTGATATGATTAAAACAACAGGAAGTTTGACAGATGTTCTTTTAGAGGTGATGAGGAAATGTCAAGTTAAGGTCTTAACTGTGCTCTATTGTACCTAGAACCACAGAACATATTTCTGATTAGTTTTTTTTTATTATTTTTTATTAATTGTAGTCGTTAAATGTAATTATATTGTTGGTGCTATAATGTTGAAGCCAGCTGTGGCTGAGTTGAATCCTTGAATTTTGCTTATTTTGTCTTTGTTTGATATATCTTTCTTTGAAATGGTGGAGAATTCAAATTTCAGTAATTGCAGGTGAGTACTTGAAACAGAGATGGATAATCATAATATTCAATTAATACCTAACAGGAAACCATGCTATAAATAAGTACCTCCTTTTATCTTAATTTAATTTAAGTAATGGAAATATGTGCCTTTTAATCACTAATTCTCTAATATCATATTGAAGTACAGTCTGTGTTCTTTGAAAGGTGTAACGTAGGCTATCTTCAGTTAGATTTGCTATTTAAAGGTGATCTTAAGTAACATCTCCCCATATTTATGATATAATTATTTAGATTTTTCAGATGTCCTTAAATTATTTTAGCAATAGTAGTCACATGATATAGTATTGTGCTCATAGGATGTTTGATCAAACAAGCGAGTAATCCAGAGTCTCATGGTGATTTTTATTGAAGGGTCTGTATTGTTGTGATAGCTAAACAAAGATTTCCTAGTATTTGGGGTGAGTATATTCAAAGTAGAGCCACGTTATATTGAAAAATAGTAAAAGGTTTTACTAAGTTTCCAATATATCTAGCAATATGTTTTAGCAATACGTAACTGAAATGAATAGAAAATATACTAGTTTATTATGTAATTGGTTTCTAAAGTGAAATACACAGGCGTTCTTTATCAACCAAAAAGTCACAGCTAGGATGTCTGAGTAGAACAGGCATTACTGCAGCAGAAAGATGTGATCTCACGTGCCGCTGCCTCCCCCATGAGCTGCTTCTGCCCACATCTCCCATAGACTCAGCTTTCTGGGTGTGAAAGCCATGTGTTGGGTATCAGTGCAATACAAGCTGTCCATAAAAAGCCACTTGAAAATACTGACTTTTGTTCCTAGACCCTGCAACAACAGAGAAGTTCTTCCTTAGTTATTTTCAGGAAAAGAAATAACATTGAAAAGGAAAGTCTATCTCTAAAAGTAGAAAGAAAGATAGACTTTCTTTTAACTGTGACTTCCTTTCTTTCTTTTTTTTTTAACAGTGACTTTCAAGTAGTTGAAGCTCTAAAATCAGTTTTTCATTAAGTGGCTGTGATTAAGAACTGAAATCAGATCGGTTTCAGGGAGCAGTGTTAGAGAGTTTAATTAGGGGAGGAGTGGAATTATCCAATTTGAGTACCTTGCTCAGTTGCACTTTCTTGTGCTTGATAAAACTGGCAAGAGAGAACTTTTAAACAACACTTTTTTTCTCCCTGAGGGTAAAACTTAAACCAAAGGCTGTCTGTAGCCACAAAGAATTCATCCCAATGTGTTTTAAGTTATTTATTTAAATGAGGAATTCACATGAACACGTGAAATGACAAGATACTTAGTTGCAAATACAATAACCACTTACTAAAAATCTATATAAAACCTGAGGAAAGTTTGAAAGTTTAGGTCAGTTTTTTTCTCTCCAATTCATTTGAATCTATAGAACTTGGAAATACATAATTTCTAAATATCATGGTTCAAATTTTGTTTTTTTTCCAAACCAAACTATAAACTAATCCAAATCTAACCTAAGGATTAGATTCTTGTTTATTTCTTCCCTAAGACTTATTATATTCAAAATGTATTCAGCATCTAAAAGATTTAGAAGGCTTAGTCATAACATAAAAATCTTTCTTAAACCATACACAGTGCCAACAGCTTTTCCAAATTTCTTAATTCATTTTTCAAGGATTCTTTTAATATATATATTTTAAAGAATTTAAAAAATATTCTCAAAATGACTTGACTGCTGTTCACTTTTCCCACACAGTTGCGTGGTGGCTAAATACTTAGGGTAGAGTGTATGAGTTGTGACCTCAGCAATAGTTCTGAAAGTGATTTCAGAGATGTACCGCTGGTTGGTTAAGTAGAGGAGTTTAGAAATACAACCATATTTCTCTTGCTTACTTTTTACCAAATGTAGAAGGGGGTTTTAAAGACACTTGGTGAATGAACAATACCAAACCTCACTTTGCTTTAATTCTCTTTTCCTTCTACCATCACTGAATAGAATATTAACAATGGCTAATGACAAGCATAATAAGAATCTATTCATGTCAAGCAGATTTGAAAAACAAGGAAATTAATACATTCGTGAAATGAAATTTTCTTGTGTATTTCCTGTGATGATTAAAACTAAATTGTGATTTTTCTTTGACTTCATAGTTAAGCAAGTTCTGTGAAAGTTAGAGACTTAGGGCTTTGAAAAATCATCCATACATCCCCAAATTTAAGTGAATCAAAGCCACTCAAGACTCATGATAATATCTCATGTTATGTTATTAATGCTCTGCAATTACAGGGAGATAGAGCATGTTTCCTAGAAAACCCATTCTCACATTCTAATACCATCATCGTTGGATAGTTTTTCTAATTATCTAAATTCATTGCATTGGACTTTGAGCCCATTTTTCCTTTTTAAGTTGGAGACAAAACTCTAAATAACAGCCATTTCTATTATTGAACACAGTTGTTCAGTTGTCCCTCAGCATCTTCTTCAACTGAAATAATTTTCTCGTTTTGAAATTTTAATTTCTAAGTGTCTGGTCATCTATGTGATCTACCTTTGAACCTCATTTTTTGCTACCCTTCTGTTTGATTAAGCTAGGAACTAGAATTGTGGTTTAGAGAAGGCTAAATAAGTTCCTGCCATGTCATATGCTATACTTCTTACATATTTGTTCACTTTTAAAGTTGGCCTGCCCTTCTGATCTTTCCTATGATCCCTTTTGTGCTCTTGACGATAATCTGACCGTGGGCACCAAAACTAATCCTCTAAATGGTATTTTACAAGACCAGTGCTCTAACCCCTGAGCTATGGAGCCTCTAAATGGTATTTTAAATATGTTTTCTGATTACTGAATTTCAATCTGTTAGCATTCAATCGCTCATAAAACTTTTTAAAAAGAGTTTGAATTCTAATGCCATTGTTCTAGCCTTTACTCTTTATTTAACAGTGAAGTCCGAATTAACTTATTGTATATTCACTCTATTTGTGAATTCTCATGTTTACAGTTATTTACATAGAAAACATTTTAATATAGAAGAACTAATTTGAAATTAGGCACTTTCATATAATGTGGGCAGTACGGGTGTACATTAAATCTACTATCATGCTGCTAAAAGGATCTTTATATTTTATTGGGGAAATCTGCCTTGTGTCTTGTAACAGCGGCACAGAGAAGAGAGTCCATAGGACATAAAATACCATAAGTACAGTGATGCAAAACATCTGTGTGGCAGACAGCTGCAAAGGTTGGAAGGGAGATTTTGTGGGAAAAGAAATATGCTGATTTCTGTTGGCTTCCTTAATAATGAAGCTAAAGGAACACTGGTAGTTTTCCAATTCAAAAATTTCTCCACGTGAATTCTTCTGGAAGGACACTCGGAATAACTTGGAGTTGCATTTTCACCTTTATTATAGTCACCATTAATACAGTAGCATTTATTCTTAAGGTATCTCTTTGTAGATATTTGTGGTTTTTAAAATTATTTCCTCTTTCTGGAATGGTTGAAACAAAGATCAGATATTCTGAGTTATGATGGAAATCAGCTGTTAAGTTGACGAAAAAGCCACCCAACCCCAAAGGAAGTCTGAGGTTTTCCATTCCAAATAGTAGAATTAATTAACTTAATTATAAGCAGACTTTTAAACAGAGCTCTAAAATTATTGAAAACCCTTATTTTTGAAAACAAAGTCACATAAATCCTGGCTTGTAAGGGAGATTCTCTGAGACATATTACTGTCACTTTACTATACTCCAGGACTAGACGAAGGCAACCCCAATGGTACAGTAATAATCACCAATGACATACAATTTAGTTTTTAAAATCTGAATCCTTTATTTTAAAACACTATAAAAGTATTTTCATAGCACTGTAAGAAGTTGCTAGCCTAGAACTTGGGTTGGAACATGGGACAACATGATCCACAGGTCTTCTTTTTGGCCCTAATGCCATATTATTTCCTTTTAAGTTAATTTCATCAGCCACGGAAATCAGAGGAAAAAAGCAAAATTAGCTCTTTGGCTGTTATTAAAAATGATTTTTTTTTCTAATATGAAGTGTGATAAGTGATTATGTTATGTTTCCATGGGAACTTTCTCTGTATGTACATTTTACTATTTCCCCAAAGAAAGCTGTTAGAAGACGAATATAATATTTGGCAGTGAAATGAGGTAATAGTTTTGGAATTTCAGAGGATAGAGAATCGAATTAAAAGAGAGATCATCAACCACACTTTGGCTCCTTAAGTTGTTCATGTCAATCAAAATAGACCAAATCTTCTTCCAGGAAATGCATATAGAAAAGGATTTTTCTTACGAGGAAAAAAAAATTATTTAATGTTTCGAACGAGTCCAATTATTTTTTGTTTAGTTTTGTTCCAACATAAAATGGTAAAAGGTAAATAGTGACAGACTTTGGAGAATATTTAAATGATACCATAATGTAAATGGCCACCAGCTTTTCATTCTAAAATTAGTGAATCTGGTCTTCAGAATGGTCTGGGGAATGACCATGGCTAATAACAGCTTATATCAGCCAAAAATAAAGAACCTGTTACAACTCAAGTTTGATTTACAACAAAATCACATCATTTTATCCTCAAATTATTATGATAGACATTAGTTTTTAAAGCAGTTTTGGGTTTTAGAGCAGTTAGATTTCCTGTGTACCCCTGCCCCTTGTCATGAACATCCTCCCCCATTATGAGCATTGCCCACTAAGTGGTGCATTTGTTACAACTGATGAACACACGTGGACACACCATAATCAAAGTTCATAGTACGTAAAGGTTCATCCTTTGTGCTGTACGTTCTGTGGGTTTGGACAATTACATAAAAACATATTTACGATTCTTCTGTCAGACACAACAGTTTCACTGCCCTAATATCATTAAGTTTTGATGGAATAGATGGAGGTCAAAGATACCCAGTTTAGTTTTCTAAGGACTCCTGTTAGGGGATTACTGAGAGTTAGACACAGATATTACAGATACTACAGACGTGACAACTCTCATCAGGAAGAACAGGCATTCCCCGTACTGCTAGTTGTAAGTCATACAGGATGTGATGAGACAATGACTACAGGTTTCCTGAGAACAGTTCTTTCTGAGTTTAGTGGTGACTAGTTGTTGATTTTTGAAAATCTGATTTATTCATGAGAAACAAAATCTTTGCATGCTAGGCTCTGCTGTATTTTCCCTATGTTGAAGAAGAATCTTGTCTATAGCATTGTCACTTTGATACTCAATTTAAATTTCTTTAAAAAGGAGAGGCCATTCTCTGTAAATCTGGAGGTATTATAGTGTAGCATTTTATGATGACATGTTACTTTTTATTGCCTGAGCCTGTTCTTTGTGATGCTCAGAGTTGTTTCCAGTGATTTGTAATTACAGACCTAAAATATATCATGTGGGTACTTTACTTCCTGTTCTACTTTTGCGTTTCATGCTAGAGTAAGCCTGGAACCAAGACCCTTGTAAGAGTTACAAACGTAGTGTGTAGAACATAGAGCAAAATGTGGATCTATCACAAATGCCAAGCAGCCTCTGCCAGAAATGTCTTACTGTTTATTAGAAACCCAAGGCTATACTGCAGAGTTGAAATGAAGGTGAAGACAAATGTCCCAACACCTGGACTCAAGTGAAGGGTGGTATTAAAAAGTCTAATATCCTGTTTTTATGAAATCCTCCACATTATGGACAATGTAATAGTTTCTATGTAACTCGGGTACATTTGATGTGGCTTTTTTGTTGTTTTGCAATCTGAGGCACTCCCTCTCCCCTGAGACAGAGCGCAGCTTGAGAAGGAGGGAGAAGAGGCAGCGGACAGAAGAAGCCTTCAGAACAGTATTAACACGTTTTCCTACTAGGCTCCAAGTTGCTGCTGTAGTTTCTGATAAGTAACCTAGCTACTGTTTCCAAACTCTGCGTTTATATGGTTTTGGACTTCTCCTTGTCTTAAAACTACAAAATATTCCTTTTCCTTAACCAAAAGCAGCCATTCATCCTTATGGGTGAAAGCAGTGATAAACCTTACCATGTAAAACAAGTGATGAGATTGTGACTATGATATGTTCGATTGTCTGCCCTTGAGTTAATAGAATTATAGTTTCTAGATGCCCTTCATCACAAAATACTTCTGGGTCACCCCAATATACACAGAAGCACTTCACAAACACTGGACGTACAACTTTTTATTAGTGACTTGTCTAATCAACTCTTTGAAATTATCTTTCTAGCTAAACAGAATATATCAGAGGCTACAACCATCGAACTGAATATCCTTGCAGAAACTGCATCATCCAGTCTTTCTGAAGAACTACAAATGGTACCCAAAGGAACACCACCAATCATCCCTCTAATCACCGAATTACCTATCATTACAACAAAGTCCCCTCCTGTGGGAAATATAGTCAATTTTGAGCAGAAAACCACAGTTCAGGCTCAAGCTATCACACACAGATTAGCCACTGAATCATCCACACCTGCTGGGAGTACCATGAAGCCTTGGGATATGGACTACTTCTCACCTTCTGCTTTAGAACCACTTGGAAAGCCAGACATACCTGAAATTCAGAAAGAAGTACCCCAAAGTACAACTGCCATCTCCCATCATGCTACCGATTCATGGGATGGTGTCAGGGAAGACATACAAACCCAAGAGTCAGTTACACAGATTGAACAAATAGAAGTGGGTCCCTTGGTAACATCAATGGAAATTTCAAAGCACATTCCTTCCAAGGAATTGTCTATAACTGAAACACCATTTGTGTCTCCAACAATGACCCTGGATTCCAAAACTGAAAAGAAAACAGTAAGCCCTATTTCTGAATCTCTGACCACAAGCCGCTATGGATTCACCCTAGGAGAAGATGGTAGTGAAGACAGATCTTTTACAGTTAGATCTGCTCAGAGCACCTTGGTCTTTAGCCAAATACCTGAAGTTGTTACAGTGTCAAAGACTTCAGAAGATTCCACCTCCACTCCACTAGAGGACAGGGAGCCAGTCTCAGCATCTACAATTCTTCCACCTGTAACTATACCTGACAGTGATGGATCATCCACAGACAACTGGGAAGAGAAACAAACTAATGGAAGGATAACTGAAGATTTCTTTGGCCAGTATGTGTCCACCACACCTTTCCCATCACAACATCGTACGGAAGTAGAATTGTTTCCTTATTCTGGTGATAAAAGATTAGTCGAGGGAATACCCACAGTTATTTATCCCTCTCCACAAACAGAAATGGCAGAAGGAAGAGAGAGAACAGAAATACTTAGTCCAGAGATGAGAACAGATACTTACACTGATGATGAAATACAGGAAAAGATCACCAAAGATCCATTTATAGGAAAAATAGAGGAAGAAGGCTTCTCTGGAATGAAGTTCTCTACAGCTTCCTCAGAGGAAATTCATCTTACAGAGTCTTCAGTAGAAATGACCAAATCTTTTGATTTTCCAACACTCACAACAGCAAAGCTAAGTGTAGTGCCAACAGAGGCAAGAGATGTGGAGGAAGACTCTACAACACCACCAGTTGAATTAGAAACAAATGGCTATCAAGATACTACAAAGTATGATGAGAGTATTACAACAGTGCATTTGAGCCACAGCACTGTAAGTGTGGAGGTGGTCACTGTATCAAAATGGGCATGGGATGAAGATAATACAACAGCGAAGCTTTTAGAGTCCACAGATGATGAAGGCCCTTCAAAATTGCCCCCTGCCTTACTCACCACGACAGAAGTAAGTGGGAAGGATAAAGAGATCCCAAGTTTCACGGAAGATGAAGGAGATGAATTTACTTTTATCCCAGATAGTACTCAAAAGCCATTAGAAGAGTTTACTAAGGAACACACAACAGACCATGGGAAATTCACAGTTGGATTTCAGCCAACTACATTAATTGGTATCGCAGAAAAGCCGACTTTGAGAGAGTCTACAGCCAAGGAAAGAGTTCCACCTATCACAAGCATGGAAGGCCAAGTTATTTACACAACCACAGAAGGAAGTGCTTTGGATGAAGGAGAAGATATGGATGTCTCTAAGCCAGTATCTACTGTCCCCCAATTTGCAGACACTTCAGACGTGGAAGGATTGGCATTTGTTCACTATAGTAGCACCCAAGAGCCTACTCCTTATGTAGACAGCTCCCATACTGTTCCTCTTTCTGTAATTCCCAAGACAGATTGGGGAGTATTGGTACCTTCTGTTCCACCAGAAGGTGAAGTTCTAGGTGAACCCTCTCAAGACATACGTGTCATTAATCAGACTCACCTGGAAGCAACGATTTCCCCTGAAACTATAAGAACAACAACAGAAATAACACAGAGAAGAGGTCAGGAAGAATTCCCTTGGAAAGAAGCAACCACACAGAAGCCAGTTCCTGCTCTCAGTTCTACAGCTTCCCCAACTGAGGAGGCAGCAACAGCTGAGGGTAAACAAGATCGTGATGGGCCACCATACACAGTGTCTGAAGACAGATTGGTGACAGCTTCTGAGAGAGTCCCAGTTGTCGAAACAACTCTAGTTGGAAAAATTGAGCATAGTACGTCTTATCCACCTGGTGCTGTCCCTGAGCACAAAGCAGAAACAGATGAAGTGGTAACCCTAACACCAAGCATAGGGCCAACAGTGTCTTTGAGTCCAGAGCCTGAAGAGGAGTATGAGACAGAAAGTGCTAGTCCAGGGGGATTTGTATCACCTTTCAGCACCCATGTTACCCAGCTTATAGAGGAAACCACTACTGAGAAAAGAGAGAAAACATCCCTAGATTATACTGATGTAGGCTCAGGATTATTTGAAAAGCCCACAGAACTCCCAGAATTTTCGATAACTAAAGCCACAGTTCCAAGTGATATCACTGCTGCCTTCACTTCAGTAGAAAGACTTCACACAATGTCAGCATCCAAGCCATCCCCAAGACCCACTGAGAAACCGCCTCTCATTGACAGAGAGCCTGGAGAAGAAACAACCCATGACATGGTAATCATCGGAGAATCAACATCTCGTGTTCCTCCCACTACCCTGGAAGATGTTGTAGGGAAGGAAACAGAAACTGATATTGACAGAGAGTATTTCACAACTTCAAGTACTCCCTCTGCTACACAGCCAGCAAGACCACCCACTGTGGAAGGCAAAGAGGCCCTCAGACCTCAGGCAATTTCCACTCCAGAACCCCCAGCAGGGACAAAATTCCACCCCGACATTAATGTTTTTATTATTGAGGTCAGAGAAAACAAGACAGGTAAGTCTTTGCTTTCTAGACATGCCAGTCAAGGCAATCAGCATTTTATCTTGAAAATTACTTTTGGAAAAAAAAAATCAACATGCCAGATGCTGCCATTAGAAGATAACTGGAGTGTGAAAAAAATTCTGTATTTTAGCTCCATATATTTGTACAAGAATTGGAAGAATATGTTATTTGGAAGAATGTTAGATACGATTGTATTTTAAAAGTCCTAAGAAGCCCTGCTTTGTCATCTAATATAACCAATCATCACTGTTACATCACTTCAGAACATGCAGACCAAAGTGTTTTAATTTCAGTGTCTTTCCATGCATTACTACTCAAGTGTAGTACTAGACTGTGTTAACATTCCATTGGTCTTTAACTATTAACCTTCAGTACTTACACTGTGGACAGCTAAAACTGTATTGCACATGTCTAGGGCTGGTAGAAGGGCATCTAAAGATTTGCTTTGGTTTTTTTTCTTTCCCAGGATTTTATAGGTTTGTTGTACAGCTTGTGGGGTCAGTACCAGGTCTGTAGTTGAAATGTTATTTTAATGTCAGTTCAGCATACTGTTAAGCTGTTGTCCTTGGGTATTTTAATCAGGCTTTAAATGTTTAGAACAAATGCAACCTAGCTCAGTTCTAGAAAATGCCATAATTCATTGTGTCACTTATAATTTCAGATATGGGTATGTCAGCATTACTTCTGTTCCCTAAAAACCAGGCTGTTAATGTTATTTATTTTATGATTTAATTGTTTCATCTTTAGGAATTTTTATGATGCCTTCTATCCTGCTCATATATTTTATTTTTCTTTCTGGCAAAAATTCTTAAAATCTGTTTCTTCATGGTGAATAACACTTGCAATTTTCATTATCGAACATAACTTATTCCTTCCTAAAGGTCAAACCACACCATCTTTTGACTTTGGTAAGCTGAGCTGAGGACACATAGTGAATACAGTTTAATAGATCAATTCAGGTTTGTATCTTTTTAATTTGGAAGTTGAGATCACTGATTTTAGTGAAGTTGCTGTATTCTAATTTGAACATGTGAATTGAAAGAATAAGTAATTATTTTTTTCCTTGACTGGGGTCCGAGAGGTTCAGCTAGGAGAATTTATTTATTTATTTATTTGTTTGTTTGTTTGTTTATTTATTTATTTATTTATTTACATGTTTTCTCTCTTACTGGGATATTCCTCTCAGGGTGTCATTTTCTTAAGAGTGGCGCTATCCTCATTAGAGGCTCAAGAGTGCACCTGTTGGAAACAAACAGGTAGCTCCGTTGTCAGGTCAGCTGGCTTCCAGTGTTGTAGGTGGAGACTACATGCTTCTAGTATCCAGAATGTACTTAGTGTAAAAGCTCTTGCGGAGCAGTAAATAGAAGGAAATACATTCCCAGAGTATTACTGTTAATCTCCACTTTCTCATACAGTTGAAAGAGGCCAGGATTGGACATTACTGTCCTGCTAATGAAGCCGTTTCTTGGAAACTGTATCATTTCTCCTGTCTGTTACATTCCTTTTCCACCCCTTGAAACTGGGGTCAGAAATAGAAGATGAGTTGCCAAGTAGTGGAAATGAGGATTGCTGTTAGTAGGGTTGGAAAAATGACAAGACGGTATTACTATGAAAAAGAAAAAGCGGAAGTGAACGTGAATTACTACCAGCACTTAATTTGAGAATTTTTTTAAAAATGCTTGAATGAATGACTATGCAGAAGTTTTTCCCAATTTAGATGACTCTCAAGTTAGTGTAGATACTCAGTTGAATCAAATAGTAAAACAAATAGAAATCAAACAGAAAACAGTAAAACCTAGTCTGCATTTAAAAATCTCTTGAAATGGGAAACTGTGTGATAAGGTTAAGGTGATCAAATTACAAAACAGAAAATGTGCAACTTGATCTCCCTGCAAGCATTGACAGTCATGGGAAAAATTTTTTTTGTTGGTAAATGGTGCCTCAAATAGAGGGTCTGAGTCACCTGACCCAGAAACCATTTATACAAAGGTGCATGTTTATTTTGGAGTTGTTAACTTAGTTCAGCTGGGTCTGGGAGACGTGCCTAAGTATGCCCTCTTCCTTCTTCCACTTTTAAAACATGGGACCATGATTTGCTTTCAAACTAGCTTTTCTTCAGTGTTGATAGCAGTAGGTCAGAAGACTGTGGAAAGGGAGTTTTTGGTTATCTCCATCAGGACGGGATTCCGATGTGTGTGTGGTGGGGCGGGCGGGGTATAGCCTGTATCTGTCTAGATCCCTCCCTCCGTCTCTCTGTCTTTCATCTGTCACTTTTGTATACTTTATATATGTCATCCTTCTTAAGACTAAAAGCATTGTTTATTGTCTTGACAAGACAATGAGGTTTACTCAGAACCAACTGCTTACTTTTATGAATTTTACTTGTTTTCTATGAGAAATTTAATTTTTCAAGCATCTTGAACTTTGGCAAGGGAAAACGTTAAAGCAGATGTTAAATTAATGGGTTCTAAGGCAGGTGTACGTTAATAAGGAAAAATACATATGTGCCTGGAAATCAACTTCTTTATGTGTCGAGGCACATTTTTCCAGATTGGAAAATCCTTGGTTCATGTATGAACTTGTATAAATCTATTCACAAACATAGAACCGACCTCTACATATACGGTATATCCAAGCAAGCAAAAATGCCACCCATGCTACACTAAACCAAGGCATTCAAAATTTTTTGCTGTGCTCAGCAAGTCATATAAATCTTGACTTTTTTTAAACTACTATGAAACAAAACGTGCTACTCAAGACACGTTTATGTTATATTTGCTGAAATGGGTCTTAATAGCAACTTAAGGTACTGTTGCTGGAGGGCAGCTATAGTTAGCAGTTTAAAAAAATCTGAAGGAACTTTTCAGCTCATAAAACTTTTATGAGCTGAAAAATGCTATGGGGTGTGTTTAACAGTGGTTCAGGGGATACTGAAAACATGACTCCTGTCTACTTCAGGAGTAATTTGCACACCTGCATTTTGAAAAATTATTGAAAGGTTTTCTTTGTGAACACATATGAAGTCTACAGAACTTAGTGGTGTAGGAAGAGTTTCTTCAATTCTCTATTTTTTTTTAAAGAACGCTCCTGTAAATCATCAAAAATGTCACAAGTGGTATGACAGAACTGTGAATGTCTTTAAAAACTGGTGTGCTGTTATCGTTAAACCAAATAATTATTTGGAAATGTACAGATATTAAATTCAAACATTATTGTGCAAATGCTCATAGTTATAACCTTAAAATAGATGGTTTGTTAGTTTTTTTTAAAATTTTTATTTATTTGATAGAGAAAGAGGGATCACAAGTAGGCAGAGTGGCAGGCAGAGAGAGCGAGAGAAGCAGGCTCCCTGCCGTGTGGGGAGCCCGGAGTGGGCCTCGATCCCAGGACCCTGAGATCATGACCTGAGCTGAAGGCAGAGGCTTAACCCACTGAGCCACCCAGGCGCCCCTTGTTAGTTTTTTTTAATAAGTTCATATACACTCCATACTATATTTAGTTAAATCTACAGCATGCCTAGTCCTTTGACAGATATTAAAAGAGGCACAAAATAAACATAAACCATAGGTCCTGCTCCCGAGGGCTTTAAATACATTCTGGGGAGCCAGTATTAATACTATCAGATATAATTACAGTACAGAAACATACAGTTACACACTAGGTAACATATCAACTATAAATGGCAGTTGAAGTCAGCGAAGGAAGGAATCAATGAAGACAGAAGTCAAAGAATATTTTATGAGAAGGGGAAAACTTTGCTAGTCCTTGCTGGAGAAGAAGATCAAAAACAAATTACTGAAAACCAGTTATTAGCCTCTTGCTGCCCAACAGAGGCTCATCAGTGGAGCTAAGGAGCCACAAGTATAATCAGGCATTTTCCTAAATAGCCCTGGGATGACAGAAGGGCATGGCCCACTCCAGAAGATGAATGCTTTCTTAGTGTTCACCTAGAAACCTATACAGGTGGGTGGACACCAGATATTCAGTGAACTTCAGGAGGGAGTATTCTCATACTACTTTCCTGTTCTTCAGTGATTCATGCTTTTTGACAAATGTAGCATCTTCTGTAGGTTAAGTAAGTTTAACTTTTTAAAATATATTCCCATGAAGTATAATGGTTCAGAGTTACACACTTGTAAAATTAAATGGCATGGAACTATTCTTTAAAGAGTGGGCTGTGTACTCTAAAAGGTGAGCTAAAGGTTTATGCCATCTTAATCCAAGTGATTTTTGACTTAGTATCACAGAAGCAGGTGCTAGAAGTTGGAGTCTGGAGTCAGCCTCTCCTGTACTTATCTGCAATGTAGACCCAGAAATTTCTTAGGTTCTCTGTCAGAACTTTTCGTCAGTAAATTAGATGTAATGACTATTATTGTATAGAAGGAATATTTCCTAAACTTTGACCCATACTCTTTTTTCCAAATCACAGGGATCATGAAACAAGATGATCACATGTGTATATGTACACACACATACATGTATACACACCTATACATATAATGTACAGATATATGTTTTCTCATTTACTCAACAAATAGTCAAGTAATGACCACACACAAGATTCTCCACTAGAACTGAATTCTTGAAGCACGCTCTGTGATTTTCTGGATGAACGTGGACAGGTGGTCAGTTAGCCCCACAGGATTGATGGCAGAAGCAGTTGACATCCTGGAAGGAGCCTTTGAAACAGGCCTGGGTTCATTGTTAGCATTGTAATTTCCATCTGTTTGGTCTTAAAAATTGCTTTATCTCCGGAGGCCTCAGTTGTTGTAACATTTAAAATATATGGTAATACCACAAACTCACCAGGTTGCTTAGAGGAGGAAGGGATCTCTTCGAGGGCTTGTCCGTCGCTGTGGTGGGCGCATCACACAGCTAATACTCCCATGACAATAAAGGACTCCATGTAGTGCCTGGCACATGGGGACTACTGAGTACAAATTTATCCCCTCTCTGCGCTGGAACACTTAGATTGTTTTGTACTGTAAATAGGTAAAAAAAAAATTGAGTTATCTTAAAAATTCAAGATTTAGACCACAGGGAGCCAAATATAACTATCCTATAGTATCTGCATCATGGTAAGAGCTTGTTAAAATTTTAATCCTCTATGAATCGTGTTTGTCTAGGGTGATGCCATTTTGGGTGCAAATCAGGGGCAGCTGCAACCCTTATTTAAAATTTAAATGTAGTGTTGATTCTACAGCACCTATACGTAGAATTCATTAGCTTTCTGTTCTTTCTTCATCTGTGAGAATTGGGCTTATGATTTTGATAACCACCCATTTAATTTTTTTTTCCCCAAAGAAAAAGATCTTTTCACAAATTTTTTATAAATTTTTTTCCAGGTACTAGGCCTAGTCTCTTCTTGCATATTCATGGAATGCATGGGCATTCCCTGCTGTCTTTTTGTTGTTGTCAAGGAAACCCCCAGTTCTCTACACAGGGATTACATTCTTCTTTCTTAATAGCTCTTAGATCATTCATTTGTGCAATGAATAAAAAATGTATTCATGGGCCCAGACAGTGTTCAGAACATTTTTGAGGGAAGGGATGTAGCCAAGGAGAGAGACGTGCATCGTGAAAGGAGCAATAGGGATAAAAGAAAAGGAAAAAGAAATGTTTTCTGAGGTTTCATTTTTATGAGGTAAAGCTGAAAATTGTATGTTTTCAATAAGACATTGCCTATTTATATCAGATTACAAAATGTATAACATTATACCTCAGTGAGGTCAGTTTGTCAGGTACCAGAAGAGTTGGTTATTCAGTTGCTTCATAGGTAGAATTATTCCAAGAAGGGGACCCTGGCTGCGGGGTAGGGATTGGGGATGTGTTTTGGTGAAAACTGTCGTATTTTTTTTTTCATTTGTATCGAAGTGCTTTGAATTTTTAACACCATAACTGAGGTGATAGAAAATGTAAAATAGTCTTTAATCCTAGGGCATCATGTGAACAACTGAGAACCTATTTTATGGTATTAAAAATGGTGTTCCTTAGAGAGGTATGCCACTGTTTAGACTTTTTGAGTAGGAATCAAGAGGAAAACACCTATCTATTGGAAAGAAGGCTGAAATTGTCGTAAAAAGAATGATTTGATTCTTGGGAGGAAAATAAATTATGATGAGCCTTCTAAATACTTGCTGGAATTATTGCTATAGTGGACAAAGTATTTCTCCATAAGTAATTTAAAGTGTAAATAGGAAAGGAAGACTCTCTGGAGTGAATGGAAAAGTTTAATCATATTTCAGCATCTGTATCTATAAAAATTTGACCTATCGTGTCACAATATTATGCCCAGATTTGCTCGCATGTGTGTAATTGGTACACATTACCTTGACTGACTTCTGGTGGCTTCATCTTTTGGCTTTGTGCCATGGTCTTGGTTTCTCACAGGGTGATTTAGTTGCTTTGGCCATGTGCTCCAAAGAGTAGGTTTCTGAAGGTTTTGGTTTTCCTAAGTTGAAAAAGGAAAAAGAAAATATATCAAGGTATATTTTTGTAGAGTATAACAGAATATAATATAGTTACCATTTTTCACTATGCTGCATTCTCCCCTTGCTCTACTCTGTAGGGAAGCCATTTTACTATCTGCGAATGAAGCATTCTCCTCCCATCTCTTCACACTCACTTCCAGGAAATAATTGGAGGTGTTGAAATAAAGTCATTCACTCAAGCTATTGTGTGGCTGGAGAGAAGAAGATAATGCAATCTATTGCTTAATAGAGAAGGCAACTTGAAATAATTAGTAAGCAAAATCATATATTAAAGACTATTTGCTTGCTTTAGTAAAAAGATAAAAATAGGCATAATATAAAATAAATTAATAGAAGAAACATCTTTAGATTTGGCTTCACAGGAAACTCTGGGCACTCATTCCCTTACTGAGCAGTCGCCCAGCTTGCCTGGGAGAGCCCAGAGCTACATTAACCAGGCACCAGGCAGCTAACCAACAGTGACGCCATTCTGAGCGATGGGGTTTTGAGAAACACCAGGAAATGGCCCAGTGCATAAATATTGCCAACACCACTTCTCAACCCTCGCTGTCTATTAGAATGACCTGGGAGCGTCTAAGTAAAAATGCCCGTGTCCCCATCCCTCCTCAGAAAATTCAAATTTGGATTTCTAGTGGGGGGACTTGGGCATTTATACTTTTGGTTAGTTTCTTTTCTTAAATTTGCTTCGTTTATTTTGCATTACTAGATATCTGTATTTTTAAATGCATCTCATGCGATTTTGATACACAGTGAGTGTTGAACATTAGTAAAGTAAAGGCTTTCTGACCTGCAGACAGCTGGCTGAAGTTGACACTACTGGGGAAAGGGGATGCTTTAAGCCTCTGCCAGTTAAGCTATATGTTACCAATTTTAAGGAGAAAAAGAATATGTCTGATTCAGTCTCCTCTGAGTGAAATGGTGTTCTTTGATCACATGTTCGGAAGGGTAGCTTTTGTTGCAAGTGTTAAAATGAATCTTGGCATCTGTAAGTAAGGAAGAAAATAGAATTAAATATCATTAAAATATATATTTTTCTAAATTTCAGGAAGAAGTTTAATTGAATCAGAAGTAATGGTAAGGGGTGGAAATATATGTCTTGAATTACCCAGACTGCATACCTCACTTTGCTATATCCATATTACCTTCTCTATATCAACATGGAGACTATAAGAAAATACATATGCTATGGCTTAAGGATTCTTTTGACTCTACTACTGAAGCGACTTTGTTCATTATACATTTACATTAAGAAAAATGGTGATTACCACCCTGATATAAGCCTATATGGAATGCCAGATTTGGAAAGAAGGTGCATTATTAAAAAATTTTTTTTCTTTGAAACTGTGTTTGCCCATTTAGATTATGTGGATTTTTATATCTAGAAGAGTCTTTTTTTTTTTTTTTTGACAGAGAGATAGAGAGCACAAGTAGGCAGAGCGACAGGCAGAGGGAGAGAGAGAAGCAGGCTCTCCGCCGAGCAGGGAGCCTGATGTGGGACTCGATCCCAGGACCCTGGGATCATGACCTGAGCCAAAGGCAACGGCTTAACCGACTGAGCCACCCAGGCACCACTCTAGAAGTGTCTTTACTGTTTGTGTTATCTGTGTGGTTCTTTAGTTGTATCTCAGAATTCGATCTGCTACTGCAATCAAAGGACAACAATTTCTTCAGTCCAAAATTCACATCTTTCAAAGGAAGTGTCGAACTCTAAAGGAATGTTAACATTTTCCTTCTTGGTGATAAAAAACTGAGCAGACATTCTTCCAACAAAATTCTCAAAGAGAGGCTGAGTGGCAAGAGTATGAAGCACTTTCATGTTTAAAGGATCCCTTCACTCACTTTAATTACAGAATACAGAATTTAGAATGGGAGGTGAGACAAAAATATAAACATAGCTAAGGAATTTATATACAAGAAACAATATGACCTAAGTCCTGTGGTGTACAAATCAAAGATACAACCAGTTTGGGCTGAGGAGTTTTAGAGAAGATGTCCTGGAGAATCGGGGGCTTTAGCTGGCTCATTCATAAATGCAGAGGTCAAGTTCAAAGGAGAATTTATGAAGCATTCCAAATTGGCAGTAGGAGGGCTCTTCTTGAACAGAAGTTGAGCCAGAAATGAGGAGGATAATAAGATAGGGACATGGAGTTGCTGGGCTTCAAGGCAGAGAAGCACAGAATTCTAACAGAGCTGAAGGAAGAGGATAAATATGGGGACAGTTAATGGGACTGTTCAAACACCCTGTTGAAGAGGTCAGGTGGAAGAGGTGAGCAGAAACTGCTATTGACTGTTGAAGAAAAGAGTAAAATAATTAAAAATAAAATGGTGTCTAGTAAAGTTTACCTTACCAGCTATAATTCAGAGGTCTTAGAAAGGAAGTATAAACATATTTATGAGAGGGATTTGTTTTACTTTACTCAAAGCTTTTACTTACATTTTAAATCCTTAATTCTGACCAAAGCATTTTTCTGGTGTTAGGATATTTGGTATCTATCTATCTGTCTATCTGTCATCTATCAAAGGCTTTGACAATGTTGGAAAACTAAAGTAAAAAGGATAATAAATGTACTGCATCTGGTTGGTTTTTGTTTATCCGATATATTTTTAAGCAACTTTGAAACCTAAATAACCTGACTTACTTCTCTTCCATATTCTTTATCTTATTGTTCAGAAATGCTTGAAGGTTCCAAATTTACTTGATTAAGCTCTCCAGGAAAGCCCTTGCTTTTTAAATATTGGAAGTTATAAAGTCCCCTGGGCCTTTTCTGTAAGTAAGAAGAGCCCACACTTGGTGGTATTTCCTTGAGCGCACTTAGACCAGATGCCTGTATCTAAACACACTCTTTCCACTTGAAGGAATAGCATTATTAGTGGATTATCTCAAGTTGGAGAAAAGAGATGATTCCCATTTATCATCCTCATAACATGTCTGCCTCTTAAAAGTGAGGCCATCAGAAACACTTATGTTGTTTATACACATATATTACCTTTTCTGGGTGTAAAATTGATGAATTGAGAAATATCAAGCTCCCACTCAGCAAGAGGAGGCTGCCAGTCTAAGGTAACATTCTTGGAACATGCACCAAATGAACCGCAGCTAGCAGAGTTAATAGGGAGATATGGTCACAGTATCCAATGCCGGTCTCCCAACCTTCAGATTAATCTCTCTCATCTCTGGGGAAATTGAGTATTGATGTAAATATCACCTGACTTTCAGTTATCGAGGTAATTAAGGATGAAAACATATCTGAAGAGATTTGGGGAAGGTGTTATATCTTGATTACTAACTTCAATTTTTGTAGCATATTGAGTCCGCACCATTTTTAGTGTCTCAAATTTTGAGACTGTTGGGGAATTTAGGATGTCTGAAAAGTCTGATTGAAATTTCTGTTAGGTGGGAGCGCCTGGGTGGCTCTGTCGATTAAACATCTGATTTCGGCTCAGGTCGTCATCCCAGGATCCTGGGATTGAGCCCCACATTGGACTCCCTGCTCAGCAGGGAGCCTGCTTCTCCTCTCCCTCTCCCCTCCCCCTGCTCGTGTGCTCTCTCTCTCTCAAATAAATAAATAAAATCTTTAAAAAATTACTTTTATGTTAGGTGATTTTCTTTGCTTCCTGAGGTGCTGGCATTTTATTTTTAATTTAAAATGCATCAAATATGAATAAAGTTGAGGCATTTGTTTCTGTCTGGTTGTTGGACCTATAGATTTTTTTTAAAGATTTATTTTATTTTATTTTATTTTTTTTTTTTTTTAAAGATTTGACACAGAGAGAGAGATTACAAGTAGGCAGAGAGGCAGGCAGAGAGAGAGGAGAGAGGAGGAAGCAGGCTCCTTGCTGAGCAGAGAGCCCGATGTGGGCCTCGTTCCCAGGACCCTGGGATCATGACCTGAGCCGAAGGCAGCGGCTTTAACCCACTGAGCCACCCAGGCGCCTGGACCTATAGATTTGTGTCAGAAAACATATAAACATCTTAAAGAACTTCAGACTTTCTCTATTTAAATTCTATAAGTATTCCTCAGCCACTTTAGTATGGTTGCCTATTGTATTTATGAAATAAAGAAATAAAATATTTTTGTTGCACATTAAAATGAAATCCATTTTACTAAAGAAATGTGATCCTAATATATCTCTGCTGAGTAAATTGGTATAGAGTTATATTTAATTAAAACCTCTTAAATTTAAATTGTAGAATTCCCTGAGGAGAACGTGAGCTTTAGCCAGCTGCCTATGCAAGTTAGCAACATTGTTTTGTGTCTGCTAACAGCATGACTGGAAGACTGTGCCATGTTCACAAAATTCTACCATGAAGTACTTAAAAATACTTGGTGAATAATTTGAGGTCAGCTAGCAATTAAACGTTGTGTGAAATGCCATTAAAAAAATCTATTAACTGTGGTACTAGTATATTCAACTCAAGCTGTTAAAATACATTTGTATAAACATAGAACAGATTATACATACACTGTATAGAGTTCTGTGGTTTGACTCTTGAAATCCAAATAAATGTTACATTATCCTTAGAATAAAATTCTAAAATAGAGTCTTTTATAAGGACTTGTTCATCTAAGAGCTGGGAACGTTGATTACTCCATTAGGTTGCACTGTTAATAGCAACTAGAGCAGGTCATGATTCTGGAGTAAGATGCCTGCTTTTACAATAGCACAGGTATCCCCCCACCACAACCCACAAAGAAACTTTTATGGTTTGCAATCATGATAGTACTTATAACTCTCTAATAACATGTGTGGTGGGTGGGGATAGTAACAAGAAAGAGGGATGAAGAAATAATTTTGTTTATTTTTTTAAAAGATTTTATTTATTTATTTGACAGAGAGAGAGATCACAAGTAGGCAGAGAGGCAGGCAGAGAGAGAGGAGAGAGGAGGAAGCAGGCTCCCTGCTGAGCAGAGAGCCCGATGTGGGCCTCGATCCCAGGACCCTGGGATCATGACCTGAGCCGAAGGCAGAGGCTTTAACCCACTGAATCACCCAGGTGCCCAAGAAATAATTTTAAAGACTGAAAAACAAAAAGGAACAAATAGGAATCTGGGTGAGATGTCTGGTAGCAATGACAGGAGTATGGGGTGGTGGGAAAGAACTCGCACATCCATATTGGGTAGACTTCAGAGCTCCCACCCCCTGTGAGATTTTAGAAGTATGGGAACATACTAGCCTCACTGACAGAATAAAATGTAGATTGATCTGTAGAGAATATGTTGGTGGAAAAAACTCACCTTTGAAGCCCTAGACAATGAACATTTCCCTCACCCTCAAAGCAATATGAAGAAACCTGGTGAAACCATTTGAAAGCTGACACAACTTATTTAAGCAATGAATATTAGCCACTTAGTTGTGAGACTAGGGAAAAGGGAAACAAAATAATTTCAACTCTTATTTTGTATCTGTTTTATTTAAGAATTCCCCTTTAGTAGAAAATTTTTGTGACACATATCAAATGAGCACTTTTATTTTTTTTTAAGATTTTTTAATTTTATTTATTCATTTGACACAGAGAGAGAGATTACAAGTAGGCAGAGAGGCAGGCAGAGAGAGAGGAGAGGGGAGGAAGCAGGCTCCCTGCTGAGCAGAGAGCCCGATGTGGGCCTCGATCCCAGGACCCTGGGATCATGACCTGAGCCGAAGGCAGAGGCTTTAACCCACTGAATCACCCAGGTGCCCAAGAAATAATTTTAAAGACTGAAAAACAAAAAGGAACAAATAGGAATCTGGGTGAGATGTCTGGTAGCAATGACAGGAGTATGGGGTGGTGGGAAAGAACTCGCACATCCATATTGGGTAGACTTCAGAGCTCCCACCCCCTGTGAGATTTTAGAAGTATGGGAACATACTAGCCTCACTGACAGAATAAAATGTAGATTGATCTGTAGAGAATATGTTGGTGGAAAAAACTCACCTTTGAAGCCCTAGACAATGAACATTTCCCTCACCCTCAAAACAATATGAAGAAACCTGGTGAAACCATTTGAAAGCTGACACAACTTATTTAAGCAATGAATATTAGCCACTTAGTTGTGAGACTAGGGAAAAGGGAAACAAAATAATTTCAACTCTTATTTTGTATCTGTTTTATTTAAGAATTCCCCTTTAGTAGAAAATTTTTGTGACACATATCAAATGAGCACTTTTATTTTTTTTTAAGATTTTTTAATTTTATTTATTCATTTGACACAGAGAGAGAGATTACAAGTAGGCAGAGAGGCAGGCAGAGAGAGAGGAGAGGGGAGGAAGCAGGCTCCCTGCTGAGCAGAGAGCCCGATGTGGGCCTCTATCCCAGGACCCTGGGATCATGACCTGAGCCGAAGGCAGCGGCCCCAACGCACTGAGCCACCCAGGCGCCCAAATGAGCACTTTTAAAAATATATCTCTTCTTCTCACTCACTGTTTAGTGTAATGTGCTGATAGTTTTTTGGTGGTCACCAGCTTCGTGGTACAATGAGAAGCATAAGACAAAACAGCTTAAGATGTTTCTGTGTCTTCTACTATTCTGAAAGCAAGTCAGATCAGATACTTGGGAGGCAGGTATAAAAAGGAATCCTAGATTAAATGTAATGATTGGTACATTTGCAATATGTACACCCCAAAATTTTCCTTTTCAAATAAAGGGAAAGGAGTTTACTAAGGCCATTTTTCTAGCCTTTTGGAAAGGGTGTTTTTTTGAAAAAGAGGAAGAGGCAGGCAGACAGAGTTGGAAGATATTCTTGGAGGTTCTAGGTCTCTATAGAGTTGCAAGCAGGTGTCTGCAATACAGTCTGACACATAATAGGTAGTACATTTTATGCAGTCAGTTGTCTTCTGGGAAGATAATACAGTTGGGTGGCATGCATGGTTGTGATAATGAATTTAATTTTCTGTGCAAAAACCAAGATGCAAAGGCCAACTCTGCTATGTTTGTTTTGCTGCGATTGAAATATTGTGATTTTACTTAGATCAGAAAATGGAGTATATTGCATCTAACAGTTGAATCTTTTGGTAAAATATTCTGATATGATAGTCTAAAATGCTAAGGGAGGTCCCCATAGATTCATGTGCAATGAGAAATATGGAAGTTCATTATCCAAATGGAAATTGGACTAAAACAATGTTATACTTTGTTCATTGGAACTAAAATTAGAGAATATAAAGTGAATGCTACTGTCTGTTATTAATCGAATTAAGTAGATTTAATAAGAATTGCTGGTCAATGAAATTATTATATAAATTGTTGATTTACAATTATAGTTCTTCTTTGTTTTCTATCCTAGGGGAAAAAAACATTTTATTTTAAATTATTCATTCCTTTGTAAAACATTTAAATGAACATCATGACATGTCAGTTCCTTTGACACACTGATAGTTGATGCAGTGACATACTTTAGTGTCTTCTCTTTCTCTCTTCTCTGCTTTCTTCACCCCACTTATTTTTAGAACTACCAGCTTCCTACATTGATGGGACCTCCATTTATATTCACCCAGAAGATGATGGGATATGTTTATATCAGTTTTTCTTTTTCTACTGTTTTTTTAAGTAAGAAATTTATTTAGAAACCTATATAAACCTATACAGCAATGAGTATTGTTTACCCTGTTCCTGGCCTAGGAGTTTATAAATAAACACTATCAAGCAGTCATTTCCTTATTTGTCCTATGTTTGTTTGGAGAAGCTTGGCTGAGTGGTTAGTTTTATCTCCATTATTTATAAAACAGTATAAAATGTTGGGGGGTTCTTTATATGCTTGACACAGACCTGTGTTTCTTATTTAAAGTTCTTTCTGTATTTAAATGAAAGATACTATGTGAATTTAGTGTCCATGTGTGTGATACTTCTTGATGTGAATTCTAGTTTTATTTACACCTCATGAAACCTAATGAAAAAGGTTGAATGTAAAGTGAGAATATTAGCAATTGAAGATAGGCATATTTTTGAAGCTCCGGTTAGATGCTATAAAGTTGTACAAAATAGTTTAACTGAGTCTGGCTTATTTCAGCTATGTTAAAATAGTATTAACAGTGAGAGACTACTTAATTTGGTGACTAGGTAAAATTACTGACGTGGTATTTCAAAAGATTCATTTGTACAAAGGCATTTAAAATATATTCTCATATACATATATGTACATATGCATATATATTATCTCACATTTTTTCATAGCAAAACAGTGGGCTTCATTGCAAGCCATATTAAGAGGTGAAGATTTTTTTTTTTATTTTTATTTTTTTTATTTAAAGGTGTTTTTTTTTTANAAATAGTATTAACAGTGAGAGACTACTTAATTTGGTGACTAGGTAAAATTACTGACGTGGTATTTCAAAAGATTCATTTGTACAAAGGCATTTAAAATATATTCTCATATACATATATGTACATATGCATATATATTATCTCACATTTTTTCATAGCAAAACAGTGGGCTTCATTGCAAGCCATATTAAGAGGTGAAGATTTTTAAAAAATGNCCCGATGCGGGCCTCGATCCCAGGACGCTGAGATCATGACCTGAGCCGAAAGCAGAGGCTTTAACCCACTGAGCCACCCAGGCGCCCAAGAGGTGAAGATTTTTAAAAAATGTCCTCTTTTAAAACATATACACCATGAGACACTGTAATATCACAGTAACAACTCAGTGATCTAATATTGAACGAGCTTTTGCTTTTAATTACATTTTTTGAAAAATGTAAGGCATTTAATCATGTTCTTGTTTGGCAATTAGGAGTTGTTGCAGCATCTGTGGCAGAAATCATTTGTCTTCATTTTATATTTTTGTAATATGCTAGAGTTATGTGTTGATCTCACTTCTCTTATGATAGAAGTATTTTTTATTCATTTGAATACCCATAAGCCTTTGTTTCCGTAGTTGAAAGTCTGAATGTCTGAGGGAGGGAATGAGAGGGAGATTTGGTTATAGGACAGATGGTTAGGGTAAGTATAACCCAGCCCTACACAAGTAATATTTTATGGAGATTATGCAGGGAAGATGTGATGGAATACAGAGAAGAGTTTTCTTTAACTGAATAGTTTCTTTAACTGAGTTTTCTTTAACTTTTAGTAGGGTGAAAGGGATAAAGGTAAATATAGTATATGTCTTCCAGTTACATAAAAGTCTTGTGGTCTTTGGTTTTCTAAGCAAACCATAGTTAAAAACATAGAGGAGCTTCTTAGAGTTTTTATTGATAGTTCCTATACTTCTGAATTCATTTTGGTGCATGAAGAATACCAGCAAGACCCGTTCCTTCTCAATAGGGTTTTTTCTCATCTGCTTATCAGTAAATGATTGATGTTGATCTTTTCATACATGGAAAGGAGTAGCTTCTTGCGACAGGAACAGTCTTCCTACCAATGGGGTACAGGGCTGGCTCCGTCATAATTATTCCTTCTGTAAGCTTCTCAGGTTTCACCTGAGTGTATGTGGCATGAATTGGGGCTTGGCTGAAAATTAATTCTGCAACAGTATTCCTGGGGTGGGAGAGTGAGACTCTGTGCAATCCTCCGTGCTGCTCTTTGTCTTCTTCATGGGCCTTTGCACACACCAGCACCTCTTCACATGGCTGTGACACTGGGACAAGGACAGCTGCACTGGCAGAAATCTCTCCTAGGACAACTGAATTCCACTCTGATAAAAGTGAGGGCCCAGAATTTCCTCCTTCCTGGTGCCCAGACAAGGAGTTTGGCTGGTGTATTTCTGGAAGCAGAAGAGTCCATTGAGTTTAGTGGATGGTACCTTATAGTAATTTACAATCTAGGAAATGTTCTGAGGATATGTGCTATTTAAAGTGTGCTAGTTCAGATGTTTAGATGTGACTCCTGAACTTCCCTTGGAGAAAATGTTAATAAAAAGAACTGTAACTGACCCAGTCCAGATGGGTCATGAAAGACCCATCAGGGGTACCTGTCATGAAAGACAAAGGTGTAAAGTGTGGTGGGCTCTTCCTTCCTTCCTGTTGTTCTCAGTGAGCTCTCCCTGCACATAGCCCCCATGCAGGGCTTCCTGCCACTGTGTCTGGGCCATGGCTGCAGACTTTATAGCTATGGGCCATGGCTGCAGACTTTATAGCTAAATCTTGTCTCACTGTTACACTGGGGAGGGGCTGTGGTTGCACTGTGAAAGGGCTATAAAGAAACCTCTCTTTTACTTTTCTGAAAACAGTCTTCTCTAGGACAAATTATGGCAAGAGATGGAATCTCTTCTCATTTCCTTATTGAATAGAGGGTGCCTCAGCCTCCTGTTACATAAAAAAATAATTGATTACTTTTTCTGTGTGATCTGGTGAAATGGTCTTAATTTTTCTTTTCTT
Organism: Ailurus styani; assembly: GCA_002007465.1. Classification (NCBI taxonomy): domain Eukaryota; kingdom Metazoa; phylum Chordata; class Mammalia; order Carnivora; family Ailuridae; genus Ailurus; species Ailurus styani. The sequence continues at coordinate 2,557,843 of LNAC01000319.1, read as the reverse complement.
TTTTTTTTCAGTTCACACGCATATGAATTCCCACATTTCATGATTACAATGTATATATGTGACTTCTTGTTTCATTTTAGGGGCCTTGCTTTGTTAAACATGTTGAAGAGTTCTCATAACCTGTTCCTATAATCTTTTATTGAATTTATTTTTCCTATTGTTAATGTGAATCCACAAATTTGGAGACTGAGAACCACGTGTAGAAGGGTGGTTGCACTTTATGTGAAAAGATTTGAATCCTTCTTTGTGTGCATGAGCGTGATCAGCCAGCCTTGCTATCGATTTCTTCTGTCATACACTGCCAAATCTTCTATTCAAGTATTGTGAAAACTCTTTGTTTCTTTCAGGTCGAATGAGTGATTTGAGTGTAAGTGGTCATCCAATAGATTCAGAATCTAAAGAAGATGAACCTTGTAGTGAAGAAACAGATCCAGAGCACGAGCTAATTGCTGAAATTTTACCCGAGTTTATTGAAATAGATCTGTACCACAGTGAGGAAGACGAAGAGGAAGACGAAGAGTGTACAAACGCTACTGACGTCACGACCACCCCGTCGGTGCAGTACATTAATGGGAAACAGCTAGTCACCACGGTGCCCAAGGACCCAGAAGCAGCAGAAGCTAGGCGTGGCCAGTTTGAGAGTGTTGCACCTTCTCAAAATTTTTCAGACAGCCGTGAAAGTGAAACCCATCTGTTTGTGATCACTGAGACCAGATTGTCTACTGCCGTGCAGCCTAATGAATCAAAAGAAACAACTGAGTCGCTTGAACTTACGTGGAAGCCTGGGACTTACCCTGAAACACCCGAACATTTTTCAAGTGGTGAGCCTGATGTTTTTCCCACAGTCCCATTCCATGAGGGAGAAGCCACAGAGGGGCCAGAATCGGTCACAAAGAGAGGGCCTGAACTTGATAATCTGGTCCGTGAACATATGGAACCTGTACCTCTGTTTTCTGAAGAGTCTTCAGGAGATGCTGCCACTGACCAAGAATCTCAAAAAATGATCTTTTCAAGGGCTACTGAAGGAACATTTGTTGAAGAGGCAGACAAAAGTACTTCTATCGCATATACTCCAAGTATGATTCCAAGTTCTGTGTCAGCAGATGTTTCAGAGGGTGTATCAGTTGCCTTCACAGGAAATGCTGTCCCTGATGGCCCATTGTCCACTGTAGAAAGCTGGGTAGAAATAACCCCTAGAGAAAATGTAGAGCTCTCGGGGAGTCCTTCAATTCCATTTCCAGAAGGCTCTGGAGAAGCTGAAGAAGATAAAAATAAAATGTTCACTGTGACAACTGATTTATCAAAAAGAAATAGTACAGATATACTGGTTACTTTAGGCACCAGCAAGATCATGATCACAGAAAGCCCTTTTGATATTCCTGCAACAACCTTTTATTCCATTTCTCAACAAACTTCTGCAGAAGTAGCACCTACCAAATTTGGAGAAGAAGCAAACGCTTCAGAGTGGGTCTTCAGTACATCTCTTGAGGGAAAGAAAAGGAAAGATGAGGAGGAGGGAACCCCAGGTACAGCTCCTACAGTTCAGGTACATTCATCAACACCGAGATCAGATCAATTGATTTTACCCTCTGAATTAGAAAGCTCAAGTGAAGCTACATCTAGCGATTCAGCATCTGCTACCACGAACAGTTTTATGTCCTTGACAAAAGCCACGGAGTCTGAAAAAGAAATGACAAGTTCTACTCTTGTCTTTACAGAATCAAATATTTTAGACAGTCTGGGGACACAGACTGCTAAGCCTAGCAGTAGCAGTCAACCTGAGGTTCAGGAGGGGCTGTCTACTATTCCAGGGAGACCCGCCTCTCTCTCTATGGAGCTGGGGTCTGGAGAAGCTGCTGCTGACCCAGAAATAGCCACTGTTTCTTCATTTCCATTAAATTTAGAGTCTGAAAGTCCAACCAGAAAGGAAGCAGCTGGCACTTTGTCTCCCCATGTAGAAACTATATTCCCTTTTGAGCCAACAGGATTAGTTTTGAGTACTGTAATGGACAGAGGGGTTGCTGAAACTATAAGCCAAACATCCAAAGAAAACTTGATTTCAGAGGTCTCAGAACAAAATCATGGGCCAGGAATAAAGGGCTTTTCTACAGATTTTCCTTTGGAAGAAGATTTCAGTGGTGACTTTAGAGAGTACTCAACAGTAACTTATCCCATAGTAAAAGAAGAAACAGTAATGATGGAAGGCTCTGGAGATGCAGCATTTCAGGATACCCAGATATCATCATCCGTAATACCTGCTTCAGATCACAGCAACAACAGAGCTGACTCAGAAGGACCCAGTAGCACCTCAGTCAGCACTTCTGCCTTCCCTTGGGAAGAGTTCACAGCCTCAGCGGAGGGCTCAGGGGAGCAGCTGGTTTCAGTAAGCAGCTCTGTGGACCAAGTGTTTCCTAGTGCTATGGGGAATGTTTCTGGTACAGATTCTCCATTTATTGACCAAGGATTAGAAGAAGATGCTATTAATGAAGGCGATAAAAGGACCACCATTTTACCAATAGCAGAAGCTGAAGGTACTGAAGCCACAACAGAAAAGGGGGAAATGACAGTCAATGGAACAGTTTCAGTGAACTTTCCCCAGACTATGGAGCCAGCCAAATTATGGTCCATGCAAGAAGTCAACCCTGTAAGGCAAGGAATTGAAAGTGAGACAGCATCAGAGGAAAAGATTCAAGAGCCAAAATCTTTTGAATCCCCTCAAGGCTCTGTTGCACCAGAACAAATAATGTTTGATTCACAAACATTTACTGAAACTGGACTCCAAGCCACAGATTATTCTACACTAACAGTGAAGAGGACTGACAGTGCTGCTGAGGAAATGGAGAAGGAAGGCATTTCCTTTGCTGATGTGTCTACTCCAGATCCAGAGGCAAAGGGCTTGGAACCCTATACTGCTCTCTCTGAAGTTACTGAAAAATCCCATTTTTTCTTAGCTACTACCTCAGTGACTGAATCTGTATCAGCTGAAAGTGTAGTTACAGGTTCTCCAATCCAAAAGGAGGAAACTATAAAACCCAAAGTTGTAAGGCCAACAGTGAAAGAGTCAGATACTGATCTTTTATTCTCCGGACTGGGATCAGGAGAAGACGTTTTGGCTACTACAGCGTCAGTGAATTTTACTGAAATGGAACAAATCATTACCACATTCTCTCCCCAGGCTTCTCACATGGAGAGTTTAGAAACCAGCCTCATAAGTGATACAACCGAAGACTATGAAGAAATGGAAAATGTAACAAATGAAGTTAGACCACCCATTTCCAAAACAGACAGCCCCTCTGAAGATAGTGAGACAGCGTCCAGCACAACCTTACTAGAAATTTTAAGTGACACGAGAACTGAAGGACCTTCTACAGCACCTCTCACTTTCTCCACAGATACTGAACATCCTCAAAATCAGACCCACGGTCAGGCAGAAGAAATCCAGACTAGTAGACCACAACCAGTGACTGAACAAGTCTCTAATGAGAATTCTTCAACTGTGGAAACAAAAGAAACACCAATCCCTCCCTCTGATATTCTGGCTAGAACTTATGGTCTTGAAACAGCCACAGGATTTGTTACATCAGCACCAAAACCATCTGACTTCCTTTATGAACATTCTGGAGAGGGATCTGGGGAATTGGATATGGTTGATTTAGTCCACACTTCTGGAACTACTCAAGCAACCCGGCAAGGAAGCACCACATTTGTTTCTGATAGATCCCTGGAAAAACATCCTGAGGTTTCAAGTGCTAAAGCTCTTACTGTTGATGGATTCCCAACAGTTTCAATGTTGCTGCCACTTCATTTAGAGCAGAATGAAAGCTCCCCTGATCCAACTAGCACAGTGTCAAATACAGTGTCATACGAGAGGTCCACAGAAGATGCTACAGATAGTTTCCAAGACCATCTCAAAGGATTTGAAGATTCTACTGTAAAACCTAACAGAAGAAAAACCACTGAAAACATCATTATAGATCTGGACAAAGAGGACAAGGATTTAATATTGACAATTACAGAAAGTACCATCCTTGAAATTCTACCTGAGCTGACATCAGATAAAAATACTATCATAGATATTGATCACACTAAACCTATATATGTAGACATCCTTGGAATGCAAACGGACATAGATTCAGAGGTACTATCAGGACCACATGGCAGTAGTGAAGAAAGCGTTCAAGTTCAAGAGAAGTATGAGGCAATTGTTAACCTTTCTTTAACTGAAGAAAACTTTGAGGGCTCTGGTGACCTTCTGCTGGCTAACTACACACAGACAACACATAATGAATCCATGCCTTCTGAAGACAGAAGCCACTTAAATCCTCTGGGCTTTACCTTCACAACTGGACTCCCTCTTCCTAGCACAGAAACAGAATTAGGTATTTTGCTTCCCACAGCAACATCCCTGCCCCTTCCTAGTACATCTGCCACAGTTAGTCCAGAGATTGAAGAACCAAAAAGTGAAGCAAAAGCCCTGGATGACATCTTTGAATCAAGTACTTTGTCTGATGGGCAAGCTATTGCAGACCAAAGTGAGGTAATATCAACATTGGGCCATTTGGAGACACAGGATGAGTATGAAGAAAAGAAACATGTAGGTCCTTCTTTTCAGCCAGAATTCTCATCAGGAGCCGAGGAGGCACTGATCGATCCTACACCCTACGTAAGTATTGGTACTATCCACCTTACGGCTCAGAGTTTTACAGAGGCACCTAACATGATGGAAGGATCCAGTCCCTTGGATTACACTGATACAACATCAGCAGTTTCAGCTTTTGCAAAGTTGTCCTCTCAGACACCATCTCCGCTCACTGTCTACTTAGGCAGTGGAGTTTCTGAACGTGCAGAGGGCCATCCGGCAAGTGCTGTGCCTGGTACAGATGCTGGCACATCTCAGAGATCTCCAGGAAAACTCACAGATATCGAAGTGACTTTCACATCATCGAGTGAAGAGCTCGTTCACATAACCGAGCCTCCATCTTTACCTCCTGATGCTGGATTAGAACCTTCAGAAGATGAAACTCATCCTAAGTTATTAGAACAAATGGAAGCTTCTCCCACAGAACTGACTGCTGAAGAAGGAACTGAGATTCTCCAAGATTCTCAAACCCAGACCAATATTCAACTTTCTGGAGAAACAATGAAGAGCAATATTAGATCCCCTGAGCCTGGAAATATGGTCACAACTGCGGGTGAAATTAAGTTAGAAGGTGCTACACTGTGGCCACATTCTACTTCTGCTTCTGCGATTTATGGAGTTGAGGCAGATATCATGCCTCAGCCCAGCCCACAGACTTCTGAGTGGCCCACCGTACCTTCCTCTCTGGAAATAAACCCTGAAACCCAAGCAGCTTTGATCGGAGGGGAGGATTACACAGGAGCAGCATCAGAACAACAAGTATCAACGAGAATTCTTGATTCCAATAACCAGACAACAGTAAGCATTGCAGAGTTAAATACTGAGCTTGCAACACCGTCATTATCCCTTCTGGAAACTTCTAATGAAACCGGTTTCCTGATTGGCATTAATGAGGAGTCAGTGGAAGGCACAGCAGTCTATTTACCAGGTAAGGTCACAACATTGATAAATCTGTTTCCAAACTTGGAAACAGTCCCTTGATCCTAACACATCTATGCATATAGTTTTTATTGTGATATTAAATCAATGGGGATTTTTATATTAGTCACATAACCATGGGACAGGCCACATTACCGAGTCCATAATTAGAAGCAAAGAATGTAGGTATAGATTATTTCTGGGCTTCATATATATATTCTTTGTATTCTTCTGGATTTTAGAAACAATGTACAATTGTGACAAAGAAAAAGTGAAATTGTTAATGGTGTAAAAGTTCAGTTTGGTTTTACCCATAACTAAAATATTGCTTTGTCATATGCCCTGTAGTTATATATCTTAGTTTAAAAACAGGGGGGGGGAAATCCCATTTTTAAAAATCTCTCATTGAAGGGTGCTATTATGGCAGTATCAAAATCTGTCAGGCCTTTAAAATGTTTTGATTGGTAAATAACTCTAATAAATATCCACATAGTTTGTGCAATATCAGTTATCAGTTCATACTTGTATGTAATTTCCTTGCTCCAGATAGTCTGTATAATGCTTCTAGCACGGTGCCTAGCCAGAGGGGGTATATATTTGCGCCCTGCCTGTCAAAAGAGGACTTTTTTTTTTTTAACTGAATGAACAGAAAGCATGAATTTGATATTGGTTCATACAGATTCTCTTACGTGATCTTCACAAAAATACTGTGTTAATATTATCATTATCCCCATATGATTATCCCTACTTAAAAGGGTGGGATGTGGACGTTCAGAGAAGTTCTGTAATTTGCCTGGAGTTGCATAGCCACACACACCATGGCATTGGTGGGAATTTGAACCCAGATCAGATCCACTCCAAAGTCATGGTCTTTTCATTGCTCTTTGCTGGTTTCCAATTAATATAGTATAAAAATGGAAATTGATATTTCATGATGTATAAACCAGAAATCTTGGAATATTTACTTTGTAGAATTTATTGTCCTTTTAATCTAGTTTGATAATGCTGAGAGCAGTCTTCTTTAAGGGGGTATTTTCTAGTAATGTTATTTAAATAACAAGGCCAGTGGAATCCACAAATAGCCATTACCACCTAGTGACCTAGTGAAAAAGAAAAAAACAAATCGGTACTTCAAGGGCTGTGTTGTTGAAAATATGTTTTATTTTAATGAATATGTTTTACAGCATGGCTATACTTAGAATTATTCTCCTGATCGTTTCAGTGTTATCTTTTTGCCACTAACGGTCCTGTTTGTTGTGCTTCAGATAGAGTAAAATAATCAATCAAAAAGTACAACTTTTATAAATGACTCAAAGTATTTTGTGAATATAATTAATCGGAGGTGGTTGATGGATTTTTTGTTATTGTTGCTCTCACTCTGTATTTAATCTGTAAATGATAACCTAGTAACCTGGCCAATATTTATTCTCTTATAATTTAGTTGAAAATTCCTCAGGTTGGTGAAAATACAATACAGAAATCATGGGTAAGTCATAGAGAGTTAGGTTTGACAGATGGGTGAGAAATGTGTGCCAGTAATCCAGACCATAGGATTTACCTAGAATGAAAGCTTGCGTCTTCATTGCAAAGCAAATTGTGACCTTAGGCAAATTCAGTCAACAGAGGCTCACATTGGATTGCCTAGTTTCAAAACAAAACTTTTCTCCTAATCTAAACTACTTTAGGTTTACAGAGGACCTACTACTCTCTTGCCAAGTCCTTGTCCCATAGTCTCAGCATGGTGTCTGGAGTCTGTGGTGGGAATAATAATACTTCACATTTGTGTGGCACGTCGCAGTTTTATCAAGTACTGTCACATATGTGTCATTTTGGTTTTGCATCTAGGGCAGTGTGTAGATGTGTTGTGGACAGCATCCTTGACGGAAAAGCAGTGTCCTTTCAAAAGCAGAAGGCTAAAATGGCTAGGGAGATTTTGCTTATTTTTAGAACTGTAGGAGAAAGAGTCTTAAAAAATTAGGGTCATTTTTGAAGAAGTAGGTGTAAGCATCTGAATCAACCTGATTATAATGTTGAACCCATGCATGTGAATGTCGTGTCTGTCAAGACTTTCTCATAGTCCAGAATTTACTTAACACTCAGAAAGTTTGAGTTTGACTTTCTTGTGTGGAAAGGCTCAGTAACCTTCTGGAGCAGTGCCTGCTTATTTGATTATTCCTTAAGTTTGTGCTTCATAAGTAGATATCTTTTTTCATATGTAATTACTTCAGGGTTTGGGGACTGAAGATTCTTGAAAATATGGTTTTTATTCCATATATAACCTATTTATCTCAATTATTTTGTAAGACTTTCGACTTTCATCTGGATTTTTAAACATTTTGAAACATAAGCAATTCTGAAAAAGCATTCAGATAATAAATAGAAGGAACTCGTGTAAATACAGTTATCCAAGCAATACCACAGAATAATATATGTGCTTGAAGTATTATAAAAGTATTTGCTTTTAGGAAACATTTTGAAGTGTTTCTCCTCAGAAATTTGTGTCTCTGGCCTTTACATTATCTTCTAGGAGTGTCGATTTTATTTGTGTTTTAATAAGAAAAATTGTAATAAAAATTTGGCGTTTCAAAAAAATTGGGGGTCTCATTTTAGGTGAGATTTTTGTCTTTGAGTCTGTTATACAGTAGAGCTTAATTTATGTGTTGCTTTTCTTCAAGTATAGTTTAAAGGAGTACATTTGGAACGTGTTTTTGGAAAAAGCATATTAATGTAGCAGAAGAGACTTCAGTGCACACTTTCGAAGAAAAACAGTTTCTGAGCATTAAGTGGTAAAAGGCAATAATAATTCAAATGATGATAACAAGCCAAACTGCTAAAAAGAATGCATGTTTTGTGTATCCAACCATTTCACATGAACTAACCTCGTTTAAAAGAATACATTTTCCATTCACTGTGCACATACGTGTAATCATTTTTGACTAAAATCAATTGCCATTATCATGCCGACTAAATCTGCAGTAGAATATATTAGTTGCCAGATACTGTACAAAATACTGTTTAGAAATAATGATGACTGAATCCCAGAAATGAATAGATGCAATTTGTAACAATTAGTTATAATGCCAAGAAACACTCCAGAGAGTAAAGTTAATGTTAATTTTTATGCGTAGTATCTAAATTGCTATGGTAAAGCTTATATTATGGTAGCAATCAGTGGCAATTTATGCTACAAAACATTGAAACCTGGATATGAGCCTAACTGCTTTTCTTACTTTCCTGAACATGGTAGGACCTGATCGTTGCAAAACGAACCCATGCCTTAATGGAGGCACCTGTTACCCTACTGAAACGTCCTACGTATGCACCTGTGTGCCAGGCTTCAGTGGCGACCAGTGTGAACTTGGTAAGATGTTCTTTTTTTTAAGTTTTTTTATTTATTTATGTGACAGAGAGAGATCACAAGTAGACAGAGAGGCAGGCAGAGGGGTGGGGGGGGGAAGCAGGCTCTCCGCTCGGCGGAGAGCCTGATGCAGGGCTCGATCCCAGGACCCTGAGATCATGACCTGAGCGGAAGGCAGAGGCTTAACCCACTGAGCCACCCAGGTGCCCCTTGGCAAGATGTTCTTGTCTGAAAGAGTGTAATGCTTTTCCAGAAGATATATTGGGGCAGAATTTATATTGCTCAAAGGATTTCAGAGAAACCATGTGTAAATGAATTATTTGTTAAATGACATTAAAATCATAGAGTAATTTAAGTGGAATCTGGGAAATGGGGACAGGTGTTTGCTGAATTTTGTTAATATACCCAAAACTCAGTGAAGCCTACTGAGGTGAACAGTGTCTTTTTATAGTTTTTCCAGGTAGGCTTTACAAATGTAAAATTGCATGAATAGTAAGGAAATATTTTAATCTCTTTCCCCAAATCTGCGTACCAATAATCAATTTAAATACAAAAAAAATTTTAGAAAGCTTTATTTAAAAAATGAGAGGGTTTAGTTTTTGCGTTTTGAGTTAACTTGCTCCCCTGAGGTGGGACAAGATCCTTCTCTAGCTTTCTCCAGAGGCCACCCTAGCCCACCTCAGCCTGCATTAGTTTTGAGGTTGTTGTCCTCCTCTTCTTTTTGGGTTTCAGGGAATATCATTGTCTCTTTACTAAATCAATTCCTTTCACTCTCACTTTTATTTAGGTTTCCTTTTCTTAAAAAAAAAAAACAGTTCTGATTTGGGTAAATATGGATAGGCCTTTCCTCTGAGAAAAGAGATAATGAGAATACATTGGCCAGGTGATCCTTTTAGAGGTACAATAAAGGTTTTCTCCTATGATTGAGTAAAGAAGGCCCACAGATAATGCTTTAGATTACACAGAAATACTGAGATAAATCCTCAACATTCATATTAAAAGAGTGCTTGTCTTTAAAAAAAAAAGTCAATGGAGCTAGTCAGCTCTATCTGTGTGATAATTAGTAGGGACATAGAGATAGCAATAAATAACATTAAGGAATAATTACATCTTAATTATCATATTTACATATATATGCATAAAAGCATCTCTTTGGCCCCCATTCTGTTTTACATTAAAGTCAATTTAAAATAATTTAATTTAATGAGTTAATATATGTGAAGCCATTAGAACAGTGACTGGCACCTAACTAGTAAACATCATGAAAGTGTTTGGTATCACTACTATGTAATATCATCATTACCAAGGCCCTTTCTTTAGGAACCAATACATTATACACCTCTTGGAAATTTAATTTACTGTGTATAAATCATATGTCTTAATATTCTCTTTATTTAATATAAGTATAAATTAAATTTTTAGTGGAATTGCAAAATTCCGTAAGAATAAAGCATTAATTTTATCAGAGATCATGGAGGTCTGGGTAGAAATGTGGCATTTAATATAGATCTTAAAGTTGGGAGGATTTTGATATAGCAAGACTCAGACACAGCAAATAAAGGCACAGACACCACGGATGGCAGAATACATTTAGGTGACTGTGAGTGTTCAGGTAAGCCTGTTTATGGGTTTGTGGGAGAAAGTCCTTGAAAGCTGGATGGATCTGGATAGGTCTGAGAAGGTTCTGAATCCAGTGTATGAACAAGTTTACTTCCTACTCTAGTAGAGGGATTTTTAAGACTTCAGTGGGCATCAGAATCATGGGCAGGGCTTCTACAACACCAGTTGTTGTTCCCTTCCCCCACAGGGTCTGATTCTGTAGGTCTGGCTGGGGGGTGCTGGGAACGTGCCTCTCTGACATTCTCAGGTGATGCTGATGCTGCTGGTCCAGGGACTACACTTGGAAGAGCTCTGCCCTGGGCAGCTGAGGTCTATTGAAGGTTTGGAAGCCAAAGAGTAAATTATCATGACCGTGTTTGAAGGAGATGACAGCAGAATGAAGGATGGATTGGAAAGGGAAAGGCCCAGTCAGATGGGTTACATATTTTCAGTATTCCACAGGTGGGGTAATCAGAGCATGAACTAGGATTGAGAGTGGAAAGTTCCAAGGACTTCTTTATCAGTTCTAGGATTCATGTGACCATCTAAAAGCAATGGAGATAATGACCCTCCTATGAATGACTTTGAAATTTTTTTAGGGTTGCCAGATTTAGCAAATCAAATACAGGAAGGTCAGTTAAATTTGAATTTCAGGTTAAAAAAAATAATTTTTTTAGCGTAAGTAGCCCTGAATATAGCATGGGTTATATTTATACTGAAAAATCATTATTTTCTTTAAATCTAAAATTCAAATTTAACTGGCTATTCTTTCTCTTCTTTATCTGGCAACCTTATGCTAAATAGGATCCTTTGACCTTTTCTGAAAGTACTTTTGTGACCTTTTATGATTTTTTTTCAGATTTTGATGAGTGTCACTCTAACCCCTGTCGCAATGGAGCCACATGCATTGATGGTTTTAATACATTCAGGTGCCTCTGCCTTCCGAGCTATGTTGGTGCACTTTGTGAACAAGGTAAGAGCTGATGCAACATCGGTAGGATGAACAGAGTAGATATTTCTTTTCTTTCTTTCTTTCTTTCTTTCTTTTTTAAGATTTTGTTTATTTACTTGACAGAGAGAGAGATCACAAATAGGCAGAGACGCAGGCAGAAGGAGAAGGGAAAGCAGGCTCCCTGCTGATCAGAGAGCCCGAGGCGAGGCTTGATCCCAGGACCCTGAGATCGTGACCTGAGCAGAAGACAGAGGCTTAACCCACTGAGCCACCCAGGTGCCCCCAGGGTGGATATTTCATTTCAAATGTTACTTCTGGACAGCTTTTTGCCATAATTATGCAGATGTTTTCAGTAATGTTGACCATACTGCATGTTTTTTCCTGCAAGGGAAATTCACAGGTTTCCTGAGTATGTTAGGTGTCCTTATGTGTCCATAGCCTGTGGAAAGTAGCATTGACTTAATCACTGCTGTTTTGCTGATAGAACAGAATTGCAGACAGGCACCCTGAGCTGAATTTAAGGACATCTAGCTGACAAAAGGAACGTTGTTGTCGGTATTCTTCCTAAGGACAAACTAGGCATTGACCTTAATCCATCTGTGTGGCTTGTACCAAGGAGTATTGAATTCAGTGCTAGTTGCCTTTATTTTCTCCTCCTAAGCACTTGGGAGTCAATGAGCTTATTTTTCATTGTCAGTCATCTCTGGAGAATGCATTGATGTAGTGGTTAGAATACATTAGCTTTGGCTTGGTAAATGTTATGTAAAAAGTATTGTAAATCTGCTCAATGGGGAATTTTCCTACTACAAGAAGCATCTGCTTTTTCTGAATGAAACAAAGACCTGTGTTCATGATTGCTTGAATCTCATGATCCCTGTAATTGGTATTTTATGGCCAACCTGAGAATGTATTTTAGGTGGTTAATGGTAACATTTCTCAGTCATCAATCAGAAACAGATTGCACATTCAGCTATACTCAGCTTTGAAATGTCGATTTCCTTTACTTATACAGTGGTTTGGCTTTGACAAAAATACCCAGTGCCAAACTTCCATTGCATCAGACAGAATGAAAATGCATTAGACTCTCAGACACATTGGTCTGGCCCCACATTCTGCTTTACAGTGTTAATCCAGACATCACCACAATTAGAACAAAACCGAAAGCAGCATGTGTTGAACTGCCAATCAAAAAGGATGGGTAATGGCTTCATTTCTAGTTTTTTCTTTTCCTAGTTGCATAGGATGGGTCTTTTTAGAATTTAAAAGATAAATATGAAAAAGGATCAGCCACATCCTCTTCTTAAGGAAAACAGTAAGAAAGATGCCATTTGTGGAAGAAAACAAAAGGGTGAGACCCTTGAAGCATCGCATAGGTTAAAATGATTCTGGCTTCCCTTAGTTCCAATTCCGAGAAGCAATTCAAAAAATCATTCATTCAACAACTGTTTACTGAGCACCTGCTGTCTTCCAAGCACTATCCTGGGTACTAGAGGTAGAACTTTGAGCAAACTAGACAAGTTCCCCAGTCTGGGTGACTCACCTTAATTCTTGGCAGGGAGTAAAAAGAGATGCTGTTTGTTGAATGCCTTATAGTTTACCAAATGTTCACAGGTACATCATTTCATTTAATTGACAGTATCTCTGTGTGGTAAATGGGCCAGAAATTGAGGCTCAGAAAGGAAGAGTGCTATATTCAAGATCACACAGCTAGTAAATTAGAGAGTGGGAAAAATGAACCTAGGCTGGCTTATAAGGCCCAGGTTTTTCTCAATATCTTCATACTTTCAAAGTAACTCTCACAGATAAGCATTTTATTTACTTGTGTATTAAAAAGGTTGTGCTTTTCTTCTCTCATTTATGGTACCACTTAGTTTTCAGGTACATTCCGTTTTGTCGTAAAGCAAGTGTACGCTCATCCCCGTTATTTGCTGGGAAATAGCTATCCCGGTCTGTTTACCCAGCGCAGCTGTGCTTCTGTGATTTATTGCCAGGACCCTGAAAGACTTTTTTCTCCTCTTTGCAGGTTGCCTAAGAACAAATGTTTTTTTCATTAACAGCAGCATTGTTGTCTAAACAGTTTTCCATCCAAATTTCAGCGATGACTGTGTTGTTGTTTCTTCAGCTGACCTTTTCTTCTCTGCATTAGTAACTTCCCAACTCCCAGCAACTCTGGAATAAGGGACCTATTTTGGTAGTGATAACTGATGATAAAATCTAGAAGGGGCTCTTAGAACAGTATGGAGACAATTCTGTACACCCAGGTTGCCCCAAACCAAAGTCAGGGGTAGGGCTTGCTGGCGAAAAGCACTGAAATGTTAACAGTTTCTTAAGGCTTGACAGCTCTATGTCCCAGGTGTTGAAAATATTACCGACATGACATAAAAAGAATACATTTTTAGTAAAATTGTTTAAAATTGATAGTGTTGACTTCTGTAGTGACAAACGGGAGCTGTCGCAGCTTCCCTTATAACACACACAGGCAGCCAGCACACACACACACACACACAGAACTAAATGTGGGTCTTTGTGAGATAACCTATGCATAATAGTAGCCTTAAAGCATAAGAATTATTTCCATATGTCAGATTATTTTTACAAAAATATCACCCAAATGTGTTGGTTTTTAATGAATGAAATGTGTACCACACTACTTTTAGGTGAGATTGGAAAAACAGACTGCTTCTAATAACTACTGTCAGAATAGCATCCTAGAAGATGCTGTGGGACACCTAGTCCTTCATTACATATTTAGTGAATTCATGAATAATAAAAGTTAAGTAAATCCACGTGGATATTTGGCTTTTTTTCAATAGTCACTTTGTTAAGTAGTATTTGCACATATACGCATAATTATTAGGACCATAAATCTATGGTTTCAGTAGCTTAGATGAATAAAAAAGTAAGCAAAAACCAACAAACAGTCCCATTTGGACCTGTGTTCTGATAGGAATATACGTTACCTGTTAACTGAGAAAGGCATTGTAGCAATGACGTGGTGATGCATCTAAATTTTATGATCCTTTGGGTTTTTTGTTGTAAGAGAAAAAAATGCTTAATGATCATCTGTTTTCATGATAAAACACAAAGAAGACCGGACTAAAACCACTGAGTTAATAGAGGATATGAGTGTGTAGAAGAATTTTTTATCCTAGTGTCGTATTCAATAAGTTAGGGATCCTCTAGAATTTTAACCTGTGTCTTAAAATAAATATTAGCTTCCATTGTTAGGGCAGGCTGTGCTGGTATAATATCACATTATTGACTTTGGCAGTAAGAGTTTTCTAAAAAGTCTTTCCAGTTTTCCTCCTTTATAAACCAACTGCCTTATATATGAAGACCCGTTTACTCCTCACCCCTCCTACCTCACCTCTCAATCCTTCCAGCCGGAGCATTGCAAAAGGAAATTTACTGCATCTAAGTACCTCAACTGCATTTCATCCTTGGGGGCTGAATGCTACTTTTATCCCAAATCATCTAGCTGTGCCTTGATTCTTCTCCTGTGAGTTTTGGTGGTCTCCAGAAACACTTGAGTAAAACTCAAAACTTCCAGTGCGCAGTATTTAAACCAGTTACTCAGCTGGCCGTAACCAAACAAGAAGCCGGTTAGACTAAACTGAAATAAAGCCCGCTTTCTGAGATAAGCTGCATCTGTTGTATGACGATGGTCAAAATCCCTGGAGCCAGGAAAACACGAAAAGCTCTCAGAATACATACTTTCCCACAGTTACAGAAAGAGGAGCAAATTGTGTGAGAGGCGGGAGACAATCTGATTATCAATTTGGCCCCAGGTCTGATGTATATGGAAAGCATGTATTTCATCTAGAAAGATTTTGTTTCCTTCATCAACCAGTAAGATTGGAGTCAGGGAGAGTGGTTCGTAGGTGACTTGGAAAGTTTTCTTGGTGCCTAAAATTCTATAAACTTTGCAGTTCTGTTAGAGTTTGTGTTACTAGTTCAGGGGGTTTGTGCAGTATGTTTTGTGATAATCAAAATTATTTACATTGATCATCACTGAATACATACCGTTGAGCAAGCCCCCCTCCCCTGTGAGTGGATGAGTCTGAGGAAGGTTGCTATCGAGAATGCAGTGCTGAGAGCCAATCTGCTTTCCTGTGAAAATATTTAACAACTGGCATTGTAGAATCTAGAAAGTACAGCTGAAGCTTCCTGCTGGCATAAAATTTAGATATATTTGAAAAATGTTGACATCCCACCAAGATACTGGGTATAGTGTACTTGTTACAAAAGAGAAAATATGCATACACATATATAAACACACGTGTGTACGTGTGTACGTGTGTGTGTGTGTGTGTGTGTGTGTGGCTTGGTGGAAGGTGGGGCACAAAGTTAAAGAACTTAAGTTATTTAATTCTTAAGAAACTTAAAATTCTGATGCATTTGCACAGGGAGTTACCTGTATTTCCTCTGGGGGGGGGGGGGAAGAAGGCCCACTGTCCTAGGTATATCCCAGAAGCTGCCTACTGATGACAATTTTTTTTTCTCTCTTTGTAAATCTTACTTGACAAGAGCCTGTGGTCACCCAGCCATCTCTCTGGGAAGTGGTAAAGGAACTACTTAGGGAGGCTTTGAAGTCCTTATTCAAATAGGGCGTTCATAATCCTATTAGCCAGAATTTTTATCTTATCACTTGAATGATTCTCTTCAGAAAAGTTGTGTTGGTAAGGATTTAGCCCCAGTTGCTTCACAAATGAGTCAGTAGACACTGCAGCCTAGGAAGTTGTCTGGCCCGTCTGCCAGTTTTCTTTCCTGCTGACACTGGCTCTAATCAAGAAAACTGCAGTTAGATACTGCCTCTTCCATCCAGAGACGTACAGCCGCCTACTTGGCAGGAGTCAGCAGGCTATCTTTATCATACTTTCTTTGTCATCATGACCAAATTTATTAATATGTAACTTTAGGGGCATTGCATTGATACTGGTTTAGGTCTTCTTACCAACGCTTAGGTCCGTGAGGCTGGATTGGATGACATAGGTGAGATTACTAAGCCCCTGCCTTGTTTCTTCCAGACACAGAGACGTGTGACTATGGCTGGCACAAATTCCAAGGGCAGTGCTACAAATACTTCGCCCATCGTCGCACGTGGGACGCAGCTGAACGGGAATGTCGTCTGCAGGGCGCACATCTCACAAGCATCCTCTCTCATGAAGAACAGATGTTTGTGAACCGTATGTACCAAATAGATGCAGGGTCCCCGAAGCTTGGCTCTGTGTCCCCATTTTCTTCCTTGTCTCTGTATCTAACTGAACAGATGTAGCTTTCTCCGTTGCAGTTCAACTTATTAACTCCCTTGTCTGAACTACTTAAAATCATCTCTCCTACATGAGACCCCTACTTTGAGAAGCACTTAACTCTAACAGAGGCAAAGCATTTCCTGGTCTTCACCAATAATAGGTGAAATGGCATGCTGTAGGTTGAGTCCCATGACGTTGCTACTTGATCATTTTCTGACTTACGAAAATGGCCACTTCTTAAGGTTCCATCTCACTCTTGTCATGGCTAACTTAGTAGTTCTATTTTGAAGATGTGCATATGTTGCCTAGATTTAAAGAGAAAATTGCTTTCAGTTCTTTTTATCCCACTAATTAAAATTGAATTGTCAATAGCACCCTAATCCTACCCTCTGCACAAAATTGGTTCTCATCCAAGCTGCTAATGATTTTAGGCCATAGAAAGTGGGTTTCCTATTAAGAAATGAACAAATGGAGAATGAAAGCTAACGAAACTGACTACCAGCACTGTTGAATAACTCCTTAAATTATAGCAAAGAGGAGAGCAGCTAGCTTTTCCATAGCAAATATGTAGAAGGTTTTTGATATGAAGCATTATTTGACGCTCTATTAAATATGTTCTCATAATGCCTGCTGTCTTTTAGAAATTTGGTTGTTAGTTTGCAATCTGTATGGAGGTTCCATTAACTTTCTTGCATGATTTTCTTGCCAGTGATTCATCTCATGATGAAATTAATTATTTTCGAAGACAATTTTGTAGAACTGTCTGGTCTAGGTATTCACTGTTTAAAATGTTTTAAGAAGAAACATGTGGCTTCCAAAGAGAGGCTAGCATGGGAATGATCCGCCACATTTTATTGGGTCACTGAATTTTTGCCAATGGCATAGCTTAATAAAAAAAATGGAAAGTTTTTATCATGAGTAAGGATGGAAAAATATTTAATTATAGTAAACTGCTAGGGAAATTATTTTCTTATGTCTGATATTTTAATGTTTCTCAATGTTTGTGAATTAGCTTTTTAGTTTAAAGCACATTGGGCAGAAGAACAAAAGATAGCTAGACTATGAGAGATTTTTATGAGCAACTAAACAAAAATCCAGCCAGAAAAGAAGATGCATGATTCACTCTGAAAATAATTTTGATACATTTCATCCATATATGGGAAAGGTAGTAAAAATATCTGTGTTGTTTCCCTTCTCTTAGGTGTGGGCCATGACTATCAGTGGATAGGCCTCAATGACAAGATGTTTGAACATGACTTCCGTTGGACCGATGGCAGCACACTGGTAAGTTGCTCATGAAAAATGATACCAATTCTGGGAACTTGGTAGCTTGTGCTGATTGCATGTTACAGGGGGCGTATTTGATTGAGACCAGTTCAGTGATTTGCTCAGGGTCACTCAGTAAGATAGATGAGTGTTAGAATAGAGTCACTGAGGCTCTCTTTGAAAGAGGAGTGTATCAGAATCCATTGAACTAGAAAACCACATCAGCAGCAGAATTGTCTCAGGTTTGTCTCTCAGATGGTTATCTTTGGTTTTTATGACTTCTGAAAAAGAGAAAGAATAAATGTAAGAGAAAAGGCCTTGAAAAAAATCTACCTTTCCCTCTTACATAATTGCACTGGAAATCTATGTGGCATGGCTCATTTTTATCCAAACCAGGATGCTTATTTTTTTCATCTTAAAAAAGATTGCTGAATTGTGATCTCGTGGATTTTCTTCCATTCAAACTCTGCTGACTAATTACGTAGTTTAAGCTTTTTATGCTTCTTAAAGAAAGGAATAGAATGGTAATACTGGCCCCAAACTTAAGTTGGCTGAAATAAGTTTCTTAGGACAGCTGAACCTGTTTTGAGTCACTCCTCTGAATACATATGAGTATAATTTTTTAAAAATAGTTCAAGTGTGGTTAGCTATATACTAGTGGTTCTAGGCACTGGCTGTTCATTAGAATCACCTGGGAACATAATTTAACAACTGGTGCCTAGGCATCAACTCAAATTCATTAAAGCAAAACTCCTACTTTGCTTTTTAAAAATTATCACTGGAAAAAAAATAAAAAAACCCAACCCTGGCGGCTATCTATTTTCCACGTGTTCTCCAGGTGATTCTAAAACACAGACAAGTTGGGATCTATTGGACTGGACAATAAATATAAATTTAATTCTAAATTAGATAAATAACAGGAAAAATTAAAAATAATGTTTAAGCTGTTTTTGTGAATTTATTTAGGTACCTAAATTTCATTCTTTACTTGCCACTCATCTGGATTTAATGAGTTTGGCAAAATGTAAAGTTCATCCTTAGAATGGATGCCAAAGGAATCTCTGCTTTTAAAATTTCTACTCTGTCTGCTCGAGCAAGCTTTTCTGTGTTCTTATGGACGGACCACTCAGTTCATCTTTGTGTCAGTTGCTATACTTAGGACCTTGCATTCGTGTATTCCCCACAATAACCTTTAAGAGAGGTATGAACGTTTTATAAGTAAAGAAAGGGAAGGTCGGTTAGGCTGAAATTTTTGAGCAGAGTCACAGTGCTATTAAGTGGTGAAGCCAGTGTCCAAAGCCATGCTTTCTTCTGGCTGGCACCTCCTTAACGTGAAAAGATATCCCTTATTACATTTTGCCTTGAGCAACCCTGAAATAAAGTCTGGCCTCCCTTCTTTCTGTCATCACTTCTTATGTTTAATCAGAACTGTTTGTCACTCAGTTCCGTAAGTAGGTCCTTTGGCAAGATGCAGAAAAAAGAGGGAAGGTAGATTGTCCATAAAATACATTCCCACTAAGATATATGAACCACACCCTCTGGATCAATACTCATTGTTTTCTAATTGTCCTGACTGGATGGTACACCTGCAGTTGTTGCATCTGTATATTTTTATTTTGCTAAAATGAATAACAATTTCAGGGGGAATAATTTCAGTCAGTTAGATTAATAGTAGCTGGTAGGCCATGAGTGCTTCTATATTAATTTTAACTGAACATGGACTATTTTGATTTTATTAATTTAATTTATATGTGAACATAAAAACTAAAGGATTTTTTTTCTTGTGTGTTAAAGGTAGTTAAAACTGTTTTTATAATTTTGTTGATGTGTTTTACATGGTATAGGCATTTATCGAGTTTTCTTTTGTTGAGGAATATTTTGTTCCTTTGGATTAAATTGGGTCTGAAGACCCTCTGTTGATCTTCCTCCCCCACACTTTCCCTTATACACAGCCCACTGAAAAGTGCAGGTCCTGTGAGATCCCAGCTGTATTATAGAAACTAGAAAGCCAAGGACTCAGGTGGGGGTCTGGTTGGTACTCACTTGTGCCTTGCAGACTTTGACCACAACTTATCTTGAAGTGTCCCTATGCGTTCTTGCCCTGAGCCTGGAAAGCTGCATTTGGCCAGGTATAATGTATGTAAAGTCTGTCATCTGCTACACACCAACCTGATTAGACCAAGTCCCCAACTTCCAATCTATCGGTTATATAGAATTGATTTGTTTTCATTTGTAGCATTTTTGTGTGTTTCTAAGTGTTTATTCTGGTCATTAGCAGTTCAGTTTTTCAAAGAAGTGGTTCTCTTGCTTGCCTTTTCTTTCTTACAGTGTCTGGGACAAAGCCCTGTACTACCTCTGAGCTTGGTTAATGGCACTGAATATCAGCTTGTAGCCGGCAGCTGTGTGGGGTCTCTAAAACATCTTAGGGAACTTTTCTTTCCTGCCAGGTGCCATTCAGGGGAGTTTCACTCATCAAATGTCATTATTCCACTATGCCAAAGCAAGCCAACTCAACGATTTTTTTTCTGTGTCCATTAATTTTTTTTTTAAAGATTTTATTTATTTATTTGTCACAGAGAGAGAGATCACAAGTAGGCAGAGAGGCAGGCAGAGAGAGAGGGGGAAGCAGGCTCTCCGCTGAGCAGAGAGCCCGATGCGGGACTTGCTCCCAGGACCCTGAGATCATGACCTGAGCCGAAGGCAGAGGCTTTAACCCACTGAGCCACCCAGGTGCCCTGCGTCCATTAATTTTTAATGGACCGTGAAAAATACTGTAAAAAAATAAGTTCATTGCCATTTTCATGGTCTAGACTTGTCCTTAACTTAGTAAAGAAGCAAGCATTGGACTTTGCAAGAAACAAATCTTGATCTTCCCAGGAAATTTTCCAGAGGAAGATAACATCCCTCATGTAGATAACTGTACAATGTAAACAAGAACCATACCCTAAATTAGTTTACATTTTTACATTAAAACCTAAAGGTTATAAAGAGAGCATCAAGTGAAGGCCTCAGTTTGAAGAAGGCAGCAGATGAATTACATAAACAAGGAAAGTGTATCAAAGAAATGACACAAGCAAATCCAGAAAGCACTCTGACAGACCCTTGGTCTCTTCTTAATTCCCTCTTTGTGTAAAATAAAAGTGTGCTAAGGAGTGTCCCTAACTTTGAACATTTTGGAACAGAAAAGACCATCTGCCCAACAGCCTGTCTCCCTCCCATTTGACTGATCTCTGGCCCACTCTGCTTTTGTAACCACCCTCGCCTGCCTCTATCCCTTCCTTTCTGAGACAGCCTAGGTGTCTCTTAAACTCGTTTGTAGTTCTTTCTGCAGCCACCATCCCCTTAACAGGTTCCATATGTTTGCAGGCTTTGAATAAAATAGGTCTTCTTTGTTTCGCTGTTTACTCCAAGTGTCTTCCCTTTGAAAAAATCGCTAATAGTAAACTCTACGTCTTCAAGGGAAAGCAGTATCTGCTTACACTTGGAAATGGTGTTACCTTGACTGTGTGCAATTTTAAGGGCTTTGTTTATGTTTTAAAATGATTTCTCCCCTCTCCCCTTTGCCCCCATTTTTTGTTTGAAAGATTTATTAGAGCTTATTCTCCTTGGGAGGTAGAGCAGTATTAAAACCAAAAGAACCTTTGATATTTACCATATATCATCTTTGGTTATTCGGTCTTACAATTCAGTAAAAACAAACTAGTTTATATTAGGTTTTCAGTCTCAATAATTTCTTTTCTTGAAATAATTAAACAGTGCTTCCAATAAACTTATATTATAATTATATCATATTTACATGATTATGCTTTATAGCTAGACTAAGTCAATTTATATGCTTATACTAAATTAATAATATTATTTGGCTGAATTCTCTACATTGCCTCTATTCTTCAGATCCTGATTGACCCATTCCACATTATTGACCTCTGTAATATAGCATTGATACCATGGCAAATTCTTGCTTTTGTTGTATCTTCAAAATCTTTTTTTATTATTATTTGGGGTGTTTACCCAATAAGTTTCACAAAAATGTACTCATGCAGAGATTGGGTCTAGCCTTACCCTTGTGATTTCCACTAAGGTTATTTTCTCCTAACACATTTCAGTTTTTCTTTTGTCACTTGGTTTTTGAATAACTAGTTGCATTTCAGTTTGTCCCTTAGTTTTCTACTAATGAGTTATTCTTTAACTTGACTATTGATCTCTTCACAGTGAAATGCCCCAAGTGCTTTATTAGAAACTCTGACAAATAACTTCAATAATGAATTACTTTACTTGTCACCCAAGTAATGTCTTCAAAGACACTAAGTTAAACCATCCAAGTTAAATACACATTAAAGCTGGCAAACTTAAACAAACATTTCTTATCTAGCTTCTATACTTTTAGCTGACTTTTAAGTTCTTTCTTTAACTTAATTGTTAAATGAATGACTAGTCTGAAGCGTTTCCCCCAGACCTGGTTTCTAGTGCCCATGACCTGCCTCTCCCCATGCTATGAACTCTTGTTACTCTCTTTTTGAAATTCTGCAATACCTTCCTCTTGCCTTCAGTATAAAATTCTGATTATTGGTGTGCTATACCAAGCCCAACAATTCCACCTGCCTTCCTAAGGTATATCATCTCAAAATACTCACGGTTCCTGGAATGACCCGTAACACCTAACTCCTGAAGATCCTTGCATAGTCTTGACCTAGTGCTTAGAATGTTCTCATCTCTTGTCCTAATTTTATTTAATTAATGTTCAAATGCCTTGTTTAGCCAACTGTCCTTCCAGGAAGACTTCCCATTTGGGTGTGACTAGGAGCTCCTCCACTGTGTTCCAGAAGCCCCTTGTGTCCTTTTCCCATCTTACCACCAACCCTTGTGGGGCTGACTTCCTGCCACTGAGCTTTCTGAAGCAGGGAGGTAACTTTTATCTCTATTTTTTCAGCACCTGGCAGAATTGTCGATGAAAATAGAAACTTAGTAAAATTTTTTTTAAGATTTTATTTATTTATTTGATGGAGGGAAAGATCACAAGTAGGCAGAGAGGCAGGCAGAGGGTGGGGGAAGCAGGCTCTCTGCTGAGCAGAGAACCCGATGTAGGGCTTGATCCCAGGACCCTGGGATCATGACCTGAGCCGAAGGCAGAGGTTCAACCCACTGAGCCACCCAGGTGCCCCTGATACTTAATAAATTTTTAATGATAATTAATATTTATACATTGCTTAACCAACTTACTCTATTACCTTTGAATCATGAAATGGCCAATTAAGTCTTTTGGTAGAATCTCTTTGTGATAATTCTTGTTCATCTAAGTGAGATATTTTATTTAATGTTGTACCAGTATGAAAAACTTAAAACATAATAGGTGAGATTNTTTTGAAAAAGGGAAAAAAAAAAAAAAAAAAAAAGCCCCCCCCCCCAAACAGATATATATATATAGCTGAGCATAATGCATCTTACAAAAGTTATTAACCCCAAGGAAAACAGATGTGCCTACTGGAAATGATGACAGTCTTGTGCATGGTTGTCCCAAGAATACATTTACAATAAGCTCTGGGAAGAAAAAATGGAAAGCAAACTTCTCAGTCTTTGTCACCCCTGCGGGTTTGAGTTATATCAGGACAGATTTTCCATGAAGCTTTAGGAAACCAACAATTACTCAAAACTTAGAAGAGGATTTTTTTTCAAGATAGGCACATATTCTGTCATTGCACTTTCTGAGGAAAAATGACTTAAAAAAACAAAAACAAAAACAAAAACAGGGTGCCTGGGTGGCTCAGTGGGTTAAAGCCTCTGCCTTCAGCTCAGGTCATGATCTCAGGGACCTGAGTCGGGCTCCCTGCTCATCAGGGAGCCTGCTTCCTCCTCTCTCTCTCTGCCTGCCTCTCTGNGCCTGGGTGGCTCAGTGGGTTAAAGCCTCTGCCTTCAGCTCAGGTCATGATCTCAGGGGCCCGAGTCGGGCTCCCTGCTCATCGGGGAGCCTGCTTCCTCCTCTCTCTCTCTGCCTGCCTCTCTACTTACCTGTGATCTCTCTCTGTCAAATAAATAAATAAAATCTTTAAAAAAAACAAAAACAAGAGCACCTTATTATCCAAATCCAAAATGTAGTAAAACAAGCAAAAGAAAATCTTACTCCTGAATGTTATCAGATCATTTTATTTGCTATAGATTGGTTGACCAAGGATGAATTGGTTGCCTGAGGCTGGACAGAGCTTCATTTATTCACCTTCTATCTGAATCTGTTCTTTCAAGCACAAAGGGAGGCAGACATCAGGGAACACTGTGGAGTCATTTATCCTGTCCTGTCTATGTGCTTCCTAGCAAAATCATTTCTACAACTTTATTTTCAACTACAGACTATGGTGTGTCCATGGATAGCACAATTAGGGACTGGAAACTATTAGATCCCTTCATGACACTACTTTTTATAACAGATTTCGTCAGCCAATGGTTTAACGTCAGTATGTGGACCTCAGAGATGAAAACCGTTACTGTCTTCTTCCCTCCTCTCTGGCCATCAGAAAGAAATTCTCACAAGGGGAGAATTTGGTCCCTTCTCTCTTATCTTTAGTGAGTTTCTGCAGCACCATCAAACCTTACCCCCACCACTGGGGATTGGATGCTTCAGCGGATCAGAAGCGGTCACTTCAAAGAAAAACGTCACCTTAGATAGTGTTGGCCAGAGGTTGAGCATTGAACGAAACTGACAATCCAGTTCCCTTTTTAAAATGTCGAGGAACTTTTGGAGAGTTTGATTTATTTGGAAAAAAAAAAAGAAGAAGAAGAAGAAGAAAGAAAAATCCCTGACTTCATCCTTAGGCATTTTTTTAAAAAACATTTTCTACATCCCTTTCACATTTTTTCATCTGCCATCTCTATTCTGTCGGCACTCCACCTTCGCCCTGAGAAGCTGCTTGCTGGTTTGTCACCTTCCCAGGAAGTAGTCCTGGCCTGCTTCACTGTCCAGCGTCCTGCTGGAGGAAATAGAAAGACTTCCTCTCATCTCTGCACTTGTCTGACTCTAACCAGCAAGTTCTCAAACAAGTTACTAATTTATAGAACCATAAATATCTTATTTTCTAGCTCTGACCAACGCATCTTACCCCTTGATAGTTATGAAAGAGATTACAAAAGCCTAATTGGTAGGCTTTTGCACTTAAAAAAAATCCCGCTTGGAAGATAAGTGAATTTTGCCTTTCTTTTTTCTTTTCTTTTCTTTGTTTTTTTCATTTGGATAAGCATGGTTCTGCACTGGCAAGCTGGTACACCTGGAATTCGGGACAACAGGTTACCCTCATGGTTAGAGTTGATGCATGAGAAGAGCCAGATTTGTGGACTGACATCCCTTTACTTTTTTTCATAAATAAACATGTCAGTCTGTCACACAAAGTATTGTGAGAAAACCCAGCTTTGAAAAAGGTAGAAACCATAAAGAAATAGCCCTTTACTCAGGAAGAGACACTTAAAAGGGGCAGAGAAAAGGAGTAACAAGTCGCAGGCCATAAACCATTATTTTTTTTCTGCAGGAATGTATTATTATTCCC
Organism: Ailurus styani; assembly: GCA_002007465.1. Taxonomy (NCBI): domain Eukaryota; kingdom Metazoa; phylum Chordata; class Mammalia; order Carnivora; family Ailuridae; genus Ailurus; species Ailurus styani. The sequence continues at coordinate 2,532,330 of LNAC01000319.1, read as the reverse complement.
CTTTTAAAAACACAAAGGTTACTATCCTCCCTCTCCCAGATGTCTTGGACGTTGAAAAGAGAATCAAGAGTATGAACTAATTCCTGGTGTTTCCAAACTTGTTTGTAGGTTTCTGCTCATTTGAAAANTATCCTCCCTCTCCCAGATGTCTTGGACGTTGAAAAGAGAATCAAGAGTATGAACTAATTCCCGGTGTTTCCAAACTTGTTTGTAGGTTTCTGCTCATTTGAAAAGATTGCCCATGATTTGGCAGAAAACAATGAAAAACAAAAGCCCCAAACCAAAAACTTAAGTTTTACTTTTTCTACCTGAGAATCTTAGAAGACTTTCGAAAAAGTATTTGCAGATGGATGTGTGTCAGCTGTGGTGTGGTTTGAGCTCCGAGTCAAATGCCACTTCTCTGTGAACAAGTCACACTGCATATCAACATTAATTTAATTATGTTAAACCTCACAGGCTTCATTATATTAACCTAAAAGCCAAGGAAAACATATGCTGTTTCCTCATCCTTTAACACATTACTCATGAGTGCAAGAATTCTCAGTTTCTGTTCTGCAAAAGACCTCTGAGCTCTTAATAAAAACTTTTAGTTGTGTTGCAGTTCAGCTTGATTGGAAACCAAGAACTGATTCTTGGGATTCTACATGTGAAATAAAACAAGTCATGGAGTGGTTCTGGAACACAAAACCCTCATCTCCGCCTTGCTTTTCCTTGAGTGCAGATAGCTAGTGATAGTTCAGGTAGCTGGAAGAACACTTACCCTTCACTGGAAAATGATTTCCTCACTGATGAGATTACCCTTAAAAAATTACCAATGCTGTAGTTCCTTCTCACGGATGCTTTTCCAGCAGTGCTCTATGAAACTCTAAATTTAATTGCTAATTGCTTTAATGCAATTCATGGAAAAGGCAAACGAAAGTGTAGAATGGGTTTGGGAGTTTCCCACTGCATGCAGATTGTTAGCACTTCCTGAATGAGGACCTGTGCAAACAAGCTTGGGGTGAAGGAACCCACCCGCACCATTTGAGGTGGGGGTTAAATGCAAAGGGCTCCATGGGGCTCTGTCTGCCCCCCTTCCCCACCCTCCCCAAGTGCTCTCACAGTGGGAGGAACTCACATCCTTTGGAAAATGCTGTTGATAATTACAGCTTTGTAGGGCAGTGAGCTCACGCTATTACACGAGATTAGTGCTGGACTCAAGAGCTGCCAGATTGTCTCTACCGCACAGAGATTTGCCAGCTAGCAAAATAATGGGCATATTGCCACTTTAACAACTATCAGGAGACCCCAAGTTAGTTTTTCTTCCCTTCAGCATATTCATGTTTCTAGGCTCCAACTCCAGCCTGCCAGCCCAGGGCAATGACACCAAAACAAATGTCTCTTTCTCCGTTAAAACAAAGCTGCTCTTTTCCTTTTGGTGTACCACTGAAAGACAACAGGAAAACCGTAACCTCTGTTAAAACATAAATAAAGCAGGCCCTGGGCCAGAGTAACCTTAAGCAAGTATAAGGATCAGAAGATGTATATCTCTCCTGGAAGGCCGCTCATTTGCCCCTAGGAGTTAAATAAAACAAAGTGAAATGTACCCCCCACAAACTGGAAACAAATGCCTATTGTGTACCACAGCCATCTCTGGGGGACAAAGGCATTTTAAAGTTACCAAATGTTTTGATTTCTGTAATAAGTAGTCCTCCTAACTTCCTTGCAGATAACCGTTTGACCTCTGTTCTGAAAGGCTGGGGGTAGCTCGGAGAGATTATTCCGAGTTCTTTATTTCCTGAAAAGGTGGTTTCTTATCAGCGTACGTTTCAAATGGGGAAGCAGTCCTCTTGGGAAAGCGTTTTCTATTTGTGGAGTTTGCTTTTATACTTGGTGGTTATCTGTTTCCCCTTGGCATCCCCTGTGTTTGGGTGTTACTTGGAGCTGTGAGAGCACAGCCGTGGCACCCTCAGTCCCAAGCGATGACAGGGCTTTGCACACAGAGAAATCAGTTCTGAGTCCAGGGGCCACTTTTTATGGCTAGTCTGGGTAAGTCTCTGCCTAAAAACAAACAACATGTGAATCACGATGCAGACGTTAGCTTGTGTGCTTAGATAGGTGTTTGTTTATGATCTGCCCTGTCGTAACGATTCAGCGGTGCTTCTGTAAATAATCTGATAATTTTAAAAGGCAAAATGGAGAAAAATCAACTATTGTAGATGAACTTTCCAATCAGATAGAAAATTCAGATTAAAAAGAAAATTCAGATTATAGCTGCCATGACCTGTAATAAAAGAATGCAATCACATTGGTAAATCCTATTTAGCCGAGGTCCTTCTAACAAAGTATTCTCTTCATGCTTTCCCTCACAAAACTGAGAGGACATATCACAGATAATCCTTTAATCTTGCCACATGAAGGAAATAATCATGATGAGGGGGCTATTGTAAATTTTGTTAAGTAACTTGGTTGGTAATTCATAATATAATAATGGATAGAGATCACCACCTAGTGGCCATATTGTATTTTGTGTTTCAAATCTTTACATATGCAGAACTCCGTTTATATCTAGTAAGAATAGTATTCCCCGTGAATTAAAAGTTCCTGTAGTTTTGAGTTTAAAAATTCTAGTGTGGTTTGCATTATACTGTGAAACTGAAAGTTAAACGTGAAATTAGATGATTTTTCAAATGCAGTGTGAAGCTAACACACGGAGTCACATACTTAGTAAGGTCCCAACAACTGAGGCAAATATTAGATCCAGTCTTTCCCATATCTTCACTTTATATACAGTAACAGAACACAGTGGAAAGTTTTCCTTGGCCAGTTTCATTGGTATGTGAACCTAGAGGCCTTTTTTGGTTTTCTTATGAAATGTTTTACAGTGAATTAAATTAGCAGTGTTCGGGGGAGGGAGAGTGGGTAGAAAGCAGTGACTAGACTCTTCATGGAAAAAGATTCTGAATTATAGCTGGAAGACTTAGTAAGTTTTCCCAACAAGTACAATAATATATTATGTCACAGGACAGCTTCACTGGACAAATGTCAAGAATGGTTTTTATCAATGGAATGTGTGTGATTTATTAAGTGTACTTGGCAAAATCTGTAATAGTTCTAAAACATAGAGGCTTTAATTGGCCATTTAAGATAGTCTAAATTATAGTGAATTTTAAAGAATAAAAAGTGCCTCCATCTAAGCTGAAAAATTGTAGGTTACTATGTGGATAGGTGGATGATAAATAAGTAGATGATAGATGGATAGATAGACAGAGTAGGCCCTTGGCTGCTGGAGATCAAAGATTTGCAGTTTCGGTTATAATGAGAGGTCCTAAAGATCCACAACATGAAATAATTTGTGCTTCTTTCTCAGGCACAAATTCGAACCGTACTCAGTTGTTGACTAGTGTGTAAGAATCGTTCAGTTAGCTATCAAGTCTGTCTAATGGACAGCTTGATTTTAGCATCTCAAGAGGTCTGTTGCTATTTATTCCTCCAGCAATTTAACCATTTCGGATCTTCTGCGTTGTATTTATGGTGGAACCTATCTGCCACACAAGTCTGTGGAAATAGGGGGCATTTCTAAACATCTTAGATAATTCTTCCCTAGTGCCAAGAAGTACTGTATTTGTATGGGTATGTGTGTGTCTGTGTGTGTCTGTGCATGTCTGTGTTTCTCTGTTTATGAATGATAGTGGTAAATCTCACATTTGTGTTTACAAAAAGATGAACTTCAATTTGATTTAGTGTCTATGAAAATTTTTTTTCTTTTTAGTGAAGAGGAAGAGAAATCAAGAAATTCTAAAGAGTATCTAACTTTTTAGGAGAACTAGTTAGTCCTAGTGATTATTCTTTGTAGTTAGTTGACCAAGTTAAGAAATCATAAAAACTCAATAAAAGGAATCTGAAATGGGTCAAATATGGAGAAGAGTTACTTACCAATGCAGTTTTGATAGGACCAGTTGCTTTGAAAACTTCTTTGTTTTAAGATGCTGATAGAAGGGATTTAAAAATAAGAGTTCAGTGTTTCTGGGATTCTTTCTCCACTACAGGTTGAAACATGATCTTGTACCTTCGAAGTTTTGATTTTTGAATTGAAAGATGTTGGAAGGATGACTTTTTAAAAACTTATTTTTTTTTTTTTTGGATGCCTGGGTGGCTCAGTGGGTTAAAACCTCTGCCTTTGGCTCAGGTCATGATCTCAGGGTCCTGGGATTGAGGCCCACGTTGGGCTCCCTGCTCAGCAGGGAGCCTGCTTCCTCCTCTCTCTGCCTGCCTCTCTGCCTACTTGCGATCTCTCTCTCTCTGTCAAATAAATAAATAAAATCTTTAAAAACAAAACTTATTTTTTCCAATCATTCTATTTAGAATGTTGCGTGGAGGGATAAGACTAAGTCATTCTGTGTTTCAAGAACCTTCCGTGTTCCAGTCTTTCCTTTGCACCACCTAGCTGTTAGCATTTTTCCTCCTAAATGGATTTGCTTATATATGTATAAAGTAAAGGACCAGCTGGGTTATGACAATCATAGGAGTAACTGATTAATACTGGATATCTTGTTTCTTTTCTTTAACTGAGAGCCATGCTCAAAGCTGAACCCAAGAAACTCCTTTTCTAAAGCAAAACAAAGCACCTGGTTTATTTCTAAATCTTGTATATTTCTGAAATAATGTTTTTTTAACCTCAGAAAAAAAGGCAGTTATCCATCTCCACAAAAGGAAAAGGTCTATTAGTTGCATTACATTTTTATCACCAATTTGCTCTGTTCATGCTTGTGATACCAGTTATCTGCTGAGGTTTTTGGGCCATTGATCATGGCCATGTGGTGTGTGTTTTAAAGATAAAAAGATTGTCTGGTATCTCTGAATTGTAGTTGGGACTCCTAGACACTATATAACCAGAGATTCACCTTGAAAAGATGTCAACCCTGTCTAACTTTAGTAGATTGCTAATAACTTTCAAAAGCAGAGACCCCACCTCTACCCCCAAACACACACACACTTTACCCTCCTCAGTATGTTTATGGAATCAAGTTGGAGACTTGCAAAGAGCTGGAAGGAGAAAATATCTCTTCAGTCATGCTGCTTGAGAAGAATGAGTCAGGTCCCTTGTAGGTCTGGGGAATTGAGGCCACTTGCTGAGAGTGAAGAATTTTGGCACGCAGGGAGTTCTTGTGTGCTCCAAAGGATCTGCAGGTTAATTCTTTGCTTTTATGTTAATGTGAGACAGAAACAAATTTTTGACAATAAAATGCAGGTTATTTGGAACAAAGTAAGCTAACCATATATAAAGCTTGATAGGTTTTGATGAATAACTTCAGTCTGTTCTGAGTTTTTCCTCTCGATATTAGGACTAATTCAAAATGAGTTCTCTGGTTTGTGGAGATAGTTTTCATGTGAGAGAACCATGCTTCAGTGTTGGATTGTGGCCAGGAGTGTTTGAATCATTTTAGGCTTTTGTCAGTTGACTTGTTTGAACCCATTTGGGCGAAAAAGAAAGAGAAAACAATGCCTGAAAAGTTACTAAATCCAATTTAATTGAAATGGTTGTCTTTTTTTGGCACTTTTGTTTTCTACAGATAAAGAGAATAATCATTTAACTGGAACTTTAGGAGTAACTGTCATATAATAGACAACGTGAAGCAATTTCATACTGATATAAAATAATTATCTCTCAATAAAGTTCAAGTTTGTTATAGAACACGTAGAAAATTTTCTATCTTGAGCAAGCTTCTTCTACATCAACTACTTGAGTTTTATGTCATGATTTTCTTTGCCATCAGAAGAGAATGAAAATGCGAAGTCATTTAAAGTTCTCTTTTCAGACATAGTCTTCATCTTATTCTGCTTTCTGGGGAAGGCAATGAGAGTTTGGGGTTCGGTTTGGGGCACATGAGTCTCTGAGACACAGACAAATGTGCAGAGGTCTGATCAGCATTTATTCTTGTTGATCGTGTTAAAATGAATTCTCTGCAAACCATGCTGGCTTTTTTGAAACAATTCTCAGTTTCCCCATCCAGCCCTAGAAGAGAGTTGATCTAGGGTAGATCACTTAGGATGTTTGCTTAGAATTCCAAATGAAGAGAAAAAGTATCAAGATGGGAGTGGGGGCAGTTTTCTCTGCTCACTCCAAGAATCTACATTTCTGTATGTATAAGACACTCACTGTATGAGAGAGGCTCTATTACACTTATAACTCAGATTTGATTTCCTGAGCAGAGATCTCTTTCTAACATTTAACTTTAGTGAAAAAAAAATACATTATTAAACCTGAAGTCAACGATTTATTTTTTTTATTCTTTCCCCTGCAAGTGATATTAAAAATAAAGCTGTAAAGAATTCAGGAGGAAACAAAGAAAGTTATTCAGAAAAGTGAAGTTTCCTTTCTTAAGTTAGTTAGGCAATAACATGGAGCAGAATCAAAGCATCCTAGCCAAAATAAATCTGCACAATGGAGCTATCAGATATGAGGTAATAGTGTGACATGCCTGTGGGTATCAGACATTCTTGTAAAAACCACAGGCCCAAAGTTTGGTCCTGCACCATTAAGCCACAGTTCTGGCCAAGCAATGACACAGAACACAGGTTTTAAATCACTGTTGCAAGCCAAATGTAATTCCTACCAAAAACAGTTAAATCTTTTACCAGAGGTCTGAGTCTGGGCAGCTTAACCCCTGAGAATCACTTCAGTGGCCTGGAATCTGAATCTCATTTCAGTGTGAAAATGAGACGGTCATTGTTCAGATCAGGAGGAAATGTCAGCTACAAAATCCATGGCAGTCAAGTAACTGGTAACTTGAAGTGATATTTGTTGAGGTTAGATTAGAAAAAGTTTTGCTTAGAATTATAAGTTGTTTCTGATCACTGCATAGGTCATCTTACAGTGTTCATTTTTACTGATTTGAAAAATAATTCATGCTCACTCTAGGGAAGTGAAAAATATGTAAGAATATATAGAATAAAATATTGTCTCTGTCTCATATAACTCAGATATAAACTTTGTCACATTTTACTGCATTTCCTTTTGGTCTTTCACAGACATGCACATGAGCGCATGCGTGTGCACACACATACACACCAAGCTATATATGAGAGTATGTGTAAAATTTGGATCATTGCATATTTTTAGTGTTTTGCTTTTTAATTTTAACTTAACACGTCTTTTAATATTTTCCATCTCCTTATATATTTTCACAGACAAGTTATTTAATGGTTATATAATATACCACTTGTCTGACCATAATTTATTGAATTCATGTTCACTCTATAGATTTTAACCCATTTACTGCTAATATAAATAACATTTTAGATAAACACTTGTTCACAAGAGTGATTACTTTTTAGGATAGAATTTTAGAAGTGGGATTATGGGGTCTAAGGGTTGGAACTTTTTGAGGCTCTTGGTATGTATTACCAACTGTTTTCCAGAATGGTACTGCCTATCTCACCTGGCATTTGGTAGCAGCAAGCAACATCTTCGGTTAGAAGTTGATATGGATAAGGAGGAAGTCAACACACGCTGTTGTTCATTATTCCTAAATATCAAATTATTTGTTAAACAGTACCAGTGTGTATCAGATATAATTCCTAGCACTGAGGATACAATAGTAAACAAAAGAACCCCAAATTCATGTCCTCAATGAGCTTACATTCTACTAAGGAGAAGAAAATATAGTGCATAAGTTATATGTGACATGAGAAGTTAATAGTTGTTATGAAGACAAATAAAGTAAGGAAGAGACATGACCAGTGTGGGTAGGGACAAGGAGGCAGGGAACATTGCATAGTTTGCACAGTCTATTGAGATGTTCAAAAATGTTCCACCTTTGAGAACTTTTACTCGTTTCCTATAAGAGGTTAGTTAGAAAGTTACCTAGAAATTATTGAGCTCCAAAATCCATAAGTATTTGAGGAACTCTGGAAATTTTGGCCATTAGAAAGTATTAAATACAGATATTTGTTAATTTCAAGGCATTCCTATTCCTTTGCTTATTAATTTAATTTCATTTAGTGTAAGAATTTTTGTTTTGATCCTGGTTTAATTTATCTGCTAAAGGCCACTTAGTTATATACACCAGCAACAGGCTGAATATGACTTATATCTCTGCTTTCTTTTCCCATTTCCTTGTTTATTATCTATTTAAAAAGAGTAGCAAAATACAAACAAAGAAACAAAAAGGCTTCATGGATGGAGGGTGAGAGATGATAAGGGAGGTCAGTTAGCAAAGAGAAGGAAAACAGAAAAAATTAGAAACCCATTTTAGAGCAAATGTCAGTTTCTGGTTGCAGGGCGACCTGCCAGTCAAAGACACTTTGGTGAGTATGGTCCTGTGAGCATCCTTTCCAAGGCCATCTGGACAATAACTCAGTGGTACCATTCAAGCTACTAGAATTGGATTTCAGTCCATATAATTTGTGGGTTTCCACCAGAAAAATAAAAACACCATTCTGTGTTTTGGTAAAAACAAACCAAAAACAAACAAACAAACAAACAAACCCCACAAAAAAATGAACAAAAACAAAAATANAAAATAAAAACACCATTCTGTGTTTTGGTAAAAACAAACCAAAAACAAACAAACAAACAAACCCCACAAAAAAATGAACAAAAACAAAAATAAAAAAAACCACAGTACCTTTATTAAGCTTATCTTGGTTCTTTGCAATTTTATTACTTTCCAAAGACTCTTTTTTACATAGCATGAATCTCTTATCTCCTATCTTAATTTTGGCATGATTGAGGAGGATTTTAAAGCAAAGCTAGGCAAAGAGGTTGAAGGAAAAGTAGAAGGTCTCTTAATCTGGAGGTTTTCAAACTTTAGATCTTCTCACATTTTTTTTTTTTACATGCCCTGAATTGGAAACAGTTGCCCTACTCTTACATACAGTTCTTTCTTCTCCGACTTTATCTTTCCAAATGTATTCTCATTATTAATTGTTTTAAGCCACAGACTTATTTTAAATATAATTCAAGGAAAGACTTATAGATCAGTAGGCCCAGAAAAGATAGTCATATTAGCCATCATCACATAAATCTGAATCTGTCCTTCTACTAAGTATAGGCAGTTTGTTTCCACCAGTATTGTCAGCATTTGATGTGATGTGCAACATAACAGTAGGCAAAGTATATAAAGTATATGGGCAAAGTGATTCTCTAGTTAAGTCAGAAAGACACTGAACAAACGTGTCCCATATCACATTCTAGTTACAAGGAGACCCAAGACTGGGAGGTCACTTTCTGATTTATAGTCCAAAGTTTATTATTTTTGAATAGGCAAGACCTGTGTTTTTCATATAATTATTGGTTATGGGGGCAGCATTTTAAGGTAATAATAAATTGAATGTAAACCCAAGAATCTTGGGTGCTTAACATCTCAGAGGTCTAAGTTACAGTCCACCCTGCTGGATGCTTTCAAGAGATGATGCATACCAAGAACCTAGAAGAGGGCTTCATCCATTATAGGTGCTAAACAAATGACAGGTGTTACTTTGACAGAAGGCAAAAGATATTTCTTGTTATATATCCCTGCTCAAACTAGGGGAATCAAAGATACCATTTAGGGATGCCTGGGTGGCTCAGACAGTTAAGTGTCTGCCTTCGGCTCAGGTCATGATCGCAGGGATCCTGCATTGGGCTCCCTGTTCAGCAGGGAGGCTGCTACTCCCTCTGCCCGCTGCTCCCCATTGCTAGTGCTCTCCCTCTCTCTGACAAGTAAATAGATAAAATCTTTAAAATATATATATATCATCTAAAGATACAGATATAAAGATAACCAATAGAAAAAAATCAAATCAGTAAAATTTAATACAATATCTGAACATACATTACACAAAGAAAGACAAATATATATTTATAGGAAGATATGTATATATTTTTAAAGATTTATTTGTGAGAGAGAGAGAGAGCCCGTACGCACACACACAGACCCATGTGTGAGTTGGGGGAGGAGCAGAGGGAGAGACTCTCAAGCAGAAACCCCACTGAGCTTGGAGCCCATGAGATCATGACTTGAGCTGAAACCAAGAGCTAGATACTTAACCGACTGAGCCATCCAGAGTCCCATAGTAAGATATATTTTTAAAAGCTTATCTTTTATATCAATGTACTTAAATATGATAAATATTCCTATTAAGAGAAAACAACTTCCAGTTTAGATCATAAAGCAAAACTTAACTATATGGTGCACATAGGAAGCACACCTAAAACAATTATGCAGGAATGTTGAATATGAAATGATGGGTATATGTATATGGGGTAACTGTAAAAAATAAATACAACAAACATCTTGATTCTTTTAACCAAATAAATGACCTTAGATAAAAACAATAATATTGAATACAGCAAGAAAACGTACCTTATAGTGATAAAGATATAAAAGGAAGAATAAAAATCCTATGGCATTATAATCACGACTACATAAAATTATACCTGCACATAAGGCTGAGGAAAAAACATGACAGAGATTATGGGTTTTTCTTTTTCCACTTCCATTAACATTGTCACATTTAATAATAACATGATTAAATTTCTAAAGTTGAGCATTGATTATATATTTAGACATCTAGGATAACTAGAATAAAATTTCTCAGACCTATCTTATTGTCAAAGGAAAAAAATACATATTTGTTGAAGAGAGACTTTGAGATACGTATGTTTTCCACTCAGAGTGTAAAGGTCTTTTTCTTTACCGTTAAAATAATTTCAGTTAGGTAGTTTAAAAGTTGAGTCTTTCGCATTCCATTGTGATGTCATGTCTCTGTCAGTCTTATCATTTGCTGCTTTTTAACTATCAAGTATCTGTTCTTCCTCCATTTTCACAGCAATATGAGAACTGGAGGCCCAACCAGCCAGACAGCTTCTTCTCTGCCGGAGAAGATTGTGTTGTAATCATTTGGCATGAGAACGGCCAGTGGAATGATGTTCCCTGCAATTATCATCTCACTTATACCTGCAAGAAAGGAACAGGTAATGATTAATTAATCATGTTTATTATCAAGTGAATTCAGGAAGAATAAACTTAATCACTTCAAGACACAAACCAGATGTCACGCACAGCATCTCTTGCTGCCTCTGGAACATTCCACTCTTCGAATACATTTGAAAAGCTTTTTTTCAGTAATGTCTTTACTTTAGATGCAAGATGCTAAGATAACAATGTAGTGTTTGTATTAAAAAACAGAACAAAACAAAACCTGCCTGGCAATATCTCTAAGAAGAACAAAGTGCCGGTCTAAGAGCCTATCCACCTGCTTATTCTGATGAGGAGAGAACACTAAGAAAAATTAGTTGTCAACATTTAAAAATTGGGATATATTATAAAATAATCTGGATTTTTTACTTTTGTAAAAAAATAAGAACTGGTACCATTTGGTCTATGTTCAAATTTATGAGTGCTCAAAACCACCACCCTCCTTCAGTGGGGACTGCAGTCTCCAGCTCTTTGCTCCTTCCCTCATTGTGGTTAAGTGCCTGGTCTTTGTAGGCAGGCGTTTGAATTTTTTATCATTCCCTTAGGAGTCCCTTGGGTGTGAACAATAGCACAAAACAGCATCGCTCTCTCTCTCTCTGGCTGAATACCTTCAACATATGATAAAATAATAACATTTGAAATGTAAGCTCTGTAATGAGAATTGCTTACTTGACATTATGGATGCTGATTTTAAAAAGTGTTTATTATTGACCAATATGTTTGAATTTCTAAGGCACACTGTCCAGACTTCTCCCTTTAAAAAATAGGAATTCCATCACATTTTTTTAACCTGCTTACAACTGATAATGGTCTTAGAACATGAAAATTTAGCCTCTAACTTTACCCAGACTTTTTCATCGAGTAAGAATACAAATGCAAAAAATGAAATCCATTTGGTTTATTTGTCTTTAGATAAAAAATAATCAACTAAAAATATACATTCTGTAGATATTTTCAGAAAGACTTCGACTCTAATAGTAAGAAATTCTATCAGAAGAAAGAAACACTGAGATACACAGAGCTTGGGTGAAACTCAACTGTTGGTGTGTCACTCTCTCTGCTCTTCTCTTAACCTAAAGCAGAATTGATTCTGAATATCCTTTCTGTATGAGCAGCTTCCTGGGCTATGTGCATTACATCCACCCTTTTGCCACGGGACTCATGAAAATAGCAAATCAAGTGTTTGCTGTCTTCCCTGTTTGTAGTGTGAGAAGTCTTTAATGAACTGTTTGTCTTAATCTGAATGTCATGTTTGTCTTCTTAGATCTTCCAGTGTTCCCTGGAGTCATGCTTTTCCCTTTGTGATCTGAGAGCATTCTTCTATGTTCTCTGTTGTTTTTCCCCAAAGCAGGGTTTCTCAGCAGCAGCACCGTTCATCTTTTGGTCCAGATAATGCTTCATTGTGGGGGCGGTCATGTGCATTGTGGAAGGTTTGGCAGCATTTTTGCCCTCAATGCACTGAATGCCAGTAACATTCTCCTCCACTTCACATCCTCCTCCTCTGCTTTGTAATAACCATCAGTGTCTCTGGACTTTACCACCTATGCCTAGGGAGGGAGGGAGAGGAAGAGAACTGCCCCAGGTTGACCACCCCAGCCCTATAGCTACAAAGGTTTCACAAAAACAGCGTAAGGGTCTGCATTTCCTGAGAGGGAAAGAGATTTATAAAACATGGGCTCCACTTCATTAAAGGGAAAATAAAACAAAACAAAACAAAATGATTCTTGTATTTTATCATCCTACTGTCTTTTTAGTCATAGAGACTTAACTTTTTGTTAATCAATACTCTGGGAATGTTATTAATGTCTATAGACTTTTATAAAAGACTCATTTCTCCTTTTAGATGATCTTAGACACCTTTAAACGTACAGAAATAAGTAATTTTACTTTAAATACTTGTAAAGAGGATTGTATTTTCCAGTTTTACTGAGAGATAATTGACACACATCTCTGTATAAGTTTAAGGCGTGCCATGTGATGGTTTGATTTACATAGATTATGAAATGATTATCACAATTTGGCTAACATCTATCTTCTCACATAGATAAAATAAAAAGAAAAGAAAGAAGAATAAAGGGAAAAAAATTTTCTCCTTGTGATGAGAACTCTTAGGATTTACTCTCATCAACTTTCCTGTGTATCATACAGCAGTGTTAGCCAAAGTCATCACGTTACATTAAATCCTTACTATTTATGTATCTTACAACTAGGAGTTTGTACCTTCTGCCATTTTCCTCCACTTCCCCCACCTCCTACCCCTAACCCTGGTAACCACATGTCTGGTCTCCTTTTCTCTGAGTCTGTTTTTTTTTTTCTATTCTACCTGTTTTTTTATTTGTTTTAGATTCCACATATTTAGAATTAGATTTTAGATTTGCTTTAAATTCCACATGTAACGGAGATCATACAGTATTTGTCTTTCTCTGTCTGACATACTTCACTTAGTGTAATGCCCTCAAGGTCCATTCATGTTGTCCTAAATAGCAGTATTTCCTCATTCTTTATGGCTGAATAATATTCCATTGTACATGTATGTGTATATACCACAGCTTCTTTATCCAGTCATCCATTGGTGGACATTTAAGTTGTTTCCAGGTCTTGGCTATTGTAAATAATGCTGCAGTGAACATGGGGTTGCAGATAGCTTTTAGTGTTAGTGTTTTTGTTACCTTTGGATATATTCCCAGAAGCAGAATTGCTGGATATATGGCAGTTCTATTTTAATTTTTTGAGAATCCCCCACACCTCCTCCCCACTTTCCTAGCAGCTGTATCAATTTACAAACTCACAAGGGTTCCCTTTTCTGCACATCCTCTCCAGCATCTGTTATCTCTTGTCTTTTTGATGATACCCATTCAAACAGGTGGGAGGTGATATGTCATTACGGTTCTAATTTGCATTTCCCTCATGGCTAGTGATGTTGAGCATATTTTCACGTACCTCTTGGCCTTTCACAGATCTTTGGAGAAACGTCTCTTCAGGCCCTTTGCCCATTTTTTAAAATTGGGTTGTTTGGAGTTGTCATCAGCCCTATTGGTCAGAGGTGTTGGAAGTCACTCTCCACAGCAGGTGGGGCTGTCACTCAGCACCTTGCTGGGCGGAGATGTAGGCAAACCAAACTCCAGCCTGGCAAAACTCCTCATTTGAGGATCTGAATAAGGCAGATCGGTACATGGCCAAGGTCCATGGTCAGAGGGTGCCTCTGCCTGGGCTCAGCAGGTAAGCAAAGCTACTGCCTGGGGCTACTACTTAGGCACTACAGGTAGGAATTTGGTCTGCCAAAGTTTAAGCACTGGTTGTTGCAAGCCCCTCCCCCCTCTGCAGTCACAGTCAGATTCCCAGTGGCAGGACCCCAAAGATCCCCCTGTAAGTCCTGTGATGCAAAAGCAGAGTAGGTTTCCCAAAAAGCATCCCACAGTGCTGGAGGAGGCTGATTGTCTTCTGGGGGTTCTTTTTTGCAACTGTGAGAACCTGTGGCTCAGGGAAGACCTCTGTACATGGTGCCACATAGTCCTGGGGGAGGAGCAAAATGGTCAATGTTTAACCCCTTCTCTTATCTGCTAATGTAGTCTGTCTTGGTCTCTGTGGTGCAGGGCTGTGCTATTTAGCCTCATCTCCCTGTACTAGGAATCTCTCAGTGGTGTCTTGGTTCTTGGATAGTTGCTAGTTGTTCTTGGTAGCATCACTCTCAAAGCATGTGTGTGAGTGTGTGTGTGTGTGTGTGTGTGTGTGTGTGTGTTTTAAACATAAGTCTTTGGAACATCCTGCAGGTCCCTTACAATCCCATTCAAATTCCAACCGTAGATAATGACTTCATTCCCTCACTTTTCTCTTTAGTATTATCACACATGCTTATATTTGTAGACAACAAATTGTTTTGTTTTGCACACTTTTGAATTTCAAGTAGGATCATTCTGTATGTATTTTGTGACTTGCTTTTTTTGTTCAGCATCGTTTGTGAGATTTAGCCATGTTGATATATTTAGCTATATTTCTTCATTTTGCTGCGTATAGTATTTTATGTATAACTAACTATATAATAGTTTATTTACCAGTTCTCTTTTCAGTGGACATTTGGGTTATTTTGAGTGTTTTTGCTATTATAAACACTATTTCTGTCAACATTCTTGAACTTGATCCTCACAGGCCTTTGTAAGCTTCTGTAGGGTATTTTTCCAGGAGTGACATCGCTGAGTCATAGGATATATGTATCATCAAATTTACTAGAAAATACCAGGTTGTTTTCCAAAGTAGTTGTACCAATTTGCAGTCCCACCGGCAATATGTGAGAGGTCCTGTTACTCCACATCTTCTCTAACATTTGATATTATTGGACTTTGAGATTTTTGCCAGTCTAGTGGGTATAAAATGTTATCTCTTGCGATTTAATTTGCATTTTCTTGGATGCTTTTCCCTGAATATCATTTCATATACTTACATGTCTTTCATTTATAGCTCTTTTGTAAAGTTTCTATTCATGTCTATTCCTTATTTTTAAAAATTTGTTGCTTTTCTTTTATATGATGATTTATCATATATTGCATATCGTCCTTTTTATATCCTGGTTAGTAATCCTTTGACAATTATATATGTTACATATATCTTCTCCCAGTTTGTACATTGTTTTTACTTTTACCCTGTGGTATTTATTGATGAACAGAATTCTCTATTTTGTTGCATTTTCTTTCAAGGTTCAAACCTTTTTGTGTCTTAAGAAATTTTTACCTAACCTAAAGTCAGAAATATCTCCTATGTTGTTTTCTAAATGTTTTATAGTTTTTGCCTTCTTTATTTTTATATTTAAACCATCTAAAATTGATTTCCCATATATTCTTTGAGGTAGGAAACCAAGTACATTTTTATCCATAATAATACCCAGTTGTCCAAGTGAAAAAACTACCTTTCTCCCACTTTTCTGCCATGTTGCTTCTGCCAAGTATCAAGCATGTATGTGGGGATCTATTTCTGGTATATTTCCCTGTCCTTCCCAATACCACACTCATTGAATTATTTTAGCTTTATTATAAGTCTTCATATATAGTTTTGGAAGAAATCTATGCATTGATAATGACAAATTTTAATTTGTTGGCATAGCATAGAATCAAGTANTGCCATGTTGCTTCTGCCAAGTATCAAGCATGTATGTGGGGATCTATTTCTGGTATATTTCCCTGTCCTTCCCAATACCACACTCATTGAATTATTTTAGCTTTATTATAAGTCTTCATATATAGTTTTGGAAGAAATCTATACATTGATAATGACAAATTTTAATTTGTTGGCATAGCATAGAATCAAGTATAAATGAATTACCTAACTGATAGTTTTTAACCTTCTGTATCTCTTTGGTTTCATTCTATCTGATGCTTGCTAGTATCTGGACCAGTATAGGCTATAGATATTCCAGATTGGAGTTATCATTGATCCATATACATAGTGTAGTTTACTAATTGAAAATGACATATTTTTATAGATATTTCAGTTTATCTTATAGGAATTTGTGAAGATCAAATATTAACATGCACAAATATTTTTAATTTCTTAGTTATAGATAGTATGACTTCTTGATCTATTTGTAGGTTATATCTGAATGACAATATCTTATGTGAATAAAAAGATATGCTTAGATTGTGTTTCTTTAAAGATATCTTTGTCATGAGGTCAATATGTTCCAAGCTGTTTTGTCAGGGAGAAGTAAATTAGAGGAACAAAATATTTAAGTGAAACCACATTTGTCATTGCAAAAGAATATGGTTGTAAACAGCCTTCTGAATATGTAAATAAATTTAATGTTTGTAAACTTTTGATATTAGGATGTTGACATCCAAACATCTTGGTATGAAGGTTTCTGGTAATCATTCTCCCTTAGAAGATTTGCATTATTTCATGAGAGCGTATGACATGGGCTTTGTGATATCAGAATTCTCAAAGTAAACTATGGAAAGGAAGTGCCATTTAGGGAAATTATATTGAAGTTAAGTTATATTTTTTATTAGAGACATATAGCAAAACACAATAATTTAAGAAAAGTTAATTATTGAAATATATCATTTAAAACAAATGCATTAATGTTGAATAAAACTGTAAGTTAATACGAATTCAGTTGAATCAATTTTCCCAGGTTGTTTTTTTTTTTTTTTAAGATTTTATTCATTTATTTAACAGAGAGAGAGATCACAAGCAGGCAGAGAGGCAGGCCAAGGGAGAGGGGGAAGCAGGCTCCCCGCTGAGCAGAGAGCCTGATGCAGTGCTCAATCCCAGGACCCTGTGATCATGACCTGAGCCTAAGTCAGAGGCTTAACCCACTGAGCCACCCAGGCGCCCTTTTCCCAGTTTTTTGAATTTCAAAATTGCAAGATTTCTTTTACAGCTATTTCTTTTTTGTTATTTCTATATTGATAGGTTTGTTGGTATTCAGAATTTTTCACTGTAAATTTAAAATGATGGTTATATATTCCAAGAATTTACCTATATTTAGCCTTCTGAAGAGTTGAAATTTATATTCATAACTGAGTTATAAAACTGAGGAATGAAAGCTATGTCCTGACTTTCCCCCCATTTCCAGGAAGAAGACAGACAGAGAAAATAAACATAAAGGGAACCAGAGATATTTCCTTTCTACTTAGGAATCCATGTTTTGTCCATATTTTATCCATATTTTAAAACTACGATGTTATTATAGACTATAAGTGTTTTCAGGGAGGTGACTGTGAAAGTCACAAATCCATTATTGTTCCAATTGGACGTAGGTAATAAATTCAAACTTTAGGGTGCTGATGGAGACAATACTGACAAGCCACATGTTGGCATAAGACAGGTGCTTTTTAATTTGGAATTTTTGAGAAAAGTAACCCTTCCAGATGGATAAATGAATATATGATCATTTAGCCCAATGGTTCTCTAATAAAATACAACTGAACGTGATATAACCTGAGATTTAAACTAGGCCCATAGCCTCACTATTTAGTATTTCTCTTTAGTATTTCAATTTTTTAATTCTAAGTGATTGCCTTTGATGAGGGTGCTTGGTTGGATAGCAGAAAAAGGGAAAGAGAAAAAAAAAGATTCATACTAATAGAAATATTTAGATTATTTGGCAATAACCCAATTTACTTTTCTTTAGTTGCTTGCGGCCAGCCCCCTGTTGTAGAAAACGCCAAGACCTTTGGAAAGATGAAACCTCGTTATGAAATCAACTCCCTGATTAGATATCACTGCAAAGATGGTTTCATTCAGCGCCACCTTCCAACTATCCGTTGCCTAGGAAATGGAAGATGGGCTATGCCTAAAATTACCTGCATGAACCGTAAGTGGTCCTTTAGAAAGAATGGACAACCGTGCTATAACAGCTACTAGACACCCTCATTTTATGGCTACGGTATTGGTAGTTTAGGGTATGGAGCAAGTAATATTGTTGTGTTTTCTTTCTTTCTTTCTTTCCTTCCATGTAGCGTCTGCATACCAAAGGACTTACTCTAAGAAATACTTTAAAAATTCCTCATCAGCAAAGGACAATACAATAAATACATCAAAACATGATCACCGTTGGAGCCGGAGGTGGCAGGAGTCCAGGCGCTGATCCCTAAAATGGCGAACATGTGTTTTCATCATTTCAGCCAAAGTCCTAACTTCCTGTGCCTTTCCTATCACCTCGAGAAGTATTATCAGTTGGTTTGGATTTTTGGACCACCGTCCTGTCATTTGGGGTTGCTGTGCTCCCAAAACATTTTAAATGAAAGTTTTGGCATTCAAAAAGAAAGCTAACAAAATGAAAGAAAATGAGGGCAGAAAGTAACCGTTTCCAGCCTATCTAATTTCTTTAGTTTTCTATTTGCCTCCAGTGCAGAGCATTTTATAATGTATACCAGCCTACTGTACTATTTAAAAAGCTCCATTTCAGCACCAATGGCAATGTAAATAAGATGATTTAATGTTGATTTTAATCCTGTATATAAAATAAAAAGTCACACAGAGTTTGGGCTTATTTAATGATGATTATGGAGCCTCAGAGGTCTTTACATTGGTTCGGCGGCTTTTTGTAGTTTGTTTAGGCTGGAAACAGTTTCACTTGCCCTTTGTCAGCAAGACTGAGGATGGCTTTTCCTGGACAACTAACAAAAGCATAAGGTCTTGTAGGTCACTGCGCCATGTCAGCCATAAGACCAGTTTGCGTCCATGTGACGCCCAGGCCTGGCTGACAGGATCCCCACAGAACTAGGGACTACACCGTGGAACTCTTCTTTGCTGCATTCCTTTTTCTTCACATAAAAGAAAGGCCTGAATGGAGGACTTTTCTAGGACCAGGAGCATTTTTTTAGGGGTCAAAGTGCTAATTATTAACTCAACCAGGTCTCCTTTTTAATGGCTTTCATAACACTAACTTGCAAGGTTACAGATCAACACATTTCAAGTGGATATAGACCTAAGGGTTCTGGAGGGTGGGGGATTGTTCAAACAACCACACACATTCAAAGAAAAAAATTTTGTATATATAACCATTTTAATCTTTTATAAAGTTTTGAATGTTCATGTATGAATGCTGCAGCTGTGAAGCATACATAAATAAATGAAGTAAGCCATACTGATTTAATTTATTGGATGTTATTTTCCCCCAAACCTGAAAATTGACCTAGTATGCTAGTTATTTTTCAGTGTTAGCCTTTATGCTTCCCCCACAGCGGTTGGGACCATATAATCTAGCTATTTTGTCCTTGATTAAATAATGTGATGGATAGAACGCATCCAGTGTTTATTCTGAGAAGAGTGGAAAATGTATAGCTTTCAGCAAATGGTGTTTGCCCATTCTGAGCAAGGAGCTACAGATGGAGTGTGGGTATTTCTTCCTGTTAGGTGGAGTGTACATGTTGACATTTCTCCCTATCTCTTCCTACTGTGTTTTCTCCCCTTTATTTGAATAAAGTGACTGCTGAAGATGAATTCAAATCATTATCCACTTAACTTAATGTTTAAGGAAAACCCTGTAAAGGAAAGAAGGCATTTAGGAGTCTTTCCCTCGTTTCAGTTAGAACAACCTTGAGAAGAGTAGACAACAAATAAAATACAAAAAGAGCAGACCCAACACGGATTCGTTTTCATGAAACCTCCTTTGGCTTGGAAGGAGCAACAGTAGCTCCCATCATCCTCGGCATCTTTGAGCAAGTTCCCCTGGTTGCTGCACCAAGTATAGTCCACCTCTGAGTGTTCCAGAGCACAGAACAATGCTGTGTTGACCTCTTAGGTTTTAATTTTTCTCCTTCATTACAATGCACATAATACATTCCTGTATTTATATTACAACGTGTATAGTGTAAAATGTGAATGACTATGACTGTTGTTGTTTTTTTTTTTTTCCTTTGTGAATGAAAATCTAAAACCTTTGTAACTTTTTATACCTGCTTTTGTTCCACCAAAGAAACCTAAAGTCCTTCTTTTACTATACTGTGACTGGTCTGGTTATTTACAACTTTAAATGTTAATGTGCACTGACATTTTTACGTTCTAGTTCCATCACAAAGTTCAAGCTAATGGCTTGGATGAAATGATTTTGTGGCTAGCAAAGACGTGATTATCTAGGTACCTGCAAAAATTGAGTAATTCCAGTAGGGTTTACATCTATGCAGTTAGGCATTAATCTCACATGTGAAAGAAACATGAAATAGGAAAAGTGATAGCTCACATTTACAGAATGTTTCCTGTGAACCAGGCTGAGTGCTTTATATGTGTCATCTCCTGACAAGGCCTATGAGACAGGTGTTGTTACTGTCTGATTAATGAGAGATTAGCTGTAGAAAACTCAGGTTCTTGGTCCAAAGTCACATAATTAGTTTGTAGTCAATGTAGGTAATCTCCAGAGCCTGCATGATATCCTCAAGAAAAATACAAAATACTATGTTCTAACTGTTATACATATAGGAGGTTAATTTACTGGCTAGAAGATTCTATCTAAAAAGTGATCAGAAGATGTAAAAAAATACCAAGTTTCTATCCACCCAGATTTCTATCCATTCCTTTACATTGGATTCATTCACTATTTATTGAGTATTTACTATGTCAGGCACTGTCCTAGGCCCTGGAGATTCAGCAGTGAATGAGTTAGGTCTATGCCCACATGAAGTTTTTATACTGGATGCATCCCAGGGGATTATTTTACAGCCCATTCTGTTCAATATATTTACCGATAATTTGGAAGAACAAATCCTTCTAAGGTTGTATAGAAGATATCAGAAAGGACAAAGGTGAGTTGAAAATTATTTTGATGTTTCTTTCTTGGGATGTCAAAACTATGTGGGAAGTCAGACATGAATAGATGCAGAAGAGATTCTTTTCCTTGCTGAGTATGTCCTTATAATCTGCGATCCGGTCTGTCATCTTTTACCCAGAGCTTTAAACAGAAATTACCCAAAGGAGTGGATAAGAATTTTCCTTACTTGTGTATATACACTCTTATTAGATGTTTATAAGCCAATCACATAAATTTTTATTGATGTAGGTGCAAATAATGCAATCTGTGGGTTGTTCCAGTACCCAGAATACGGGGACAGTGAGAAGTTTAAGGAGGCTTGTAGCACTCAGAGTCAGCTGGAGCCGTTTTCTGTTTCTAGAGGCTAGACTGCATATCAGGAAGAAGAATGTGTCCCTACCACTGGGGGCTATTGAGAAGAGGTAATCTTCCAGAGTAGCTAAAATAGAAGAGAGGTAAGAGATTGTATAGGGAGGGATATATCTATCAATTTAATGTGATAGACAATAGACCTTTGCTAATCTTAAGTGAATTTTTAATATAGTACAGGAAATAGGAACTGGGTTAGCCTTGAACTAATTGTCTAGAAGTCATATATCATGTAAAATAAAGTTAGGGAGTTTGGAAATGGACAGAAAAAGTGTAATAGTTTGAAAAATGGTTCAGAGTAGGTTTTATGCATAACCTGAGCATGAATGTCTCCCAAGAAAATAATCTACAAGAGAACATATATATTAGAAAAAGAAAGATGTTATTATCAAGTGGCTAGAGACTCGATGATGTCAATGTGTTTTAATGCATTTCTTTTTGTGTTTCCTAATATTATAAATGCAGTGAAATGGTTTTTGAAGAAAAATGCCCGCAGCAATGTTTTTGTACTGATATTTGGGCATCGTTTTTTTTTTTTTAGCTGCAATTTCTGTTTGCTAAACAAACCAGAATTCAAGAAAATGATTCTTTTCTAAAACAAGTCTAAATAGAAAGTTTATAAAGGTCTTTGAGTGAGTCATTCAAGATTGTATAATCTTTTCCCATTATTACTCATTTCTGTATGTTTGGATCCCAGCTGGACAAGAAAGAGCGAATGCCAAACAAGAACAGAAATGGTTTTTGTTGAGGTGTTTACAGAATAAGCAAAGCTTGGGTTCTAATTAAAATTTAATTCAGAGTTCTGTCTGAGCCTGTCAAATGATCCCTGCTGAAGATTAAAAGTTTACTGCCTTAAAGCAGGAAGTCTGAAATGATTTTTGGTACTGTTGCTTCTAAAATAAAATTTTAAAACTTATATGCTCATCACATTTTAAGTTCTCAACAAAAACATTTTTCATCATAAAATCAAACAGTTGTAAAGAATGGTATACTTGGCATATTTTAAATATTGCCATTCTAAAATAAACAAGTAACATTACTCTTAAATATATTCAGTGGAATCTAAATACCATAGTGGTTTCATACCTACTATTATGCATTTTTAAAATGCTTGAAGAAAAAGACTCTTCTAACAGACATTTTATGTTTTTCTTTTCTTATTTTTAGACTTGTTTTTTAATTTCAGTCTTCCCCACGGAATTTTATACAAATATTATGCATTTATATGCCTGAAAGTCTTCTACTAATTTAACTATCAAACATATATAGATCAAAATTTAGATTTAAAAGTTGAAAATTAATTTTTCTTGTGAACGTAAAGGTGTAAAAGTTTAAAATCTTCTCTCGTATCGAATTATTATTGTAATTTACTGATTATACAATTGATCAAAATAATATTACACTATTACAAAACTTGAAAGGTAATTATACAAGTTGTAAAATTTTATTAGAAATGTATCTCAGGGGGCCCTTGAGTGGCTCAGTGGGTTAAGCATCTGCCTTTGGCTCAGGGTCCTAGGATCCAGCTGTTTCTGGCTCCCTGCTCAGGGAGTCTGTTTCTCCCTCTCCCTCTACCTCTCCTCTGACCCCTCCCCCTGCTTATGTTCTCCCACTCTGACTCTCACTCTTGCTCTCTCTCAAAAAAATACATAAAATCTTTAAAAAACAGAGAGAAAGACATCTCAGTGGGATGACTGGAACTGTTTTTCTCAATTCACATTTCTGTGAGTAAATATTACTTAAGAACTGGAAATGTGTCATGGCTTAGCTTCAATTTTGTTCCTATTTTGTTTTTACAGATTTAAACTCTGAGAAAACTTGTTCACATACAAGGAAATGATGGAAATCAAAGTTTTATTGTGCAATACTACTCAGTTTTTTTTACCTCTTTCTGAATTATGTGCCAAAAATCCTACAGCATTCAGTTACCTTTCAGCTGACATCTCAATGAAGTCTCTCTTAATTTTTGCAAACACCTGCCTTAAAAATGATTTGATTTGTATGCTATCATCAGGGTAATTAATTTTGCTTTGTCCTGTTTGCGCGCAGTTTTTCATGTTCCATGGAAATGCATCCTAAGGTTCAGGATAGATTAGAAGTGTGTTTGATGTGGAGGTTGTTTTTTATAAAGTGGGAAAAGACTGATTGTCTGAGGCCTTTGGCTCTCAAAGTTTGTTCCTGAAACAACACCTTTAGCACCACCTAGAAACTTAAATGCAGATCCTCAGACCCTCCTCTACCCTACTTTTTGGTAATGAGAGAAATTTTGGTAATGGGAAAGCAGCCGGGTTTCCACAAGTATTCCAGATGACTCAGATCCATTCTGAAGTTTATGAGAACTGGTAAAGAAGAGGCAAAAATAGAACCAACAGCCTCTACCACAGACACCTTCTTAGGCAGATGAGTCTTAGGCAAGAGGCCAAATAAGACTGGGCGTTCTGGAAATTGCTTCCCTTTGTGTGCCCATGTACTACTTGGGAGGTCTTGGAAGTACTCCCAGGGTAGGCAACCCTGGTTTGGAGACCACTGCTTTAAGATACACAGTCCTTAAAGTACTTATGATTTTTGGCACATGATCTCTCCATATTTATGAGGTGATTTTTGGTACATGAGATGTCCATATTTATGAGCATGTGTCCTATCAGTCTGGTGATGATTACTTCCCAAACTTTGAATGGACCTCTGGTTTTACAAGAAAAAAAGTGAGATAATCTTTCTCTACAGAAAAAAAAAATAACTGAATAAAGCAGCATGACTAAAAATATTTGTTTCTTAAAGGATAAACCTGAAACAAAGTCTGAAATGCAGGAAATAAAAACTATGTTACACAATGAATCATTTTGATGACAGAGTTAAAAACTGAAAAATAGAAGCAAAGAACATATATTGTAACTTCCTGGCAACCTAGTAGAGGAAAGAACTTCAGATTCAGTGGGAGGCCCAAAAAAGGCAGAGGTGGGAGAATCCTTGGGAGTGAATAACCCCAGTGGAATAACCCCAGTTCCAAATCAGATCACCCTCTCCTGTGCCCATTAACCAAATTGAACCCACCCGTCAATTCAATAATATGCAGTGAGGGCTTAGCAATGTGCCAGGCACTGTGCTAGATCTTGGGGATAAACAAGACAGGCCAAGTAAGTCTCTGTCCCTGTTGGGGCTTACAGTCATGGGAAAGATTTGCAATGGCACTAAAACAGAGGTCTGATTTCTCAAAATGTTGTTGCCAAAGCCTCCATTCTTGGCCATCTCTTTGTGCTGCCGTCTGTATTTACCTGATTCTACCATATCCATGGCCTTAACTATTTCCTATGTTATGATAACTTCCATACTTCTTTCTCGTGTGTGATGGGTTTGTATCCAGTTGGTTGGATTTTGTAGGCACATTAGCTACATACGTCCCAAACTGAATCAGTATCCACTTCTCCCAAGAACCACCTACATGTTTGTTTGTTTGTTTTTAACTAGGAGTCTAAGAGTCACTCTGCACTCATAATTTAATGCTCATATTCAATTAAGGACAGAACCTTATTAATGTTACCTCTTCAGGTTTCTCATATCCTTTGCCTTCTCTTTCTCCCAACTGTCCTCAATATCTCAGATAGTATTACTATCTCTAAATGCATCACTTTCAAAATAATCTTTTAAATACTCTACAGTATTCTTTCAAATATGCAAATCAGAGCTTGGCATTCTCCAGCTCAAAATTCTTCAGAACCTATGACCTATAAAATAAAATCTAATTTCATATGCATAGCAAAATGTTTTGGGAAAAAATAAAAACCAAAAACCCCGTCCTAGGTATTATGTGCCTAAGAAGGATGGAGGAATTAATAAAAAATCATAAGTAAATCAATCATTAAATTTAAGTGGTTTTTTTTGTTTCTGTTTGTTCAGTGTGGCTTCCTGTTTATTCTCTGCTCAATAGTCAGACTCCCCTTGTACCAGTTACACAAGGCAGAAATGGAAGACCAGAAATGCTATACGACTTAGTGGGTCATAGGTTTGTCCCTCCAGATACGCTCTATACCCTTCTCCTCCTGCTTTGTGCCCCGTGAGACTCTGTACAGACTGTTCCTGTCGGGTTTAGTCATGGGAAGCAATGGTGGGTGATCACAGGAAGAGAAGGCTGACATTAGTGTGTGTTTCCTCTTGGCTTTTTCCCGACACTGTCGGGGTTGTTTTAGGCTTCCCTACCCCTACAATAATGTCATTAGATTCTACAAGGCCTCTATCTCCATATAACCTTTTCTGCCTCCTGGTTCCCAACTGTTCTCTCTTCTTGACCCTTCAGGACTGAGGCAGTAAGACCTCACCACTATTGGCCCAGGAGTACTGCACTACCAATTGTGATTTCCTTAAGCTGCCCATCTTTATAAATAGTTACTTTATTAAACTGTCTTTAACTTACCCAATTTGATTACGCCATCTCTTTCCTACTGGATTCCTGACTAGCAGAGTATTTTAGATGCACTTCTTTAGAGAAATTATGGAAGTAACCCAGTTCATATCAATCATAGGATGGGGATGCTACATGACAGTCTGGAAGACTATGTGTCAGTTCCTCTGTGTTTCTTCCTATCATGTGCTTTTATGTGGTTATATCTTTAGTTCCTTCCTTACAACCACTAAACATTGACCATGCAATTGTCGCAACTGCCATTCTGCTCAGTTGTGCCTCAGCTGTGCATAATAAACATATCCACACGGCAGCTGGTTGGTCCTGAGGTTATATTCTCTGCCTTAAATTTCCAAACTGAAGTATGACACTCCTTAGCTTGGAATCATAAGCAGGTTTGGTTTTCAATGCTTGTCTATAATTAGGAGTGAAGAAAAGAGTAGGAGTCAAGTTACACATGTGCATAGCAACTTTGTCTGAGGCTAAACCCCAATATTTTTGAAAGTGTGTTATGGCCATATAAGGGGAAAGTATGAAAAGTAGGGAAGGAAGGTTATTTTAGAGCTGCCAGCCCATCTTGTTTATCTGGATAGAGGCATGCCTTTTACCCTTCGGAGAAGACTTTTTCCCCCTTTGTTATCAGAACACCCATTCCAGTAAATCTTTGAGTTCTACGAGTTGAAGGACAAGCACCTACTTTGGAATGAATTTGTAAAATGGAGGAGCTATGTTAAAAAGTTGATGTTATTTTTTTCTTTTACAAAATGTTCTATTTTTAGAGTAAACTTTTACTTTAAGAAATATTTTTTTTTTTTTGGGTGCCTGGGTGGCTCAGTGGGTTAAAGCCTCTGCCTTCAGCTCAGGTCATGATCTCAGGGTCCTGGGATCAAGGCCCACATGGGGCTCTCTGCTCAGCAGGGAGCCTGCTTCCCCCTCTCTCTCTGCCTGCCTCTCTGCCTACATGCGATCTCTCTCTCTGTCAAATAAATAAATCTTTAAAAAAAAACTTTTTTTTAAAAGATTTTATTCATTTCTTTGTCAGAGAGAGAGAGAGCACGTTTGAACATGTGTGCAAGCACAAGCAGGGGGAGTGGCAGCCAGAGGGAGAGAGAGAAGCAGACTCCCCACTGAAGAGGGAGCCCAATGCAGTGCTCCATCCCAGGATCCCGGGATCATGGCCTGAGCCGAAGGCAGATGCTTAACTGACTGAGCCACCCAGGCACCCAAGAAATACTCTGTTCATTTTCTCTGGGGTCTTGGTTCTAAAGGGTGGAAAATTATTGGTAGAAGGGCATCCCTCTTCAACAGAGGTGGAAGATGTGCTGAAAGTAAGAGAAACCTCTAGTGGAGATCAGTGGAACAGCTTATAAACTCTGAAAGTAGTCCAGTAGATTACACAGTTTTAAGGGTTGCTTGACTGTGTCAGAAATCTTTATGTTTCCTCAAGTCCTCAGCATAGTTTTGTTAAGGCTTAACTGACCTTCTCAGAAGTAAAGGATGGGCCATTCCCTCGCTGGAGAGGAACAGGGAGAAATTAGCCCCAGTCCTAGGTGGCCACTGAGGGATGGTGAGATCTGCTCTGCCATCATATGCATAGTATCAGACTTGCTGGGGTCAGAGTGACATGCAAAGTAGATTTATGAAACATACCAGTATGCCAGGAATGTTTAGGGAAAGGAGACTGCTAAAATTTTTATATATTTTTTTCAAGTACCATGTGGTCTTAGGAATAAGAATAAAGGAAAGTGAAATTTTTAAAATCTAAATTTAAGAACATCTGTATGACAGAGGCTTTCTTATAAGTAATATCTTCAACGCTTACTATATGGCAATAATTTTGACTTTTAACTCTGAGTCTTTTCTCCCAAAAGTGTGATGGAAATGAACAGATACTTTTATTTTGTATAAGGATGTGTAGGACAAAAGAGTAACTTGGGAATTTAAAAATGAATGTCATGAGCAAGGCAGAAAGGTAACCCAGCAAAATAAATAGTGAAGTAATTCCTGCAGAATGAGAGTAACACAATAATATCATGGTTTTGGAAAAGGATTTGGGAAAGGAAAATCATTTGCTGGGATTTTTAGAGGTTGTACTAATTGAGGTAGAGCCAAAACATGTCCTTAAAAAAAGGTGTTGGGATTTGGTGAAGGTCTGATGAAAGGTTGAAAGAAGAAAAATATTGATCATAACATTTAGCATCCACAGTTAGTGAAAACAGAAATACTACAGAGCATTCATGCTAAAGAGAGAAGACAGTTCCCCTGAAAAACCAAGAAATAGTTGAAGCTCACTAGCAATACGGCAAAGAGTTGCTTGGGAGTTTCTCATTGTATAAGGATGAAAAAAATTTGGAGTGATTTTTTTTTTATTATTAAATGCAGGTTTGAAAACACAAAAATAACAGCCCTGTCCATCCACAAAGGAGGAGGTTTNCAATACGGCAAAGAGTTGCTTGGGAGTTTCTCATTGTATAAGGATGAAAAAAATTTGGAGTGTTTTTTTTTTATTATTAAATGCAGGCTTGAAAACACAAAAATAACAGCCCTGTCCATCCACAAAGGAGGAGGTTCAGGATAAAGTCTAGACCAAAGGATGAGAGATGCTGAAGTAACAGAATGAACGGGCTGGAAAGTATGCAGCTGGGCTGAAAAGAGCCTGGGCAGTGAAAGTTCATGGAATCATTACCAGAACCATAACTCTCTCCAGTAGACACCATGAGGTATTTGTTAAATTATGTCATTGCTCTTTTGTTGTGGTGGTTAATTTACTACCTAAGTAACCAGTGCCCATTGTAAATGTGTTGGAAAATATAGAAAAGCATAACTAGGAAAAAAAATGTTCAAGAGAGTATTTGCTTGAGATCACTATTTTTAACCCTCATGGCCCCAAAGAGCGTTCAATAACTAAGTGCAGAAGGTACTATTTATTAGGAGCCATTCACTCTCCTAAGTGTATTTCCAACTCTTTCTTCTCACAAGAATGTGAGCTATGTGAGCACAGGGGCTTTCTTTTCTGTCTTGATCATCACTCTGTTCCAAACACCTACGTAGTGCCTGACATGCAGTGGGGACTTGATAAACATTTACTAAATGGATGACTAAACCACCTCCCTTAATATTCACATTGATGTTATTGTCATTCCTATTTACTGACAGAGAAACAGACACAGGGAGGTTACAGTGACAGCCCCAAGTCACTTAGTGCATAAGCTAGGATGTATACTCAGGACATCGGACTCTGGAGCTCATTAATACATTCGGTTGTTACTCCTTAGGTCGGGGATGGGGGAGCCTGTTGAAATTAAGGTCAGTGGGATGATGTTAATATCACCACACCAAAATTAAGACAGAAACTCATTACCTCCTTGCCACAGGTGCCATCAAGAACTTATGTTTTATTCATTGAACAGTTCTATTAACCAGTAGCTTCAGAAGCTCAGGACAAAAGAAGAAAAATGTGAAGCTGTTTGTCTCTCACCGTTCTGCTCCAGGAATATGCCATCCACTGTTGTTGGCCACCTAAGGTTAGTGACTGAATGGTTTAGCAGATGAGGATTATATGGATTATTGGGATTTTTAGAATATCACAGAAATGAATGTTTTGAAAAATACAGGTGCAGTTCATGTCTATATTAGCCTACGTTGTCAGAGTAAATATCAGTGTCTTTTCTTCCTGGAGGTCAGTATGTTGTGACTTTCACTCTTGCCTATTTAACCTAAGGAAATACTTGTCATTAGAATATAACCAGAATTTGCTTTCCAGGAAGATGTGGGCAAATCTCCATACAGCCATTTAACTTGATCCCAGAGATCAAGAAAGTATTGGAGAAAATTTGCAAGTATAGCCCACATCACAGCATGCACAATGGTGAAGTACTGATGTGTTTTACCTCGTGTCCTGAGAATGTTTATGTAAGTATGTGAATATACAAATTTTTGAAGTGAAAATAGAGATCAAATAAAAAATCCAACTTTTTACTTTCAAAGAAAATGTCATGAAAATAATTAGGGAAGTAATGTGCTCCAAGTTTTCATAACCCTTAGAAATCTCTTTAGGTTTAGGCTACCAACATAAAAGCAGAAATTGATTCATTTGTACACCAGTTTTTTCCTTCATTCAACAAATATTTTTTGTGCAGGAACTATAACCCAGGAACGATTCTATTGACTTTCTTCGAGTCATTTCAGACTTTATTACATGGTTATGACAATAGAACAAGGTACTTCTGGCTTTTCAGTAGTTGCTCCTAAAAAGTTTGAAAGTTTTCAGGATCCCAGAAATGATTTGAGAACATCCTACATCTATACTGACACACTGAAAATATATATTATCTCCTTCAGGATTAAAGACATTTTGGAGCCACACAAACTTTGCTGGAAACTAGAAATAGCCTGTGAGTTCAGAACGAAAATAAATGTTTGAGTGTGGGAAGGAAGATTTGTTTTGAAGCAACACGTAGTTTGTGATAATTCTGTGGTAAATAAGAATCTTCTTGAAAACATTGTCTCAAATATTTCTCTTAAAGTCATGTCTTCTGCCATCTTGTATGTTGATTTACAATATACTGACATGGTGCCAAACAATGTTTTGGCCCAACTTTCTATATTTATGTTTGCCAGTTCCTTTCTTGGGAGTTGGAAACTGTGTATTTAAGGCTCCAAGCGGATGGGAAAGCCCTCTTCGTATCTGGAACACCACAGAAAGATCCTAAGTTAGCTCCCCAGAGGGTGCGGGGGAGGAGGGATTGTCAGAACACAGGCAATAGTGGCAGATTAGGCATGGCAGAAAGCAGATCGGCCTGAGATCAGCATGTGTAGAAACATGGGCTCCAGCATCTCCATCGATTCTGGAAAAGGCTTCTTGAGACTTGGTTCCAGTAGGACTCAGTTTGCTCCCAAAATGTAGCTGCTCCTACCAATACCTAAACTTGTGTTTAGGATCTGGTGGCGTCTGATACAACCCAAAAAGAGAATTCTTGGAAATCATGTACATTGCTATGGGGGATTTTCATTTCGCTGAAATGAAAATGAAAGAGAAAGGTTTTTTCTTTCTGTTCCTGGTGAGGAAATAAGAGGGCAGGGATCTACCCCATCTATGCTTACTATTGAAGCTGAGGGGCTTTTTAAANAGGAAATAAGAGGGCAGGGATCTACCCCATCTATGCTTACTATTGAAGCTGAGGGGCTTTTTTAAAATTTTATTATTTTATTTTATTTTATTTTATTTTATTTTATTTTATTTTAATTTATTTATTTTTTTTAGAGACTCTGAAACCAAGGCTTCTGCAGTGCTGTGGCTTTGGGCTAACAGGGACAACATGAGACCCATAGTTAGGGGCAGAAGAGCAGGGCAAATCGAGTGGCTCCGGCAGAGTGTGGGCTTCAGGGAGCACACGCAGCATCTGTGGGAGTGTCAAGACACCCAGAAAGAACCAGAGGCTGTTTTGGGAACTAGGGATACTGCGAGGCCCTCTGAGCATAGACAGAAACAAGAGTTGTACTAATTTAGTTATTTCAGCCATCGTTGAGGCTGTTCTAGTGAAAAGGGGGTACATAAAGCCCAAAGCATTTAGTTGTAGTAGAGCCCTTCTTACAATGAGAGCTTATGATGAAAATGATGAAAAATGATGAAAACAGAGCTTTCTGTGTTGAAATGGAAGAACCAGGAGCTCCCTGCTCAGCCTACTAGGCATCTGTAATTTTTACAGCTCCTCCAAATGCTTCCAATTTGTACCCAAGGTTGAGAACCATTATGTCAGAACAGTGCCTCTCAAACTTTAAGGTGCCTACCTATCCCCTGGGGATTTTGTTCAAATGCAGACTCTGCT
This sequence comes from Ailurus styani, assembly GCA_002007465.1. Lineage (NCBI taxonomy): Eukaryota > Metazoa > Chordata > Mammalia > Carnivora > Ailuridae > Ailurus > Ailurus styani. The sequence goes on along the minus strand of LNAC01000319.1, from coordinate 2,500,554 downwards.
TCAGGAGGTCTGGGATAGGTCTGAGATTCTGCATGTCCAACAAGCTCCCAGGTGGTGCTGATGTTGCTGGAAGGAAGGTAAAACACACTTGGAATGGCAAGAGCTTAGAGCCCTGGTTTTCGTCCTTTAGGGCAAATCAAAATCTGCCGGAGTGTTTATTAAAACATTGTGTCCCACTCTCAACTTCTGATTCAGTTGGTCAGCATGGGGTCTGATAACTTGCATTTCTTATAAGCTTGCAGGCAATGGAGCTCCAGACACGATCATGTGGGACAAGGGTTCTCAAACCTGCCCATACCTTGTACATCTATAAAGCATACTGAGGCTAGGCACCTCCAGCCCTCTCTAGCCTTCCCGCCTCCCCATACCCCGCACTCACAGAATCTGATCTGATCGCCCCACCCCCACCCCACACCAGCCCCCGGATGATTCTATTATCCAGTCAGCTCTGAGAACCCTTGATAAAAGGCCTCACACGTCAGGTGAGGACTTTAGACTTTATTCTAAATATAACACTATGTACTAGAGCTGATGAAATCCTGACATCTAAACTATATGCCTCTCTCACGGTGAACAAGTAATCCCTATGAGGCAGATACTATCTTCATTATTATCTCTTTTATTACAAATGAGGGAGACTCGGGAAGGTTAGCCAGATAGCTTTTTTATTCCTGCAGAGAAATACATTAAAAGGTACACAAATTGGTTTATTTTGAAATCTACTCATGCTAAACTGGCTCTATGGGTTATGTAGCAGAAGCTAATTACTGAGAGTCTGTAATTTGAAGTGGCAGGTGATTGAAACTTGGGTTCTCTGTGACTATCCCGGTAATGCATAATACATTATTAAATACTAATTATTTAAAACACAAATGAAGCCAATTGAAGTCAGCCCCAGCAGTTAGTGGTTAAAAATAAAATTGAGACTACAGATAATTAACATGGGTCCAGAAAAGCTCATTTCAAGTTAGCCTGCAAAAATTATTTTTTGTCATTTGGGATTAATTAGGGCATGCTAATATATCTATTTTCATTTATTTTAAATTAATTTTATTTAAAATTATGTTTAATTTTATTTTATCTACATTCACCTCATGTACTTGGAATAAAAAGCAGAACAAAGCTCTGAATGCAAGGAATAAAGAACATGATCTATCACATACTTGTATTAATATTTAACCTTCTCTACTGAATTAATACTCTGATGTTGTCAATGCAAACCTCAGTGGAAATGGTGACTCCTTCAAAAGAATATGAAGTTGGATTTTAGTTTCAAATGTGATGTTATTATTTTATAAAATTTGATCACTTAATTGTTTTCTAAAATTTTTGTTGGGGAAGAGGCAAAGGGAGAGAGAATCTTAAGCAGGCTCCATGCCCAGTGCAAAGCCCAACACAGGGCTCGATCTCACAACCCTGAGATCATGACCTGAGCCAAAATCAAGAGTCAGATGCTTAACCAACTGAACCACCCAGGCGCCCCACACTTGATTGTTTTCTAAATGGAAAAATGTCTAATTAGAACAGTGGGATGTATACATTCAAGTAAATATAATAAAAATGTAGCTATAAATAATATATATTATATGATAAATATTTGTATATCATATAAATTATCTATCTATGTCTATATCGATATCTATAAATTTTCTTCCTGGATTTTTGCTTCTGAAATTGTACATCTGAAAACTTGGACCTTGTATGGCATCATTTATAATGATGCATCTTGTAGAAGAGCAGAGAAAATGTGCAGATTTCTGAAATATAGTCCAAGTAATCACTATTGCTAAACATATGTCTATGAATTACAGAAAAGATTCCAGAATTCTGTAGTGTGCACTTCTCCAGTAAAATTCGCCACACTGCTGTGAAAATAACAGCCCTAACTTCCTCTGACATCTATGTGCATTGGGGGATTGGTAGCAAAATCCAATTCTAGACCATTAACATCCTTATGGAGGCTTTAGAACCCTAACCTCTAGTATTTCATTACCTATAAGAGCAACAGTCTATAAAGCTAGTTATAGTTGTAATGAAAACAAACCTACCAGAGTTGTAAAGATTTCTAGTTATAAATATAGATAGAAACAACATATCTTTCTGCCCCAGACCTTCTTGTTGGCTATCCTAGGTAGGTAGGTAGGTAGGTAGGTAGATAGATAGATAGATAGATAGATAGATAGATAGATAGATAGATAGATAGATAGATCATCTTTCCAGTATTTAAAAACAAATGGACAAAAAATTGATAAAGACAAGGCTTTCCAAAGGAAACCCCGTCAAGGAGGACACAATGGTTGTGTTTTATGCCAGTAACATTTGACCCAGTTGATCATTCATTGAAACTTCCCCTGTAAACACTGTCTGCATTTGACTTTCAAGAATCACATTCTCCTCTTTTTTCTTCTACTCCTTGGGTATCTCCCTTCCTTGTTGGTTCCTTTACATCTTTCCTGCTTACATACTTTCTTTTGTTAATCTCATACAGACTCTTGTGACTGTAAATGTCAGGTGTATACTTATGACTCAGCCTGGATGTATTCCGTGAACTCCAGACTCACATAGACCGGGGCCCACTCTACATCTCCACTTGAATGTTAATAGGCATCTCAAATGTTCATGTCCAAATACAAACTCCTCTTCCCTTCTAGCTCCTCTCTTTACTGTCTTTCCTATCTCAGCACTCCCATTGCTACCATGCTGATCTGAGCCGCTGTTATCTCTTGCCTGGATTAAGCAATAGCCTGCTATCTGGATTCACAGGTCCATCCTGGCTCCACTTTGTTTTAATCTTATCAGAGCAGCTAGAGTGGCCCTGTTAAAACTGAAGGGAGTGTCTGTCCTTCCACTATTGAATATCCTCCAGCGGCTCCCTGTATATCTTGGAAAGGAAGCCACAAATGGGCCAAATTTGTGTAGGGTCTTTGTACACCTGCCTTGAAAATACCTCCCTAATTCCTTTTTCTACTGCTGTCCCTCATGTTCAGTTGGCTCCAGCCATACTGTTCTTCTTGCTGTTCCTTAAAGCATACTCAGTCCACTCCCACCTTTGTGCTTTACACTTGCTTCTTTGTTTGCCTGGACCTCTCCACCTCCAGATACCTGCTTGGCTTATTCTCTCACCTCCTTCAGATCTGTATTAAAATGTCATCTTTTCAGTGAAGACTTCACTGAACATCTATTTAAAATCCCAACTCCCATGTTCAACACTCCTTGCCCCCCTTCTTTGATTTATTTTTCATTTCTAGCCTATGGTTTGTTTACTGATTTTGTTTATTACCTCCATCTAGATTGTATGGTCCATGAGGGCAGGTATTTTTGTCTGTTTTGTTTACTACTACGTTCACCCCCCGCCGTGACCCAAGGACACGTTTATGAAATAGCCAATAATATTTGTTGAATGAAAGAACGCCTATCTACTTACATGTGATTCTTCTAAACATTTGAGCAATGTGTGACCTGTTTTACAGAACTCTTTCTTAGTATGCTCTTTCTCCCTATTCCTCATTATCCGTCTGTTCAAAAACTAGGTTTCCATTTTCTGGTTTTCTCATTCATTGTTTCCTGAGTGATGGCTATGTTTCTGACACTGTTTTAGGTGCCGAAAAATACTGTAATGAAACACATTGTCCCTGGTGTCATGGAGTCTGTCATACGGTTGTTGGAGAAAGACACTGGATGAATAAGAACACAAGTACGTGTAAACTATAGATCGTACTAAAAGATTATGAAGGCAAAAACAGAATAGTGTAATAAGAAGGAAAAGAGTGGAGGGAGGGAGCTCTAGATAGGATGAAAAGTCCACTGTAGGGTGGTGACATTGAAGCTGAGGGAAGGTGTGAAAGATGAGAAGGAACGAGTAAAACAGAGCATAAAGTCTTATGGGGGTGCATTTCAGGGAAAGAAAACAAACCCATATGAAGGCCCCAGGGGAATAAAAAAACCATGACATCTTTGAGAAGCCAAAAGAAAGCCAATGTGATTAAGGTGAGAGATTGGCAGTTCCTGTAGGTTCTACAACATTGTGTAATGGTTAAAGAGATTAAAACTCTGGAGCCAGATCACTCAGGTCAAATCCAGGCTTTACCTCTTCATTAGCCTGTAATATTTGACAAGTTGCTTAACTACTCTGTGCCTTGGTTTGCTCATCTGTAAAATGGGGATATTTGCAGTGCCCACATTATATAGTTGTTGTAGAATCAAATGAGCTATTGCATGAAAGTATTTAGAACAATATCTGCAGTGTGGGAAATATTTTAATATAAATTTGAACATGTATCCTGAATTCAATCCCTTCTCACCACGTCTACAGCTGCCACTCTGGTCCAACATCATTTCTTGCCCTGTTCCTCAAATGGCCTTCTATGTTGGCTCTTAGTGTTCACTCTTAACCCAGTATAATCCATTCTCCATGCATAAGTCAGGGTGAATTGCTTTCCGAAATTGAAATGAATTGAAATGAATTTTGAAATTGAATTGAAATGAAAACATGAAATTTAATCATGTCATTCACTTGTTCAAAACATTCTTAGATTTCAAATAAATCTACTTAGAATAAAACACCAAGCTTTTTCCATGGGCCTTGAGGTGCCCCCATGATCTGGCTTTTGTCTGCCATTTTGGATTCATTTTCTACCAGGTTCCCTTCATTCACTATGCTCTTCTGTCTCAGTCTCATTCTCATCTCATGGGCTTCTGATGTCATGTTTTCCATATCCAGAATGTTTGTTCTCTAGCTCTCCACTCTACACTTTTCAGGTCTCAACTCAAATGACCTCTCAAATCTTAGGATTATCATGACTAAACAGGCACATACTTTGTCCTCAGTTCCTATGAATCATTTACTGTTTTATTGTTTGCTTTAGGCTCTTTCTCAGCTGAAATTATGTTGCTTATTTTATTGCTTACTTGTTTCTTGTTTGTCTTCTTTACTGGCTGTGACAGCCTATAAAGGTTATATACTAGGGACTTAATGCCTATTTGTGGAATAAATGGATTCTTTTACATATTCTGAAAAATGAAAGAAGAATGATTGAAGATGTTTTCCCAGAGGTTGTGAATTATTTCCACTTTTCAGCCATACAGGTGGAAAGGCATCTTTTTAGTTGTCTCATTTGTTTCTCCTCTCTCAGGGGCTGTTGTCAGATGCTGCCTGTCATTCAGTATCTGAAAACCATTGTTTTATAGATTCTTTCTGTTTTGTTGTTGTTTAAAACCATAGAGTATATCTGGTCCTCATTTCTCTGTCTTGGTGGAAACTAAATAATTCCACATATGTGATTCTTATGGCTCCAAATATTGTATTTTGTATGGACTTTAACAAATGGAGAGCATCTCGATAAAGTCAATTCATGCAGATTATTGCATTTCCTCTCCATTTGTATCCCAGATCCTTGATGCCTCAGTCAGTATGCTCCCAACTTGGGATACTGTGCATGATATTGGGAGTTGTATGGATGCAAACTTAGAAGGGTCCATTTAGCATTTCTTTGCTCTTTTCCTAGCACTCATCTTTGTTATTTCTGATCTATCTGTCCTGGAGAACCAGATCCCAGAGTAGCTGCTTCTGGGAGACCCCAAATCCAACATGTGACTAGACCCTACATGGAACTTTGAACAATTCTTGTTAATCTCTCCCTAAACCAGATAGACCATTTCTAATTTCAGTGCTAGAAATGAAACACACTAAGGTAATCTCTGCAAGAATTGAATTGTTCTGACAGTCAACACAAAAGTTTTTGTTGTAAGAAGAGTGCCCCTACCTCCCACCCTGGAAATATATTTAAATGCTAAAATTGAATAGGTGTGAAAGTTTATCCAATAGATCTATACTTAGAATGTGGACTATGGTTCAAAACAAAAAAAGTATTTTCTGTAGAAAGATTAGGCTTCTATTACATTGATTTCTAGGCAAAATATTTCAACTTAAATAACCTGGAATTGCCTTTCTACAAGCTAAAATGTGGATAATTAGATTTGAAGTCACCCAGTAGCAGTTATACTTTCTATTTTCATTTAGAACAAAAAAAAAATTTCTCCATCAGTTAAAAGGCTGAAAATGGATAATTTTATTATAGCATAGAAAATTATTTGTTATTTAATCTTTTGTGTCATCAAAATAAAGAACAAAAAGACCTTGCTGTTGGTAATTGTTCTAATATGTGATGCCAGTTTCTGCATTCAGACCTAATCTGGCTCCAAGAAGTTGTGTTAGATACTTTTAATGTATTTTTATTATATTTATAATATTATATTTATAATATAATTATAACATTAGTATATTTATATTATATATTATATATATTTATAATATATTATATTTATATATTATATTATATTATATTATATTATATTATATTATATTATATTATATTATATTATATCATATTATATTATATTTATAAGGCATTTTTTCCCTGGAAGGAGGGAAAAAAATCTAATTTAGACTGAACAACTAGTTCTAATACAAGTGGAGAATATCAACTAGTGAGTTTTTTAATAACATAATTTGAATTTTAGATGTAAACCGAATATCAGGGGTGCCTGGGTGGCTCAGTCAATTAAGCATCTGCCTTGAGCTTGGGTCATGATCCCATGGTCCTGGGAAAGAGCCCCTCATCAGGCTCCCTGCTCAGCGGGGAGCCTGCTTCTCTTCCCCACGAGTGGTCTCTCTAGTTATCTCTCTCTCTCTCAAATAAATAAAAATAGAAATCTTTATAAAAGAAAAAAAAAGATGTAAATAGAATACCAGAAGTCACTCTTCCAAACTACTAGGTTAACCACAATGGGCATCTAGCATTTAGGTACTAAATTGGATTAAAAGCTTCATTAAAGTATTTTGGTTAATAAGTTGCTTAGAAGGCTTCATTTGTGAAAATCTCATTCATCAGAAATCTTTGGGAGATACTTGCTATTATTGGACAGGAAACAAAGGGAGATTTATGACAAGAAAGGAAAGGAAAAATCATTTTCTCAGTCAAACGTACATGGGCCAATCCTAAATTATTGGTCCTAAACTGGCTTAGGGGCACCTGGATGGCTCAGTTGGTTCAGTGTCTGACTCTTAATTTCAGCTCAGGTCATGGACTCTGGGTCCTGAGATTGAGCACCAACTCGGGTTTTGTGCTGGGGATGGAGCCTACTTAAGATTCTCTCTCTTCCTCTCCCCACCCCCCACCTCACTCTCCCTTCCTCTCTAAAAATAAATTAATTAATAAGTGAACTTATTTTAAGAAATTGACCTAAAAGTTTTTCTGGGAACCTAGAACAAAATGTGAACGTACACTCATTCATTCAAGATGTATATAAATATATGATAGGCAGGAACAATGTTTCAGTCATTGTTCTAGGTGATTTTTGGAAGCATCAATAGACAAAATCAAAAATGCCCATAATTCCTGCCCTGATAGAGCTTAGGTCCTATTAGGGGGTAGACACACAATACAAATATACATAATAACTGAGTATATGACAAGGTAGAGAAAGTGGTAATAAGTTTGGGGAAAATAACAGGGAGTGCAGTGGAGGCAGGCAAGCTTCCTGCCATGTCAACGATGTCTGGGTAGATCACATGGAAATAGAATGGTTTGCTCAAACACTTGAAGGAGATGAGATGCTTAGCTCCAGTGATATCACAAGAAATAGCACTCCATGCTGAGGGAGTGGTCAGCACGAAGGCTCTAAGATGGGAGATTCCTTGAGGAGAGTGGGCAAGAGCAAGGCCAGTGTGCACAGCTGCAGGGGAGAGTAGGAAAGGAGGAAAAAGATCAGAGATAATACAGAGACAGACGTTTGGGTTTTATACTGAGAGAGATCACAGATCCACAATGTGGACACATGGCGATGTCTCTTGAATCACCTCCCCATTCTTAAAGGATTCTATCCTCAGAGACCTTTTTTGCCCTATGGTTCAAAAATTAATTATGTACATTGGTCATTATGGCCGACATTGTACTACTTCTGATCCTGAGCACCGACCACTGATCCAGAGCACCGACGGCTATCTTCTCTCCCAGAGCATGAGCAGCATCACGCACTTCATATTGAGGAGTGAAAAGTTAATGGCACTTAGGCAGTTAATGAAGAAATTAATAGCAGTACATTGCCACAGTCAAGTTCCTTTTTACAGTGAGCTAGAGCATGAGTCAGCAAGCATTTCTTCTGCAGAGAAGCAGAGAGCAAATACCGTTAGCCTCGCTGGCCATAGGTGGTCTCTTGGAAATACACAATACTGCCTTGGTGGTGTGAGAGCAGCAAGAGATAGAGCGGAAACACAGAGGCACCGCTAGGCTCCAGTAAAAATTTATTTACAAAATCAAATGGCAGGCTAGATTTGGGCCATGGGCTATAGTTTGCTTGCCTTTATGACAGAGAATGGAGGATATATTAGCTTTGGAATGGGGGTGAGGAGAGGAGCAGCACGGTCCTGGCAAAGAGAAATCATTAAACTTGGGCATCAGACAGACCTGTCCTTCAGGCTCAATTCTTCTATTTGCACAGTGCACACAGCAGTGGAATGTTTGTGCCCTCCCCACCTCCCCACTCCCGCTTCAAACTCATATGTTGAAGCCCTAACTCTCAGTGCAATGGTATATGAAGGTGGGGGTCTTTGGGAGATAATTAGGTTTAGATAAGGTCATGAGGATGGGGCTCCAGGATGGGGTTAGTGTCCTTATAAGAAGAGAAAGATCCCAGAGCTTTCTCTTTTCCTCTCTACCATATGAGCGCACAGCAAGAGGACGGCCATTTACAAGCCAGGGAAAGGATCATTAGTAGGAACTGAATCTGCGGGCACCTTGATTTTGGACTTTCCAGCCTCCAGAACTGTGAGAAATAAATGAGTGTTGTTTAAGCCACTCAATCATGACATTTTTTAAGAGCAACCCACACTGACTAAGACAGCAAGTGTCCAAAAATACAAGAGAATGTTGATCAGATATCAGGCTTCGAGCAAAACTTGTCACTTCAGGGTACAATGATGACTTCGGCAATAAGGCAGCAAAGATGGTAGGATAGACTCTGAATTTTGCCTTTGTCCCCTTCCCTCATTCCTGTCTTCCTGGTATGCCAGTTACACAGATTTACCCCTTTTTCCTATGCCATACATGTCCCTTGGTTTCTGACTTGTTTCTTCTTTTTTCTTTTTATGCCTCTGTTTTGCATCTCCTTATCTACCTGTCTTCCAGTTCTCCAACCCTGGCTCATACTGTGTTCAGTCTGCTGTAAAACCTACCCAGTGGTTTCCTAATTTCAAATAGTGTATTTTTCAAATAGTGTAATTTATGATTCTAAAATGTCCATTTGATTTTTTTATATATTCCAATTTTTTTGCTTAATGCTCAGTCTTTTCCACTCTTTGACCAACTTTTTCCTCTAATATGTGAATTACCTGTGGATCTTCTTTGCCCTCCCTTGGTTTTTAGCAAACCTAACGTGTCCCATGTATTAGCATGCCTGATAAGTTTGGATATTGTGGATTAAAAAAAGAACTGTCGAGGCTCTGTGATTTTTTTCAAAAAGAGCTGATTTTTTGTTTGTTTTTGGCAGGCAGACAGCTCCTGCTGAGGTGTGATTTTAGGCTTTCGTAGGGCTAGACTGTTGAATTTTTTACCTTATTTGACCTTATTTCTTGTGGGTTCACTTGCTACTAAGGCATGCCCCTTCTGAAGACTTGACTAAAATTTTATAATGTTTACTGACACCTCTCCTCCTTGGTAAGGCTTAAATTCTAACCTCTGTTTTCTCAGTACAGCATGCTGCTGAAATCCGTGATCAGATTTTTATCTTTCCAGCTGCTGTTTTCATCTGGTTTGGCAGAATCTCACTGGACCCTTGCACAGCTTAGACACTGTCCAACAACTTGTGGGAAATACATACATCAGTTTCTGGGCCCCTTTTCTGAATTTCTCTCGCTGTCCAGAAATTACTTCTGGCATGCCTCACCCCTGCAAGACAGCCACTTTCTGTGTGGGCCCTATTTCCCCACACTTGAATGTGGAAAACTACCTCAGAGAAAAAGCCAGGGGAGAATGTGGAGCTTACTTACTATGCTTTCTTCTTTCAAGGCTTACAGCACCTATATCACCAGCTCCCTCAAGCTGTCATTTTGGATATTTTATCCAGTTCTTATTACCGCTCCAGTCATAGCCGGAATCCCATACACGAGATTCTCCCATGGCGGGAACTAGCTCCCCATTACTTTTCAACTCACTGTCACGTAATTTCCATCCCACTCCTCCTGTGAAGCTGTCCTGTGGGATCACCCATGACTTCCATGGTGCTTCTCCAGTGGATTCTCTGTCCTTATTCTACTCTCTCTTAGTAGCATCTGACACAGTTGACCGATTTCTGTCTTTGACTTTCTCGCCATACACTCTTGGAATTCCTTCTACCTCTGTGACCATTTTTTCTGAGTCTTATTTGTTGACTTAATTCTCCTTTACCCAACTTTTTCATGTTGGGTCCCTGCACACCCTCTGATAGGTGTCCTTTTCTCCTCACTCCATAACCCCTTTGTAGGTGATCTCATTGAAATCTGACATCCTGGAAACTTTTAGTTTATATTCCCAGACCAGACCCCATTTCTAAGCTTCACAACTTAGATCTAATGGTCTACTAAATATCTCCACTTGAATGACTCACAGGATTTCCAAATTTAGTATGTCTAAAGCTGAATTATTTTTGTGCTGTGTGCTGACCTCCCCCCTTCCCAAGTTCTTTATCTCAGTAAAGGACATGGTTCTTCCCAGCCTGCCTGCCTGCTCTGCCTGGTAGCTCTTGCCAGGCACTTGGGAATAACCTGAATTCTTCCCTCACATTACACCAAGGTTCCATAGCTCACCTTTTGCTTAGTCTTTAAGCTTTATGAGAGTCCATCTCTTTGATTGCTGATGACCTTACTTTCCTCTGCCCTGGGCCAAGTGCACAGTTCTGGAGCCCATCAGAGACTTTTTGGTTAGGGTGTTTGAGGTTTCAGGTGCTGTGAACCTTGAAATCACAGTGTAGGACAGACACAGAAAGTCATAGGTGAGACCAAAGTCATCAAATATAGATTATTTTATGTGTGTTATGCTTTGTGTTAGATGTTTAGAAAATTTGAGATTAATTTTTAAGTCATTTCTAGGGAACTTAGAAATTTGGAGGCTAGCAATGTAGGTTATAAGGTAAATTCTGTAAGGCTTGTTTTATGGAAGATAAGCCGTCTTACAGAAATGCATTTGCAATTTGTGGAATTTCTACCAGCTGGGTGGACTATCAATTTATGTTCCACAGGCTGAAATTTTAGGCTTATTTTTACTCATGAATAACTGGGAATTTCAGACTTATGCATGCCATCGAGTTTACTAAATGTCTTAAAAATTAAAATACTTTTTAAAAAGAACAATAAGTTTTAGTTAATGAGTTTCTAGAGAGATGGTCTAAATATAATGATACTCTTATTTATTTTTTTTAATTTGCCTCAGTTCCCTGAGATACAGTGCAGTACTTGCTAACCCTGGGTGACCTTGGGCAAGTCACTCACCTTCTCTGTTTTTATTGTCCTCATTTATAACTTGGCAATAATCGTACCTACATCAGTTGTTATGAGGCTTAAATGACTTAGAATTTATAAAGTGCCTGGAATAGCCCCTGGTACAGGGTAAACATGATGATAACTATTAAATAAAGTGTGCCTGGCTTTTCCTTTTTCATTTCTGTATTATTTTGTGGAAGAACTAAGGAGTCAGCAACCCTGGATTCTCACCTTGGAGGTATATGTTTAGCCTTGTGGCCTTAGTGGACTTAATTTCTAGTATCCTGTAGATTTGGTTCTGCATCTGAAACATAATAACACTAACAGGCTACTTCCTTTATACTTCTATGAAGCACTTGACCGACAATGTGTCACAACTACATGTCTAGATAGGCTGTAGGATAATAATCTTTATTTTATCTGAGGCTTAGAGAAGACAATGACTTGCCTGAAGTGACAGAACTAGTAAACATGGCCTTCAGTCAGCCTCTCTGATTCCAGAACTCAAAGCTCCTGGCCTTGGTGCTCAGATGCCCCCTGCTTTCTCAGTGCTGCTCGTTTCTTTTCTTTTTTTTTTCTCCTGGTCGGTGTGCTTGTCTCTTACTTACAGAGCTTTTAGGCATTAAAAGCAGCCCAGATTGCATCCAGGCCTCTGCCTCTGAAAACATCTGCAGCTTTGGCTGTGGAAATCCTTGAGACTGTCTCAGGACAGAGTGAGACATCTCCGTGGCCTGCCTCTTGGTGCATGCTTGGGGCCAGCCCACCGGAGCGGCTCCCCAGCTCTCCCAGGAAATGAGGAGTAGTGCAGTCTGGGGTGGCCTGCCTTCCTCCCTGGCTTCTGGCTCTCCTCTCTCATTGGTTTCTTTTGAGAATGCATTTGCAATGATAACAAAGGAATGGTGCAGACCCTAAGCCCGGTGTTTTCTCTAAATCACGTCCTCGTTTCCCTTGGCAACCATGTAACTTGACCGGCCCAACAAAGCAGGTCTCCCTGTAGTTTCAGCATTTCATAGAATTGTTGGTTTTCCAGAATCTAGAGGATCCTTGCAGTGGCCCTCAATTGACAAAGTATTTGTTTATTTGTCATTCAATACCTTTGTGATCCTAATGGTGAGAAAAGCAGGCCAAGAAGGAAACATCATAAGGTGGTAGGGTAGTGTTCTCAGACCAACAGTCTTGTGATACCTCTTAAACCACACTGTGTCTGGGGCAGGGGGAGGACTCATCTACTCCTCCACTCTGGGCCAGTAGAATCAACCATCAGCCCTAGAAACAATCTCCACCGTAAAGATGAGGAAATCAAGACCACTAGAGGCTAATTGCCTTGCTCAAGGTCCTGTGTTACATCAACTTTGGCAAGGACCAGCCCCCTGGACATCAATGCTCTGAACCCCGCATACTGTAACCTCCTTCACACCAAACTCATATGTGTAGCAGGTAGGAACCCCAGACCTCAGACTCAGGTGTGTGGCTCATTGCAGTGGGCTCCTCAAAAAGATATGTTCAAGCCCTACCCCCTGGAATCTGTGGGTAGGAATTTGTTCAGACGTAGGGTCTTTTCAGACATGATCGAATTAAGATAAGGTCATACTGGATTAGAGGGAGCCCTAGATCTGATGACTGGTGTCCTTATGAGAAGAAGGGAGGGCACAAAGGGACACACGCAGTGGGGAAAGAGGCAGTGTGAAGGCAGAGGCGGAGACGAGTGATGGAGACGGCCGGGGATTGTTGGCGAAGGGGAGCAGGACACGCAGTCCTGAAATACGCTTCTTTAGCATAAGGATTATTTTAGGCTGATTAATTTTAAGCAGTAGCAGCCACAGGACTGCTCTGAAGCCTCCCTGAGTCAAAGTTACCCTTTTGTAAAAGACATTTACATTTACAAGGGCAATCTCCATTTCTAGAGTGTTTTCCTGTCTGCACCAGGAAGAGGAGGATAACCAAATCTCTAGAAACTCTTACCCTTGGAGGAAAGCAAGGACACAAATCCACTTAGCTACACTTCTTTTGTTTACTGCGCTTTGTCTGGTCACCTCTCAAAACTACCTCCCCCAAATCTTCTTTTGTTTTGAGCTGGAGATGGTATTTAAGGAGGTGGCTTGAGCCACTTGGGAAAGTGATTCAATTTTCCTGGGGTATCTCCCATGTACACATGTTATTAAACTTCTGTGTGATTCTCTCTTGTTATTCCGTCTTTTCTCATAGCTGGCTCTCAGCCAGGAACCTAGAAGGGTCAAGGGAAAATTATTTTTCCTCCTGTATACTGGTAACCATCAGAAGCCAGGAGGAAGCCAAAAGGGAGTTTTCCCTATAGTTTATAGAGGGAGCATAGCCCTGCAGCCATCATCATTTTGTGCTTCTAGCCTCCAGACCTGAGACAATACATTTCTGTTGTCTCAAGCTACCCACATTATGGTAATTCGTTATAGCAGTTCTAGGAAGCTAATACAAGGTAGCTATTAAATATACTTTTATTTCTCTGTAATCCAACATGAAGTTTATTTTATCCTTCAGTTCTTCCATGGGGTCAATCCTTAAACCCAGTCAAGTTAGGTTCCCCGCACCTCCTGTCGCTATGTGTAAACTGCGCTCTGTGCGCATCTGTGTAACCCAATTGTCTGGGACGTGCCTTGTCTCTGCGGCCTTGGCCTCTCCAGATCGGTTGGTTCTAGCAGCTTCCAACCTACCACACAGAGCATGAGACTCTCAGACAGGTGGTTTATACTCACGTACACCCAGTTGAGGTGTTATGGACATTTCCACAGTAAGTGCTTCTTATCATGATGGCTCTACCAGGGAAGAAGCCTTGGGGCCTCTCTTTCCAATGCATACCTGTCTTCTCTCAAATTTATCCCACCTCTGCAAGAAAAAGAAGTAGACCCAGTTCCCTCCACCTTAATTCTTGGCACTCTTCCTACGCTCTTCATCTATGTTCTGAATCCTCTAACTTCCTAACTTGGACTTTTGCTTCCAAATATTTGCTGATGTTCACAGCTTTCTGTTTCCCCACATCCCTCTCTGAGGTAATAAACACAGGTTATTTGTTACAAGGTGGGGGGGGGGCTAGAAAAGTGGAAAATACTGGTGGAAAAACAAAGACTATTAGTTTATGAAAACTATAATCTAGATAAATGTGTTATAGAAGAAAAATGGATTCCTGAAGCCAAAGAGATATGGAATCAGTTGTCAACAATGCTCCTTTCTCGCCATAACCAGGGCAAGTTACAGACTCTCCAAGATTTTGTGGTCTTACTTAGCAAAACAAGGAAATAAAACACCTGCCTTCTAGAGTTGTTGTGGGGTCTAAATTTAGGGAGATAACCTATGCAAAAGCACAAAGAAGATACCAACTAGCCAAGTCAACATGGTCGCAGAAATGATTGAAGACTGGGTCAACTTCCCCGTGTTCTCCTAAAGAGCCAGCCTCCATGAAGACGTCAGCCATTTAACCTGAAGTTCCATTCTGCATATTTCCTCCACTGCTACGCAACATGCTGCAATGGAGGGTGCCTTGCCCTTTAATGGCCTTTGTTGGGCTAAGGAATAGCTTCAGGATGGAAACCAGGTTTTCCACTCTTCCCTACCATTATTATTTTCTAGTTTTGGTGCACTTTGGCTTTTGTACTTTCTTAAATCCACATGACTATTCGGCAGACAAACAAACACCTTACGTTTTCATCTACTTGGCTGTGAAACTTGAACACTGGTGAACTTTTCTGGGGAATTAGGAGTGCTTTCGTGTTTTTTCAGGAACTGGTAAAACCCAGGCAGATCCATCCACTGTTGACTTTGCCAGATTTTCCTTCCCTAAGAGGTTGTCATTCGGACGCAGAGCCACTAGATGTCACAAACGGGGAAGGGTTCTGCCCTGCTCCCTGTGCTTCTCCTGCAGGGAGAGATGGTGATATGCTATAATCCTTCTTGAGGAAATAAAACAAATCAAAACAAAACATTTTAAACAGATTTAATTGCGTAGAGCACTTTCAAGTTTATGACAAAATTGAGAGGAAGGTACAGAATTTCCCAAATATCCCCTGCCCCCCACACATGTAGCCTCTCCCGACATTAACTTCACTCACCAGAATGGTACATTTTTTTGCCAAGGATGAACCCACACTGACACATGATTATCACCAGAAGTCCATTGTTTACTTTAGGGTTTACTCTTGTTGTTGTATATTCTATGGATCTAAAAAAATAGGTAGTGACATATCCATCATTATGCTTATATGCCATCCGTATATCTTCTTTGGTGAGGAGTCTCTTAAGGAATTTGGTCCATGTTTAAGTCAGGTCGTTTGGTTTCTTATTCAGTTGTAAGTATTCTTGTATATTTTGAATTAAAGTCCTTTAGCAGATGTGTCTTTTGTGAATATTTTCCAGTCTGTGGCTTGTCTTCTCATTCTCTTGACATTGTCTTTCACAGACTCAACTTTTAAGTTGTAGTGAAGTCCAGCTTAGCAATTATTTCTTTCATAGATCACGTCTTTGCTGTTGTATCTAAAAGGGCATCACTAGCCCAAAGGTCATCTAGGTTTTCTCCTATATGATCTACTAGGTGCTTTATAGGTTTGCATTTTACATTTAGGACTGTGATCCATTTAGGGTAAGTTTTCGTGAAGGCTATAATATCTGTGCCTAATTCATTTTTTGCATGTCCTGTGGTTCCAGCACCATTTGTTGAAGAAACTACGTTTACTATACTGTACAGCAGTCCCCTCCCTCACATCCATGGTTTCATAGTCTGTGGTTCTAGTCAGCCTGTGGTCAAACACAGTCTGGAAGCAGATGATCTTTCTTCTGACATCAGAAGGTCATTAGAAGCCTAATGCTACATCACAATGCTTATGTCATTCACCTCACTTCATCTCATCATGAAGGCATTTTATCATCTCACATTATCACTGGAAGAAGACAAATACATATGGTATGGGAGGTTATTGTACTGACTTTGTTCCTTAATCAAAGACGAGTTGACTAGATTTATAGATGTCTATTTCTGGGCTCCCTCGTCAGTTTCCTTGGTCTGTCTTCCCATTCTCTTGGCCACACCACATTGTCTTGATTACTGTAGCTGGAGGGTTAAGTCTTGAAGTTGGGTGACATCAGTCTAACTTTGTTCCTCTCCTTTAATATTGCATTGACTGTTCTGGCTCTTTCACCCTCCATATAAACTTTAGAATCAGTTCTTCTATGTGCATAAAAAAACCTGTTGGGATTTTGACTGGGATTGCACTGAATCTCTAGGTCAACTTGGAAAGAACTGACAGGTTGTGTTTTGTGCCAGGCTCAGCCTATCCATAAGCAGTGTTGTGGCTGGACCCACCCTTGCGGTTCTCATCATGATTGCAAGACGCCCTCAGCAAAAACCATCAGGAATCAGGAAACTTTTTTTTTTTTTTTTTTTTTTTTTTTAGAGAGAGAGAGAGAGTGCATGCATGTGGGGGTGAGGGGTAGAGGGAGAGGGAAAGAGAGACTCTTAAGCATGCCTCACACCCAATGTGGAGCCCGATGTGGGTCTCCATCTCATGACCCTGAGATCAGGACTTAAGCTGAAATCAGCAATCAGACACTTAACCAACTGAGCCACTCAGGGGCCCCACATCAGGAAATTTAAAAAAAATGCTTATTACTTTTAAGTTCTGGAAATTATACAGCATACTTGTGAACACACCACGAGACTGTGGATAGAGAGAGAGTGTAGGTCTGCTTTTTGGGGAGGTAGAGAATTGAAACTTAGGGTTTCGAGAGCTTACTTTTTTTGTGTTTGTGATTTTTAAACCATTCGAGGGGAAATTTAAACCACAGGAAGGGAAAAGCAAACAAACAAAAACAAACAAGGAGTCCAAATGGTCAGCTATCTAAAGCAACTAAGATCTCTAAAACAAAGGAGCCCTAGGGAGTGGGGGATATGCAGCCTGGCTCTTTCTCTAGTGTGGTTCTCACTGGGAACAAATGCTGAAGAAGCCAGGAATGGGTGTAAAGAGCAAATGTCCCTTTTTGCTAGAATGATGGGGCAGAAGGCAGGAAAGGACAGAGCATTTCAGGGCTGGTACTGACTGTAGGTAGGTGTTGCTGCTCGCCCAAAGGCGTGCTTTCCTGAGGTGGCTCCTATCCAACAGTCATCGGGTTTATAAAGGCTCAGTCATTTGCAGTGAAAGACCATTTTAACTCCAGAATTTCGTACAGGATCAGCTGGAGCTGTTTATTAGGCCCGCAGCACCGCTTGTCTTCTCCCTCAGCTAACCCTGGTCCTTTCTCCCCTTTTCTGCAGGCACTTCCTCATATCCATACCACGTGAATCTGCCTCAGAGTCAGCTTCAGAGAGAAACTAACCTGCATCCCTGTGCATGGAAAACAGGGTTCTTTCCCCTCCTGGAGCAAAACCAGGTATTCCCAAGAGTGAGAAAGCTGAGTGAGCAAAATAATTGACTTGTTATATTAAAGACTAGCAGTGGTACTTTTTTTTTTTTTTNATTTTAAAAACTAGCAGTGGTTTTTTTTTTTTTTTTTTTTTTAAGATTTATCCATTTGAGAGAGAGAGAGAGAGAGAGAGAGAGCATGGGGAGAAGGGCAGAGGGAGAGAGTCTCGAGCAAACTCCATGCTGAGTGCAGAGCCAGATGCAGGGCTTGATCCTAAGAGCCTGAGATCATGACCTCAGCTGAAACCAAGAGTTGGACGCTTAACCCACTGTGCCACCCAGGCGCCCCCACAGTAGTACTACCTTCTTAGCTGACTACGGCTGAAGGTAATACTGGTAAATGAATAGTGGTACACCACACAGAACAATGGGTTCCAAAATCCAGCAGGGAATTAATATTTTATAATATTTAAGTCTAGATAACTAGTTGAACTCTTAGTTCTTTTCAAAATTCAGTTTAAATGTCACTGGCCTTGTTATTCTTTCTGTAGCTTCCTCAGAAAAAGTCAATCTCTTCTTTCACTTTGCTCACACAGCAGTGAGAATCAGTGTCATCCATACTAAAGATGGGAGATGGAGAGGGGGAGAGCCATCTGCCCTGGGAGTAAGCAAAAAGGGGATAGGCTGTCTGTGGAGAATTGAAAAACAATAATAAAACTGACTAGAGGTCAGCTGCTTTTTATTATCACCATGCACTGGCAACTTTAAACAATGTCAGTAACAAAATATTCCTTCCTTCCCTGGGAAGTGCTCTGCCATATCTCATACACTCCTTTCCACCCTGGCCTACTATGACTCAGTCTATACCTTAATTAAGGCACCTGCCACCTCATAATATACTGGTCACCCCAGACTGTGAGTTCTTTATGATTTTGCTCCTTCTTTGTCATCTCTGTATGATCCCTATTCTAGTTCCTGACCAAAGTCATCACCAATAATATTTAGTTAAATATATAAAAGATATTCAGTTCTTCATCTCCATATGGGAGTCACGGGTAATTACAGAGATGTAAAGTCTTCTAGCCCTAAAGCTCAACCAACATCCTAAATCAATGTCATTATCATCCTCTCAAACTTGATTTTCTTTTGCTCTTTTTCAATTATTAAATCAAAACTCCACTTTTCCTGGAACCACCAACCTATTGTAATGGATGAAGTCAAGTAACAGTAATAAATTAGATGGCCCTCTCCATGTCTCTACCTGCCTACTCAGGACCACCAACCCCGTGCATTCATGCATGCACTCCTGCAATGGGTAATTGTTCACACAGTGAGTAAATATTGATGACCATGTGCCAGGCACTGGGCTAGCACCCCTGAAATCTCATCCAAGCAGGTCCGACAGTTCCAAGTGAGTCGACTTAGCCACAACTGCAACTAGAGTAGACCAAAACACACATTTCTCCTGCTAAGAGTGACTTCCTCCCACAATGCAACTTTAATGCATTATTTCATAACAAATCTCTGATGTATATGAGTCTTTGCAAAGACTCCTTCCAGGGGTAGGAGAAGAGGGCAAAGGGGAAAGAAAAGTCTCTTTCGCCATTTGTCACCCTTCCTTTCTTCAATCTATCCTTTACCTTTCAGCCAGACTACCTTGTATATATATGGATAGGCTTACCCCACTTTCTTCATTAAATCTCATCAGTGGTTTCCTATTGCTATGAAGTAAACCTAAATGTCATGACATTCAAGGTTTATTGAAGGAAAAAAAAAATACAAATAAATGTCCCCGAACCAAAATGACTAATATATGGGAACTCTCAAATTTTTTCTTCTTCCTGCCAACCGAAGAGTGATCTGGCTTTGCCCGTTTAGGGTTTTCTTTCCCTTTTTCTTTCTTTCTTTCTTTTTTTTTTTAAAGATTTTATTTATTTATTTGACAGAGAGAGAGAGAGAGATCACAAGTAGGCAGAGAGAGAGGAGGAAGCAGGCTCCCTGCCGAGCAGAGAGCCCGATGCGGGCCTCGATTACAGGACCCTGAGATCATGACCTGAGCCAAAGGCAGAGGCTTTAACCCACTGAGCCACCCAGGAGCCCCCCTTTTTCTCTTGAGGAGAGTTCTTCAGTGTTCTGTGCACGGCCACTGACTGGTAGCATAGCATGGCGACTCCCCAAAGGCACCAGGGGCAGTGGAAAGTGGGCCTGAGCTTTATCATGTGTGGCAAGTTCGTTTTACTCGCACAGAAGTCCTACATAGTTGGCTTTTGTGATTTAAAATTGGGAGAACATAAAAAGTCTGGGCAAGAGGAGAGAAGGAAAGGGGACAGAGAAAGAATGGCTAGAGTGGGGAAGGAGGGTTTTAGGGTGGTTAGAGGGAGAAAGGGCCAGGGAAGCTGTGGGTCAGTAAGGAAATAGGGAAGAAGTGAGATTTTAAGAAGCATTGCTCGAATAAAGAATCTGAGTTAATGTGACATTTCTTTTGGTTGCTGGACTATGCCATAGTGTTAGAAAAATCATTTTACACTCCAGACTCCCTGTCTCAGTCTAACTAGCTAACCGGTTAATTAAGGTCTGCAACTGCCTTCCAGGAAAATGAGTGTTGGAAGAAGAAATCCTTTCATCCTTGCATTTATCAGCTGTTTGACCTTGAGACAGTTAACACTTTTCTGAACTTCCATTTTTTTCTTCCATCCGCAAACTAGGGTAGTGATAGCACCTGCCTCCTGGGATAGACATTAGGATGAAATGAAATCATGCTTACGGAAAGCTCTCTGCTCAGGATTCAGCCTAGTGTGAGTGCTTAATAAATGATTTGATCCCGTCACTGTTTATGGTGTTAGATGGGGAAAATAAAACAGAATCCTCAGAAGTCTCCAGGAAGAAATGAGGTCTCCTGGCAAGCTGGATGGGACCAAGAAGAGATCCTGGGGCTTGCTGACTTAGAGCCACAAGAATCAAATCATTCTACTCCTGCAGTGGCTCTGGTAGTCTGTAGACACAGCATATTTTTTATTTCTAACTGCTAACATGTCATACTTCCCCCAAGTGGTAGTTTCTTATGGTAAGCCTTTCATATAATTTAAACATTTTTCTGCATCTAATTTGCTAAGTTTGTTTGTTTTCCTTTTCTCTTCCATATTCCATCTTGTTTACTTGCTCCCACTCAATCCTATCTCTAAGAAGATTTGAGGATTGCGAAGCTTCTCTGAACTTGAATTTACATGGCGAAAATAAGCTTACCATTCCATCCCTTTCTCTCGGAACCATTGCCCTCACCCTCCTGCGGCCTAACCCCCTGCCTTCCGCATTTCTCCCAAGAATGACTTGCTCCTCAAGGTCTCTGCTCTCACCTCCAGAGGGGAAAAGGATAGAGGCCTTTAATCAGTGGTATGTTTTTGTTTCATGTAGAATCAAAAACAGTAACATCAAAACCACACGTCTTCAACAGCTAATTGTAATCATAAGACAGATACAACTTGCAATTCAAACACTGAAGCAAAAGCTCTTTGAGCCGAGTGGTTCAAAGGGACACTGCCTCCTTTCTCGTGATTTTCCTCCACTTTCTCCTAAAGTTCACTCTTTGTTGTCTGATGAGGTTCTGCCCATTTTCATAGGCTCAATGTTCTTAATCTATGGGCTGAGGTTACTAGAGCAAAAGCTCACCACTGGAATCCACAGATGATTTCAAGGGGAAAAGACCGTTTAAGACTATCTTGGGGGCGCCTGGGTGGTTCTGTTGGTTAAACATCCAACTCTAGGTTTTGGTTCAGGTCATGATCTCAGGGTCATGAGACTGAGATTCTACTCGGGCTCTGTGCTCAGCGTGGGGCTGCTTGTGGATTCTCTCCCCCTTTCCCTCCTCCTCTGCCCCACCCCAGGGCATGTGCGCACGGCGCGCGCGCGCACACACACGTGCATACACACTCTCTCTAAAATAAACAAATAAAAATTAAATATCTTTTTAAAAAGTATCTTAAAGGGGTGTGTCTGTCTGACTGTGTGTTTATATGTTCAAGTGCACAAGCAGATACATTTTCTGGGAAGAGGATCATATTAGTAAAATCCCAATGACCCCTCTAAAATTACTAAAAATTTGTAGGACTTTAATTGTTTATTTAAATACTTAATTCCTTTTGTTTTGTTTTGTTCCTGCTTCTCTTATTGCATTTATATCTTTATATATCTTATATCTTTGTACACTAATAAGTCTTCCCAGGCATTGCAGATCTCAAAGCAGAAATATTTCTCCCTTATTCACTATCATCTGAGAGGATTACCTCCCAGTGTGGGCCTAGGTAATAGACATTTCAATTAAAATGATGGTTTCAGACAATGAGGATGCTTAACACAAAAGATAATTCATTTTGGCTTTTGCTGTCCAGAAGCTTATAACAGGAAGGTAGATACATTAAAAAAAAAAAAAAAAAGGTACCTCAACACCACTATCACAGAAATGCAGAGTCATATATATGGGGCATTAGGGGGAAAAAAACTGGTAAGTTTTAAAATCTTTTTGGGAGAGTTAGGATAGGCCTATTGAAATAGGTGATGTTCAAATATATCATGAGGGGCTCCTGGCTGGCTCTATACAGTGGACAGCTCTTGATCTTGGGGTTGTAAGTCCAAGCCCCACGTTGGGTGTAGAGATTACTTAAAAATAAAATCTTAAGGGCGCCTGGGTGGCTCAGTGGGTTAAAGCCTCTGCCTTCGGCTCAGGTCATGATCTCAGGGTCCTGGGATCAAGGCCCGCATCAGCTCGCTCGAGGCTCGCTCAGGAGGGAGCCTGCTTCCTCCTCTCTCTCTGCCTGCCTCTCTGCCTACTTGTGATCTCTCTCCCTCTCTGTGTCAAATAAATAAATAAAAATCTTTAAAAAAATTAAAAATAAAAATAAAAAAATAAAATCTTAAAAAAAAAGTATCTTGAAAGACCTTGGGGAATTTTTATAGGGAGAATAAATTGGAATGAGCTTTTTGGGCAGGAATGGGAACAATGGTTAGTTTGGGTATATGTGGGGCCTGAGGTGAATGGGTAGGTGTGGTGGGGTCTGTGACTGGTAGGGAATGTTGGAATTAGATGAACCATCCCAGGTGAGTGACTTGGGATTTCAAGTAGAAGAGTGTGTGTTTGTGTGTGTGTGTGTGTGTGTGTGTGTGTGTGTGTCCTTATATATATGCAAATCTAAAGAAAATGTACTTCTGCTCAGTTGCCAAGAACTCTCAGGGTGTGAGCTATGAGGAGGCAGAGGGTGAGTAGACAGAAACCATTTGGGAACTGAGTGATCCAGCATCTGAGCCCTAGAAAGCTTCAGGTCTGAAGGAGAGCTGGAGGGACAGCTCCCTGAGCCATGAAAAAGGACCCAAATCTGTCAGAAGGCAAAGAAGACAAAGCCGCTATAAACACCGTTGAGCTATGAGCGCTTTAACAGGCATCACTGAATGTAGAGCCTTTAACACTTCTCAGTTTGTTTATTTAAACTGGGAACTTTCGGCTTCTTTTATCAACAAGTATCTTGGGTTTTGTGAAGAGCATTGTGCAGAGTGCACACGGTTTAGGTCACGCAATTATGTTCCAAATGAAACACTATTATTCTCTTGTAAATGTCAGAAGTAAAATGACTATTTTTGAAAAGGTGACTTTCACATAATTCTTTTGCATTTTAATAGCATGTTCGTAGACACTTTATTCTAAGCACATCTTTAGTGCCTTGGCAAATAGGCCTACATAATATTTTCACTGATAAACACATTACTGATGGCAGAGCCTATAGACCAAAGAAGGCAAGACTAAACATTGTAAAGTTGTTTGTAAGTTATGGCTCTCTGTGAAAGAACCAGACATTTGTATCCTTTGCCTTAGGCTGCTTAGAGACAGTTCAGCTGTCAAATAAAGTTACTAAGTGGGCTTTTAATTTACTGTATGTATCAGAACCTGAGGATAATGTTGCAAGTATCTGAGAATTGGCTTGTGGAAGAAGCTAAATTTGGCGGATCTCACGTTAAAGGGGCCATATTTGATTCAGTGCTTTAGTTGACAGAACTTAAGTATTTTTAAGGAGGTGCTGAGATAATATATTTGAATTAAATATGGTGAGCAGAGTTAACTAGGGAAAAGAGTTTTGGTCTGAAAATGACTTTTATTAGGATAAAAGGGCTTTGGCCCTTTTTTCCATGAAAAAAAAGTATAGGCTGTTGTTTTGTTTTTGTTTGGTTTTGTTTTCTCTGCCAAGTCATAGCTACTAGCTATCTTTCTTGATGACACAGGCCTTGTTTCTTCCAATTATTTACCCTTGATGATTTTGTCTATGCATGCTGCTAACGTAAAGGTTTAAATCAAGATACGCCAGGGATTTGCAGGAGGGAGGATACATAATAATGTATTACAGGTACAGTCACAGAGCATAGGATTTGCTAGAAGTGAGGGGAGGTTTTTGAAGAAGCACCAGCTGAAAATTGCACTCCTCTTACCAAAGCCTATGGCAGTCTGTGGAAATCATGACCAATGTAGCCGTAGAGAGAAGACACCCTGCCTGATTCTGGACATATGGGATGCAGACTTTCCAGAAAAACTGAACTGTGTTAATAATGGTTGAAAAGTATTTCCTCATAGTTGGCATACTATCCCTAACACAAAGATGTGATAGGTTCAGGGCAGTCCAATTCAGGACAAAGAAGAAAAGCAGACAATAAAGATCATAAGGTCAGGACAGATGAAGCCCTGGGCAGAACCTGCCTCCAAGCCTTTCTCCTTGAGGACCAGGAATATCCTGTGTTTGCACTTGTTTGAACCTCACTTAGGTAGATTTCTCTATAGGCTATAGGTATTTGCTTGGGAGCAAGTTGAAGAAAAGATCTTATCCACCCACAGTGGAATTTCTGTTAAAGAGAAGTGTCCTTCTTTAGGGTCAATCATTTGTGTAGTGGCTCAGGGTTAGAGATGAGAGCACGGAGTCAAGTGAAGAGATGGGGAGTGGTTGGACATTAGGAATCAACAGGGGTCTGGGGAGAAGTGAGACGAAAGGAGAGGAGAAACAGAGTCATGGTTGAAGGGGCACATGCCAAACACTATTTCAGAATATATATTCCTAATGCTGAATTTGAAATTTTCACCACACTTCTTGTCCTGGCTCAGGAAGACAGTTGATACAGTCAGCTGGTACCCCAAGGCTTGCTGCAGTTGCTAAGACAGCTCTTTTTTTTTTTTGCCTTTGGAGCCATATGCAAATAATAGGAGAATAAAAATATGTGCGAGTGTCTGACATCTGTTCTTCACCCCTTTAAGCAGAGTTTTAAGATGTTAAAATGTTAATCAGAATGTTAATATACATATCATGTCTAAGACCTTTGCAGAATTAAACAATAGTTAGAAGTTGTTTGCAATTGTGCATTTCTATTTATTTTCATTGTTTGATAACCCACTTGAAATTTTGTCTAGACTACTTAAAAAGTAATTTTTCCTGGGGGCCTAAAGTAGCTTCATCGTACTTCTTCTATGGCAAATTGTGATTGTTATTATTTAAAAGGCAGTTTATTATTCCAATTTGACAAATTGTCATAACCAATTAACTTTGGATACTGGTACTCTACTGTGATTTCTAAAGCCTTACATATCCTTTGCATATACATTGTTAGCTAAAAATACTTTGTCCAGAAATTTTGCCAGTTAAGAATTTAATTCTTTCCAAAGGTTTCTCTTGTTTAAATATGAAATCACAACTTAAACTTTTATCTAGGGACTACTTATCTAAAAACAGTCATTTTAAATTGTGGAGAAACTTAAGTCACATAAAATTGTAGGATATGATATAGTTCAAAATATTACCACCTTTTTCTAACAGACTTAGTATCGGTAGCATTATTGCCCTGTGTATTAGAAGAACCCTAGTTGCTAGTTAAGAAAAAATTTTTCTCTAAAGACAAAGATGCTGTCAGTGCTAGTTCAAAAGGATTTAAGCAGTTGGTGTGTGGCATCTGATGCCTGAACACATTTTAAACATGAGTCTAACAAAAATAATCCAAATAGTAATTTTTTAAAATGCAATTAAATCAGTGCATCTTGCTATGAGTGCGTGTGTGCACGTGCATGCGCGCACACACACGCGCGTGCACACACACACACACACACACACACACTTATTTCTCTCTTCTTAGTCCAATCTTGAATTCCTTGGACATGTTTGTCTTGTATCTCTGCCAACCTTAATCCCATTTCTCCAGCATCCTATTCAGCAGTAGTACTATATTATCATGAGGTTGTCACCAATACTAATTTCAAATTTACCTTGAATTCACAAAGTTTCCCTGCTCTCCACACTTAAAGAAAATGTACATATGTGAAAAAGAAATTAAGTTCCTCTTCAATGCTTATAGGGAAATTGTTTACTTAAAATGCTTATTTCTTGAAATATCATTCTATTATGCTATTTGTGCAATTCCATAGCTTTCAATTTTTGTTGGAACAGAATGCATAAAAAAGAGCTCTTAAAAACATTAATATTTTATGCCATGGCTAAGGTACATCAGAATCTTGAAAACCAGTCATTTGACCTGTCAGATGAAATACGAAAGTGAATTAACTATGGAAGTCAGGAAAACCGTCTTTTGGACAGATCGTTTCTGGTAAACAGTGATGGTGCAGATGTGCCCCTTGATGACACTGCAGTCCTTCCAGAGAATCCCTTCTAGCAGGAATGGTGATACAGGCTGGCTGCTTCCAAGTGCTCTGCAAGGCTACAAAGAAAAAAAATATATGAGTTAGAATTTTAAAGTTTTGGCTCAAGACTTGGTCAGAGGATCAGGATTATTTTAAAATAATTTATCTTTTATTACCACGGGGTTGTCATAGCTAAAGACCAGAGGCTTCCCAATGATTAAGGAAGTTGAACTTAAAGTCTCTCTGGATCCCTTGTCTGTGGTTGGGAAGGAAAAAAACCAGGACGTGGATTGGAAAAGGGGGCCTTTGTATCAGTGTGGATGGTGCTGAGCATGGCGGTCCCCATGGGGCCTCCTTTGCCAACACAGTAGCCCCTCCTTCCTTGTCTGGGAAGCTGGTTCTGCTTCACCTGGAAACCTGCAAAGGCTAAGCTTCCTCCCGCTCCTCGCCAACACGACACTTTCTATTTCTTGTTTGTCCAAATTTACAGTTAGGTCCCAGCATGCCGTAGGGGAACAAGTCCAAAGCATGACTTGAGAGGAGAGAGCTGACATGAAAAGATTTGCAAGACTTTGGCAATTCCTGTAATCAGAAACCCAATGGCTAAGTAAGCATGGGGATTGTTACTAATGGTCGCAGACAGGGAGGAAAAAACCTGACTTGGGGAGGCACTCATTCTCCCAGCAGCTGGGCACGTTGGCTGCGGAAAACTCACATCTGAGTCTCTCCCTTGGAGTTGATCTCTGCTGAAGGGACTTCCTGGAGCAGCCTGCATCCAAGGACGGGTCAGCTCAGGGACACAGACCTTGCCCCTTTCTTAATTCAGGACAAGTGTTAATTCAGGAAAGCCCCGCCTCAATCTTACGAGCCTGCGGGGTTGACCAAGGGTTCTGCGGCCTGAGCCTTGCAGTTAGCGTTTCCCTCAGCTCAGTTCTGCTGTGTTGCTCCCTCACAGTGTTATGCTGAGAAGCTTCCTGCGTACAAATCTGCCCCCTAGAATCTGGATGGTTCTAGGAGAAGTAGCCCTGAGACAGCTGCTGCCAGGGCTAATCCACAAAAACAGACTCTACAGGGAAATATTGGACCTGAATCCTGGGCTGCCAGCTGGCAAGAAAAACCCTGCCTCCTCTCACAGGGGGACGTTGGCGAGCCCCTGGCTGATTAAGGTATTGCAATTGTGAAGACTCAGTGGCGGTGAATTGTATGAATTTTGGTGAAGAAAATGCACTCAAACTCAAAAGTTTAGAAGATTCAGAGAAAAACAATCATCATAAAGGCTGTGGAATGGAACAGCTGTTGCTAGTGGCCGCTGATACATTAGCGGAAGACAAAGAACAGCTGAGGGTGATTAATCACCTCCTAAAGGCAAAGTGTGAGTCAGCAGGGAGTTCTCGTGAAGCGTATCAACCTTCTGTTACCGTGAGGCCGGGAAAGCTAACGACCCGACTCAGGACTTCACTGGAAGAGTAGCAAAGCTGTAGAGAAGCAAGAGAAGCCCACCGCCAGCGAGTCTCTCTCTCAAGGTCTGGGCTGCCACAGGGCTACATGGGGCCCAGAGACGGGTCTTTGGTGCATTGAAGTGCCTTAGATCTCTGACCCAACTGAGTCTGTAGAAGTGACCCACTCCCCGTGAAAGGCTAGCGCTCTGCCCTTGTTCTGACGATGACTCGCAGGCCTCTGCCTTGGGGGATAACAAGCACCCCACTTAGGATATAAACCCACCTCTGCTACTGGCCACCAGATCAGTCGCTGGAGTTGAGTCACAACCTAACCTGGCCAGAAAGTGCCAGACTTACTAAGGGAGGAAAGCCAGTGTATATTGAGGAACTATGGGACTTAGCCTACACATATCAACAGGAGCTGGGAGACCATGGACCGGACCAGATTCTGAGGGTGCTGGGTCAGAGGAATAGACTGTAAAGGTGAGTAAGAGGTGGTTTTTCCACTCTGTGACACGGGACCTGGGAGCCAGTGCTGACGCATTCTCAAAACAGCTCTCAGAAGCTTGGAAAAAGGAATGGCCCACACCGAGTGAGGTAGAAATGTGAGAACAGCTGAGACTAATGGTGGAAAAAGATGAGACACAGGCTTGAGGTGAGTGTCCTGGGTGGATAGATCACGTAAGAGCAGAAAACACCGGCTTGCTTGAACTTGTAAAGAAAAACAGAACTTGTGCTGTGTTCTGTGAATGCCAGGGTAGATGTCATCCGCCGTCAGTGACTTGATCCATTGTTCTGAGCTGTCCTTATTAGTATATGGTTAATAGGTTGTTGTTGCTGTTGGTTTTTCACCACATGTGTGTCCTGAGAAAGAGAGTAGGGTAGGGGCTGTGTGTTCCACCTCAGATCCCATTATGTATAGCCCTCCTTGCTCGGGGAAGGGGCTTTCCCTCTGTCACAAGGTGTGTGCGTCTCCTGTGTGGTGGTTGGGTCAGGTAGGGGGCTGGGCAGAGTCTCCGGGTGCAAACCGTTACGGATGGTGGGTGGCTAGACACTGGGCTGAGCACTGGAGATTGGCGGCCTCGGTTCTGCACAGGCTCAGGCCCAGACCAAAGTCTTCCTGGCTTTCTTGATGCACTCTCCTGCATCACTTTTCTAACCCTAGGGAGCAGTAAGCCTGTCTGCAAGCATTTGTCTGAAGCTCTCAACTCCTATCAGGCCAGAGTGTTGTTGAAGAGTTGATATCTTGCTTTCTTTTTAGGCTCTGCGTAGGTGACTTGCGTCTGTCTCCGAGCCCTTGGGGGAGAAAAGAAACCCTCGGGGTGTACGTGATCACATTCAGTATTTGGGAGGAAAGACACAAACCGTTACTTTGAAATATTATTGCACTGTGTCACAAAACTCTGTATTGTTTGTAGTGTGTGAGGTGAGAGAAAATAGTTGGAGAACTGCTCAAATGCGTGACATTGACTAGACCAGTCAGGAAGTATTGCCGTCAACTTGGAAAATTGGGCTGCTTTGAAAATTTGTGGGCTCTTGTAAGTTCCACTGGGACAAGTTATATACATTTCCACTCATTCCTTTACCAAGCTGAAGAGCACCTGCAGACTTGGAAATTTATCTTAGTACTCTAATTTCTTCCCATATTTACCAAGACTAACTCACATTAAATCACCCAACAAAACCCGAACAAACATCAATAACATTTGCCCCTTTACACAATTTGTTTTTCATTAAAGGCTACATGAAGAGGAGAAACTCAATTATTTTGAGATAAAAAGTTAGATTAGGTGGAACTCTGCATATTTGCCAGCCATCTGGTTCAGTCACAAACACCCCAGGGATCCTGAACATATTTGCAACTGAAAAGAATTTGAACTTGAATGACTTTTAAATTGGGACGTAAAATGTGGCAACCCAGACTATGCACAGATCCTTAGCAAGGACTAATGAATACAACTATTTTGAGCCTCATGCTTCATCATGTTGTTTTTCCTTCAGAGAGAACTGAAAGGATACAAACGCTTGTGAATATAGATTTAAAAACTCTTTCCCTAAAATTAAACCATGCCTGCAAAATAGATTTTAAATTAATCCATTAACTACCCAAACTGCATTTACCTCCGCTAAGGGACCTCAGCCTTTACCACCACTGGCCCACAGTAGGTGTCTCAGGATTATCATTTAATGATATCTCAAAACTTTCGTACATATAGTAGACAGTGAAAAATTCCAAGACACTTGACTCTAATTTTAAATCCCAGAGGCAGGATCTTTGGTCAATGAAAGAGAGCTTCATGAGGAGTTGCTAAGCCAGGGAATAAATATTTTCAGTTCAAATGTCACTCATCTTATATTTTAAGAAACTTCCACCAGTTCAACCCATGAGAAAATTGTCAGAGCACATGGATGCATAAATTTTACATTTTATTTGATTTTATAACTCTAACTGTAAAGACATATTAAGAATTTTGGTAATCTTTTTTGAAAAATACATTGTCAAGGATGAGATCATTGTGTCTATTAGAAATATGGGTACAACTTATGGGGCTCAAATTTTGACTGTTGGGCAAGAACTGTTGAGGTCTTAAGCTGTTCATTACCAGATTGGAGATAACTTGCTTTGTACAGAATATGGCATATAGTAGACTAAAGGGTAATCACTGTCAGCATCTGGGCTTGGGCCCTTGGACAAAATTGCTCTTTGGTATACTGAGCTTGCAAAGGAAATCACAAATGAGGAGGAAGAGGAGGAGGATGATATTGACGATGAATAAAGCATTTATCGATCACTTAGTAATGCCAGAATATAGCATGTATTGAACACTTAGAAGTGCTTACGCACATTAGCTGATTTCATTAACAAATAATCTTAACCAATGGGATACTGAGATGAATTTATTTCTTTCATAATGGATGACGCTCCTAAAAGGATGGCAAGATAAAAGATTAGGGTTGGGTAAAATATCTCGGGGCTTCTCGGACACGGTCCACCTTGACTGAACTCCAGAGCGGTGGCTGGTTAAGGGGGGCGCACCCCCACTCAGCTCTGGTGGACAGTAAGGCAGGAGCTTGGTTACGGTCATCTAGCAGATGTCACGAAGGTCCGCTGGGGAGCGTGACAGTTGCTTTAGTTCCCCTTCTACTCAGATTTTCCACCTTGTAATAAAAAAGCCAGGCAGTCCTCAGAAAGGCGCTACTGCCTATTCGGGGATGTAGGGAAATGTGTGCGTTTTGAGTTATTATAATGATTGGAAGCGAGTAATCTCTGGCAGTGAGTGTCTTGAAGAGTGAGGAGAGTGAGGGGTGTTAAGTGTCCTGAGAGGTGAGATAATCCCACACAGTAGAAAATTACTGTATCTGAAATGCCCATGACACTCCTTGAGAATCACTGGAGGTCATTCAGGTCATCACCAAGCGATCTCAAAGGTAGCCTTACAGGGGCAGAACTGGCATAGAGGATGACACAGTGGGGAGGAGTATATGGAATTAAATATAGAATGTTTTTTCCAATTTTTTTCAGAAATTGTTAGGCTCCAAAGTACTAACATCGTAGCATGTTACTTTGTTAAATAATTTTTGTATAATAGAGCTTGGCTGTGGAAACTCGAGAAGCAGTTTCCTAGGCATGTGATTGATTGATTAATTACAGATAGTGGAGATCATAAAGAAATAGACTTTGTAAAATTGATATTTTTGATTATTTGCATAGACATGAAGAGCTTTCATAGCCTCAGGTCAGTACTGTATGCTTGCAAATGTTTTTTGAAGGCGTCTATATGGGAAGAGTCATTAAATGTTTGAATTTCAGATAGGAGTAAGCTTTAATTATGTTTGCAGTGTTTTATGTATCCTTGTATTATTTCAAACAAGATTGGAGGGAGTTTATTTCCATTACATGTCAAAACGGACTTGTGCACTCAAGCTTGAGCCAGTAAGTGGCAGGCATTTCACCAGACCAGTTGCCCCCTGATGAGCTTTCTTCCACGGACTCTCTAAAACACAGGCCCCTGTCTCCAGACACTGCTAAGCTGCTTACTGGTTCAGTGTTTCTGTTTCCAAAATACATCCCAAAGAGTGTTCTCCCACCAAACCCTCCAAACCCTGATGCCTCAACTTCCCTCCACGGAAGCTTTACTATGGAGTCAGCTCTCAGTGAATTTGTCAGATTTTGGTGACCTCCTTTATCTTTTTGGTAGGAACTAGCTGTTGTTACATGGTTAGTGCACGTTTCTAAGTAATGTTTGTTCTTTTTAATCCAGCCAGGTAATTGGTTATCATTCTTTTCTTTAAAATTTAGATTTAGTCTTGCCGCTAGAGAGGATACAAAGTAGAACTTTATTCTTTCTTTAGAAGTATTCTGATAGGAAATCTTCATGCCTTTAGCCCCTAATCTTTTCTTTGTTTTGTCTAAAGCTAGGGAAAGAAGGGGTCCGCCTTTTCCCCTCTGCCAATGCCAGTCCATTGGCCTCTATGCTCTGTGCAAACCATGGAATTAAGGAAGCCGAAGGGGTGGTTAAAGGACATTTCATGCTAATTTATCATTGAACTGCATTGTCCATGTCTTACATTTGCCTCAGAGTGTTGTAGCAGACTCAAATAGCTATACCAGATCTGTAGGCCAATTAGGAAATGAGTTACAGTTTTATTAATGGCATAGTGTATACATTTTTTAATTTGCAGAATTGATTAATCAATTAATTTATTTGTTATTTAAATAAAATCTATAATTTTTATTAAAAATTATGACCTAGTCACATGTGTAAGGGAAAATATGATTGGATTATGAGTGATCTTCATTTTTGGGGCACTTATCGGTATTTGCTGGTATTTTTAGTATAAATGTGTATTATTTTGTGAAAAAATATTAATTTTCAATTTACATGTATAGCACTATGCTAGCCTTTGCCGTGAAGTATTATTAAAGTAATATTATATTGTCTTTGCTTTTGGAAACTGATAATTTAGCATATTGACCAAGAGATTATGCAAATAAGAAATTAAATAATTATATATTTAGGAGTTTCATAGTAACAAAATGAACAAACTAAAGATATTTCAAGGTAGGGCGCCTGGGTGGCTCAGTGGGTTAAAGCCTCTGCCTTCAGCTCAGGTCATGATCTCAGGGTCCTGGGATCGAGGCCCTCATCGGGCTCTCTGCTTGGCAGGGAACCTGCTTCCTCCTCTCTCTCTCTCACTGCCTCTCAGCCTACTTGTGATCTCTCTCTCTGTCAAATAAATAAATAAAATCTTTAAAAAAAAAAGATACTTCAAGGTAGTATGTAATGATGAGTGACAATAAACTTTATACCTTCAAATAATCTCATTTTATTATGAGAAAAAAAGTTGTAATGTTGGTATTGTGATCCCTTTTTTCGGATGAGGAAACAGAGGCCTATTTCTCTATTTGACTTGTGAATCTGTATATAGACTCTCATATGAGAAGAGCTAATACTTACCAAGTGCTTCCCATGTGCCAGGAGCTGTTTTTATCATTTGCCATGAGGTTAGGTACGGTGCGGTGGTTAGGTGGTTTGAACTACCTGCTTTCTTTAAATCTTTATTTTGCTGCTTCTAAGAAGCTCTGGATTTGGGCAAGTCATTTACCCTCTCTGGGCCTTTACTTTCTCCTTGTAAAAATGTAGGTGGTAATATATATATTATAGGGTTAAGTGGATTAGATAAACTGTATACGTAAAGTACCTTTAATATAGTGTTGTATGTTGTGTTAGCTATTACTGAAATACACTAACTCAATCAAATTTTATAACCCTATGAAGTAGGAGTTCAGGAGATCCTTAATACTAATAGATGGGGGGAACCAAGGCCAAGAAATACTGTATGATTTTCCCAGAATGAGTCGGTGACAGAGCTAGATTCAAACTGCAGCATTCTCGCTCTGCCGTCTGTGCTCTTAACTACAGTGTGGAACTCTGTCTTCAGATTATGAATAGCCCGGTATCTTTCATTTGATGAGTGAATTAGTGATAAAGTACTAAGGAATGCTTGCCATGGAATAAGCATGTTTTTGGAAGATGGCTGTATTTCTGTATTTTAATGTGTACTTTTAAGAGTTTTAAAAAGTAGAAAGTTGTCTCTGGTACTTGATAAGTTATTTTTATTGAACCATATATCCTTACTCAGGGCAGGGGTAGATCGAATTCTTTCTCTTCTCTCCTTAATTTCCTATATCTCTCCTAATCTTTGTGCCCCTCCATCCCTGTACCCTCAACCTCTTTTCTCTCTCAACTGGCATTGTGTTGTCTGTCTTTCTTTTTCTTTCTGAGTGTCCATGTTTATAAAGTTCATAGTGGACATGGGTCTTTTTTTCTGAGATAGAACTGGAATCGCAGAAGCCATTGACTTGGACATGGATCTTCCTCTCCCCAAAATGTTCTCCACAGTTATTGTTATAGTCCTTGAATATCAGTACTTTAGATAGGATAGAGTTTGATTTCACAATAACATATAAATGGCTTCAAGTCATTTTTATAGAAGGAGTGACAATAATAGGGCAGGCAGGCAGAAAAATAGCTTATTAGATAGACATTCAGTGACATCATGGGAACCATCACTAGAAAGAAAAGCAAGTCGAATGAATTAAATATTTATATTTGGAGAATATTCTAAATTCAATAAATTCAAATGAATTATACCGGTTTAAAAATCATTTTTTTGATTGTGAGCTATAAATATCAGTTGAATCATATATCAGTTGAATGGCTTTGGTTTTTCATCTTAAATCTGTTAAGACTGGTGGCTCTCAGGGGCACCTGAGTGGCCCAATCGGTTGGGCATCCATCTCTTGGTTTCAGCTCAGGTCATGGGATTGGCTGGCACCGGCTCTGTGCTTAGCGCAGGGTCTGCTTGGGACTCTCTCTCCCCTTCCTTCTGCCCGCCCCCGCCCCTGCTTTCTTTCTCTCTCTCCCTCTCAAGTAAATAAATAAACCTTTAATAAAGATAAAAAAAAAAAAAAAAAGAGGCAGATGGTTCTCAACCCTGGCTGCATATTAGAATTGACCGGGGTTGGGAGAGTGGTTTAAAAATTTCCAAAGTCAGATTGCACCCTTCACCATGATCTGCTAGAGAGAGCTACTCATCTCAGTGTTTTTCTAAAGTTCCCCTGGTGATTGCAATGTGCTGAATGCAACTGCTTTAACAGATTACTAAATATTCTTGTATATCGAACTGAAAGGCTGGCTTTTAAAAATATTCTTTTTTTAAACATTTTTTTATTTTTTCATAGATTTTATTTATTTATTTGAGAGAGAGAGGACAAGCAGAGGGAGAGGCAGAGGGACAAGAAGACTCCCGACTGAGCGCCGAGCCCGATGTGGGACTCAATCCCAGGACCATGACCTGAGCCAAAGTCAGACACTTAACTGGCTGAGCCATCCAGGCGCCCCTAAAAACATTATTTCTGTCAGAACAACAGAATTTGCTTCTCAGCCATTTGAAATTTGGCTCTCATCACAGGATTAAGTATCTTCCCATGAAATAAGGGTATTCAGTTTGGCAGAACTCAAACACAGGAAGAACTGCAAAGGGCTTTATTTATCTTTTCTCTGGGTTCACGGCAATGATTACACTTGAATGTGTTTATTTATCAGAATAATAAATGAGTGGTTCTGCAAACTCCATTTTAGATTCACACGCTAGATTCTCAGCATCTTCAAAGAAGAGCCTTTCAAAGACTCTAAAACCTCAAACTCAATTGCCTTTTATCTTTTTCTACTCTCTACCTATACATGAGTTTTGATCGGCAGAATTTTCATTGATCAAAATCAAAAGGGGAAACATTTTAAAACAAATTTTTAAACCCCAGATATCTTAAGCAGGATGGAGAGCTGATGATTGGGGCCCTTTCTTAGAAAGAAAAAAGATGGGAATTAAATACTCCCAGAGTTCTTTTGCCATCCAAGAATTTTATATTTGTTGTTAAAGCCAGTAGCTTTTCACGGTTAGGTACTGGGGAATCTGAGCTTTCTCTCCACCATGGGAGTATTCCTCTAAACAAACGGAGCTCAGCCTGTAGTCAGACACCAACTAAATAAAGAGCCATCTTTTAATAGATGAAGTGGGTGATGCTGAACAGCCCCAGTGGACAGAAATAAGCTGAGAGGGAAAACTGGTTGATTTCAAGAAAGATATGGAATCACCCTCTGGGCTGACCCAAGTTGATTCAGATGATGAATGGCTATGGAGGTGACAAACTTTATTGGCTGGAAAGAAATATAGAGAAAATAAATAAGCTTTATTTGCTTCTTAGTGAAAAAAATGTGTGCAGTGAATTTCCTCCCTCAGATTGGGGTGTGTAGCCTGCTGACAGTTTCCTAAATAGATCATCCCCAGAGAAGTAAGGACTACAGAGCCATCTTAAGCTGTGCCCTTAAGTAATTCTAAATAGAGAGCCCAAGAAATCGAGACACAGAAAAAAAGATTCTTTTCTTATACTTTTGTATCAGTTTCTTCTTAGTGCTTGTTCTCTCCCTC
Source organism: Ailurus styani (assembly GCA_002007465.1). Classification (NCBI taxonomy): domain Eukaryota; kingdom Metazoa; phylum Chordata; class Mammalia; order Carnivora; family Ailuridae; genus Ailurus; species Ailurus styani. The sequence continues at coordinate 2,464,095 of LNAC01000319.1, read as the reverse complement.
CTACTACCCCATAATCCTTTACTGCTTTTAGTCTCCTTGCATATCTGACCATCCTGGACAGGGTCTGCTCTGCTCAAGAATAGACTCAGTATTAAGGGTTATCACTTGATAGGGAACTAAGGGCATCACATGTGAACAGTTTATCTTGTTCTTATTTAAGCACTTTGAAATTCCATTCAACTCTTTGATACTGGTACCAAGCAGGTTTGTATAGGAGCGGGCAATAGACATGAAATTTGCTGGCAAAGTCAAAGATGGTTCATCTCTGACAGAACTTAAGCACTTACATATTATTTAGTTTCATATTTACTCTTGTACTTCTTCTCCAAGGCTGTTCATTGTATTCCAAATAAGTATGGGGAAAATTTTAAAGTGTACTTTTCTGTTTGAATGTCAGTGATTCAAACTGTACTGGGTGTGTTTGCATTCAAGTCATTGTACTGGCTATTGACTCTTGTACCCAAAAAGTGGTTTCTATATGCCAGCGATCTCCAGAAAGTATTCTCCATGTTGAAAATTCAGGGACAGTATATTCCTTGTTATTGGGGTACAAGGAGTTCACTATGAAAATAAGGATCTTTCTTTTAATTCAGTGCTAATAATTGAAGTCATAAAGTATGTTAAGCATATTAATTAACAACACCACAGATTTCTGGAATTGCTAACCTGGTGAGCAAAATAAATGAAGATTTGAATCATATAAAAGGGAAAACAGGGAAAAGATTTTGGGATATACTATGGCTGATTTAGCACTACCATAGATAGGCACATTTCCCCCCCTCAACTTTGCAGAAATAATAGGAAATGGAAATTTTGTTATATTGTTTATAATTTGAACTAAAATGTATCAAAACAAGGATGGGTTAAATGTCTTTTATAGAGTTTGACCAAAGACTAATAGCTAAGATTCTACAACTCAGACGAATCAAAAGATACTGCAATAACACAAAAATTGACTTTTAATGTTTGTTTACCAGTTCATTGTATCTTACAGAAAATGAAAACATTTTTTTTCTTTTTGGTAATACAGATTGGTTCTTCTCCTCAGATTTGTACTTAGTAGGTATTAAATGCCTTTAAATACTGGTTTTTCTTTTAATCAGGTGGTTTACTAACTTTGAATTTCTCATTTCTTTTGTTGTACATCATTGCTGCTCTGGCAGTAGTGAGCTATGATACAGTTCACTTCTCAACAAAACTCTCAGTTACCCATTGATCATTCTTGATGCATTCTCTGCTGAAACCTGATAGGTAATTCCCTTTTACTCCTCCCCTCCTTAGTGGTCAGCTACTCTATGGGACCACCATATTCTTTGGAGCACTGAAATCAAGAAACCCAATATGGCTGCCAGCAACCAAATTGGAATCTCCTTTGAGTCTACTTCTAATTGCCAAAATAATAAGCAACTATATTATTGCATAACATAAAGCTTAAACAGGTACCGGCCCCCTTTCTATGACAGAAGGTTTAAATTTACAAATACCATATTTGACTAAGGATTACCGTGATAAAATATGGCAGCAGTCATTTAAAGATGGTTTCCAGTGTTACTATGACTTATTTTCATTCCTATTCCCTCTTTCCATGTGAATCATTTCTTTTCGTTGGTGTTCTCAAATGTAGGTATCTCAGTGAAATTTGCAAGTCAACTTTGTTCCTTGTATGGGTCACAATTGTTAATTATGGACAAAGTGGTCAAAACAAGATTTCCTAATCCAGACTCCCACCTCATCCCTCTGATACTTTTGGAACCCAAGTCTGAGGAGTAATTTCTGAATTCGCCAGTGCTACACTGACTTTCTTTTAAGAATTCTATGTATTGGGATAGCTTTTCTTTTTTAGAAATCCTCAGTGAGGTATCTTGGGGAATGAAGTAGGAAAATAGATATTGATGGAAAAATGGGAAAATAAGAATATTTTAAAAAGCCTTATTCAGGAAGGAGTCCAAAGGAGTAAGAGGACTCTGATCCTTTGGGGGAAGTCAGAAGATAAAAATTCTGCCCAGCAGTATTCATTCTGTTAAGAATTTTTTTTTTTAACAAGCATGGAAAAATGGTGTGCAATCAGTATAGATTTTAATTAGCTAACAGTCACTCCAGAGATTTTGAACAGCACCAATTCCAATACTAGTAAGTATTCAAAAGTTAAGAAATGCTACTATGCTTAATATTATAAAGGTAGAGTTCTGCAGCAATAATTGAAAATTACATATCTGCTTCAATAGAAATGTGTTCCCACTTGCATTTCCAATAAAATTCTTGTGGGTCATAATCATTCAATTGGAGGGTATGGGCCCCCTCCAATATGCTACCCCCCATATTTGAGGTGTTATTTTTGGAGATGGTCCCCTCTTTAAATGATGTGTTCATCTTATCCTAGACCATTCAGGTATTTTCAATTTAGAAGTTTGAGTTCTAGTTGTATCAACAGTGTTTGAGTTAAACTTTACAATCTCTTTGGATTTATATTTTTGTACAATTTGCATATCCAACCTCATGTAAAAATGTGCATGCATACATTGTCCTCTTTTAATATTGAAGCATCTGGAATTTCCCAGATATGCTTCAATATAAGAAATGATCTACTTTTATTTACAATATTTTCTCTACATAATATATGGATATAATTATGGTTTCATGGACTTCCAGTTGTTCTATACCTTCCACACATATAACACTACAGAGTAAATTTATTAGAGTTATTACAGAGCTTTAAATGCAACCACAATCAATTCAGGAAACAGATTTATTTACTCATGTTCATGGGAGGAAAATCTACATAAAAACATTCATGAAAGCATACCAGCTATGTCATACTTGGATTATTATACTAAATCCCATTTATTAGAACTCATTGTGAAACAATGGGAAACCATGAAATGTAATTTCAATACAAATATTGGTCCCTGCGGGGTCTCAACAGTCATAAAAATATAGGAAAACAGAGCTTTATTTAATGTTGGAGCTGATAATGTCTAAAGTTGTTTTTTGAAAGCTGGCCTTACCCTTTCATTTAAAGCCCTGAAGATTTTAGTGTAAACTCTTTGATGGGAGCTTCTGCATTTCATTTAAGCCTAATGATGACCAGCAAGGAAAATGACATCATTGACCATGTTTTCTATTTGGAGGAAGGTTTAGAACGACTTTGTTCTCTTGTTCCCCCCCCACAGGCACCATTTGGGCTTTCTAGTATATATACAAAGAAGAATAATGGGAATTTTGAAACTTGGGTCTGTATTTCTTGGTTAGGCAAGTGTACAGTTATTCATTCCTTTTGTGATTTAAATTTCTTCATGTAAATAAGGAAGTATTAAATAGTTTAAAGTTATTTTTATAGGACAATATATTTCATAGGCTAACATAAAATCAAGCTGCTAAATTTTACAATTTTTCTGTCCAGCAGTTTATCTATATAACTGCCCTGAGTAGATGCTAATGCTGCTTAGCAGATGGCCCTTAGAATTTAAATATAACTCAGTAAAGCTACTCAAAAGATTTAAGGATTCTTCTCAGGTATGTGTCATTTCAATTAAAAGAAGATAGGAGTCTCTCATTGGTTAAATATTATCTGCTTATTTATGTCTCATACTTCATATAAATGGGGTTATTAAGGAGTTTTAACTGTGCTTGTCACTATGCATTGGAGTCCATATGAATTTTTTTTTTTTTTGGTCAAAAAGGCAGGATTTTAAAGACTAAAACATTCTGTTTATTGGAGACTTGAAATAATATCTTTTAGAAAAGCATAGATTGTTCCCTTGTGAAACTGAGTTTTGTGCAACCTCTCGGAATCTCAGTTTATGTAAAGAAGCCTGTATTGCAAACCTGTTGCTCTAATCTGTCGATTGTAGTGCATTTCAAAATTGTACAAATGTGTAAAATTTGTGCTTGTGGAAGCTGCTGCTCTGAGTAGCTGTACTTTCCTTAATTTAATCCTCGCAATCCTCAAGCTATTGCATGCCCCGCTCATGAAAGGATACTTCACTGGGATGATGGAGCCTAAACAATTTGGCTCTAAAGCCTCCTTATCTAGCGCTTCCCTTAAAATTATATTACTTTATAATATATATTGAATGATAGCTTTACAAAAACAAATTCATGAATTGGTCTTTATGAAAATGACTCTTTCCAGTAAGTAAAAAAGGGTTATCACAGTTTTGGTAACTTGCATGAGTTCGTACTGAAAAAACAAAACCAAAACAAACCCCCCCCCCCAAAACCCAAAAAACCTTTCACATGTTCTTAATGACTTTAAAACTGACGTGCTCTAGGGGCACGCTCAGTTGTATGCTCTGAAGCAGTAGACACCATACAGCTTGTGCTTTTTATCTGGGAACCCCACGAAGCGCACTGCAGCCTCCGAGGGACTGCAGCGCCTTCTCGGCCGAGAGATGGGGTAGCGGACGCTGCCATCCGCCAGCCAGCCCGCATCACAGCGGTCGTATCCCAGAAGTTTCCAGGCAGCGAAGATCTGGCCCACTTTTGCGATCTGAGCACCATCGTTGAGACAAGCCTGCACAGCTTCGTCGTAGGTCAGCTTGGTGGGGTGGATCAGGTAGTAAAACCGGCCTGCGGGGAGAAGGGGAGAGAGTCAGCGGGCCTGTCTGCCCCTGAGCCGCCCAGAGACGGAAGGAGCCCAATCGGAAGTGTTTCCCGGTGAAGGGGGAGATAGAGCGATGTCCGTCAAGTTTGGGGAACACAGAGTTGTCGGTTAAACGTAGCGCCCCTCAATCAGTCTCCATTAAATTAGTTTTTTTCCTTGCCCCTTAATAGGTGTTCAGACGTGCCCTTTTAGAGCTTTGAAACCGAGAAGGGAAATGACAGATGCAGTTTCTGTTAGCTAATTAGTGGCTAAAAGGGCCCTTCTGTAGCACCAGAGAAGACAGAATTCCATGTTAAAAGCAAGAGCTATTTAAATTCTAGCTGTAGCAAGACTGAACCCTAGCACAAGTTTCTGGAGAGGCAAAATTTGAATGTGAAAAGATCAAAAAACATTCCTGACATAAAAGTCCATTTAAAAAAAATCAAAAGCCCTCAAGTCCTTTTCATTACAGGTATCAATAAGACATTATTCTGATTCAAAGACTACAGTATGAAAATGCAAAAAATACAGGAAGTCACTTGCCATAAATAATGTGGACTCAGAATGTGAACCCAATCCGTTCAGTTACTAGCAAAGAGGATGAATTTATTTATTCAGTGGGAGCTCTGACACCTAACCATTTCTTGATTGCACAAGAAAGAGCAGATTAGTCTTAACCACTCATTGAATAGAGTTAATTACTGAAATACCTTCAGTGTATATTAAATATGCATACAATGTATAAAGTATGACATCAACTGGCTGAAATGCACAGATTTTCTCAGACTTTGAGTCTCAGGTGGAATATAATCAGACTCTTACCTGATGACACATTGTAACGGGATGTCTCCTTGCCCTCCATTACATATAGATTACTGACGTATAAATTAATGCTTGCTGTTCTTTCGGGCAAGACTAAGACAGTGTGACTTGGAGGAAGGGTAGAGGCCACTGGAACATGAGTTAGAAGGTTTGCTCTATCATCCATACCAGAGGTCCACAAACGACAGCACAGGGGTGACCGGAAATTGTGTTGAAACACAGACATACCCATTCTTTTAATACTGTCGGTGGCTGTTTTGTGTTGCAACGTACAAAACTAGATTGAGTAGTTGCAACAGAGACCACGTGGCCCATAAGGCCAAAAATATTTATCATCTGGCCCTTTACAGAAAGTTGGTTCATCCCTGATCCCTTGCTATTTTTCCCAAAGCATGTTGCTAGGAAACTAACATAGAAAATGATGGGGCCAGGGTTTGCTTTATGGGTGTGTGACCTGTGCAGTTACCCATGTGTGTTGAATGTGCCCCTGTCACCATCTTAAAATTCATACTTTCTGAACAAGGAACCCACATTTTCATTCTGCACTACACCCCACAAATTGTGTAGCTGTTTCTGGGTGGAGCAAGACAGGGTTGGGAGTTACACTGAAGGCAACAGATCAATCATCAACCCAGAGGCAACCTGGATTTCTTTTCTTCTGCTTTCATCTCCAGTGTTATTGCTACTCTTGGGTTTTTGTTGTTGTTGTTGTTATTGTTATTGTTGTTGGTTGTTTTTTTGTTTTTTGCAAAGTTCTCTTTACTCTGAGTTACTGGTCAATGATGAACATAATTGACTTTGTAATTTAGAGAAGGGGTGTGACGTAGAGTCTACTCTCCCTTCAGTTAAGACATCTGTGTCCCAGGGTACACATCTCCATCACACACAGTGACGGCATCATCTATGTCAAAAACAGACCCCATAGAATAGCTCAACTTCAACTATTTTATAATTATAATCAGATGCAATAAAACCTAGGAATAATGAAAATATGCATTTTTTGCTCACGTGGATATTTTTTAAAAATTATGACGTTAAAGAACTTTTCATCTTTTCAAACTGAGGGCAGTATGTCAAAGCCGTGTTCTTTACTTTTTCAAGTAGATAAGATTAAAAATGGAGTGTGGTGTTATAATAGGTTGGTCCCCAGGACAGGAAAGAAGGCAGTGATAGCTTACTATTGCTTAAGAGCTTCGTAGCTTACCATTGAAGTTAGATGTAAAACAGAAAACATCGTATCTGCTTTTGTCTTTATCCCAAAACCCGTAGTTCCTGACACCGGGCACCGTGTTCTGGCCTCCGCAAGGCTCTCTGGGCTTTGTGATGGGGTACTGCACAGAGCCATCGCTGAGCCAGCCGGCGTTGCACCAGTCTAGCCCGCCTCGCCAGGCATCATACAGCTGGTCGAAGGATGCAATCACAGCATCCTGGTCCAGACAAGCCTGCTGTGCCTCATGGAAATTGAGATTGTAGCGCCCCAGTCGTGGGAAGTAAGGGAAGACCACACCTGTCCAAAGGAGAGACCAAGGGATTAGTGGTACAGAAAGTAACAACTGTGAGCAAATGTCACTTGACTGGTGAACACAGGATACAGTCTCCATCAGATGAAGTTACGGTCTTTGGTCAACTTGCTGTGGTATCTTGTGGTCCCTTTCCCCTACAAACAGCCTCTCAGCTTTGAGCGTTTCACAGTTAAGCTGTGAGGTTTGATGACTTCAGTGATTTACCCTTTCACTAAGAGTTCAATTCAAGCCTTAAAATTCTCCTTTCTGGAATGATTCATCCACAGGTTATATTTTTCAAATAGCCTCCTTGAGAATTGACCTTCTGCTACTTCTGTTAATAACTTGAAAATGGATTACTACTGAGTCCTTTTCAGCTAGGAGTAAGTCAATATTGAATACTAATAGTGGGGGAAGATATAGAAATAGTGCTCAGGGAGAAGGAATTTATCAGTATTCTCATATTTTTTGTTAGTAGTTTTTCTTATATAGTTAGTAATCAGCTTAGGATAGCCTTTTTTATTTATTTTTTAAAAGATTTTATTTATTTATTCGGAGAGAGAGCACCATGGAGTGGGGGCAAAAGGAGAGGGAGAGAGAGAATCTCAAGCAGACTCGATGGCATAGAGCGTAGAGCAGACTCAGGGCTTGATCCCAGGACCCCGAGATCATGACCTGAGCCGAAATCAAGAGTTGGATGCCTAACCAACTGAGCCACCCAGGTGTCCCACTTAGGACAGACTTTTAAATGTATAAACAAACATGGTAACAAATGATTCAAATGTAGATACATACTCTCTTTTACATATGTTCCTAAAAACTTACTTACCTAAGTAACTTTCACTTAGGAGGTTTCTCAGAGAAACTCTTAAGTGAGTTTACATAGTTAACAAAGACCTAATTAAGCAGCCTTATTTCATATTAATATACCAATTCTTTACAGTGGAGCATACCTCACTCCATACTCCATTAAGAGTATCCTGGCTCTGTTATCCATTTCAATTTTGAAGTGCAGCCCTTGATCTTGTTTTTTTCTGTTCTTGAACACACAACAAAAATGAGAGCTTTCATTTAAAAATAATTCTTCAGTGTCTATATTTATATGTTGCAAATTGAAATGAGCTTTTAAGAACATTTTTAATGCAAATAGGGGAAAAAAAACCTTTTCAAAGCTTGTCCTATACAAGGCAGATACAGAATAAACATCGTTGAGTTAAGGTCAAAGAATTAAGTCAAATATTTGAGAGGGCAAAAACCCTTAATGAATGAGAACAGTGTGACTTGGCACTTGACTTTGCCTGGGAAGATGCAATGGCTTCCCCAAAGCGTTCTTTTGGGTCAAATAATCACTGGAGGTGATTGAACCATCTCCCAACTTTCTGCGGGGTAAGAGTTACACCATCAGTAAGAATTACATCATTGGAAAGCAAATTTGTATCATTTACTGGACTTTCAGAAGGACCCCTGCCTCAAAATGTCTCCCCATAAAAGACAATTAATTCAGATTTTTTATTTAAGGCCTTGCCTTGGATTTTTGGTTATAATTAGAAATAATTAATACTTTAACTTGTAGAATATAATACATTGTCCCACTGACACAGTAATTGGTGGGTTGTATCACAAGTGCTATTTTATGTGACCGCAGACCCTATTCGAGATGAATGTACAATTCACTAATAGGTGTAACCAGGACACAGGAAATGTTTTCTTTTATAAATTGTCCTGGAAGACTCTACAAGAAGAAATTTCAATAGCCTAAATCCAGTCGTGTCCACCCAAGGCCTCTGCAGGACTCGTTCGTCCCTCTAGGGCGGTCCAGCTGGCAACTTTCCCTAGAGGCAGGGATCCAGGAAGGCTTCCTGATCTCATCCTGCCTTCTCAGGTTCTTGGCTGAGGGATCTGTAAGTTGAATCAGAGCCAAAGGAAGGAGGAAAAGACTCTCTCAGTTGCCACTGCCCCCTGCAGTGATGGGGGTGGTGGGGAGCCTGAGATGGTTCTATCTAAGAAGAGCTATTTCCAGGCATCCAGCTAAGAACCCAGTCAGTGCTGGGAAGGAACGGCTGTAGCTCTCCCGGTCTCCTCATGCCTTTCATCCTCTTTCCTTGGAACCCCAGCAATGCCAATGAAAAGAAAAATATTTAATTTATCCAAGAAAGATTTCCTTGGCAGCTAGACCCCAAGTGAGAGAAAAATCTCAAAGTGTTTCAGTCTGGAGCGAGAAACCATTTGGGTTAGATTCCATTTCCCAAATGTCTCAAAAAGGGAATAGTGGTGACTGTAGGATATTTTAATTTACAATGATTTCCAAGACCTAGATGGCCTTTCTGGTTTTAAATTCACTGTGGTGTTATTTGGTGGGGCAGAAATTTTCTGAGTAGTTTGTTCTTGATTAACCATTGAATGTTACTGAACCATGATTGATTCCGTTCCAAATTCAGTGTAATGTATTTTTATTTAAGATCCTTTCACATTTCACATAACTTCGTGCAAACATTTCTTAAAGTCATAATGCAACACAATCATGAAACTTCCTTATTTTTCAACTGTAGGAATAAATGGCCAACTTATTGTTATATTAATTCAAAATATTTTCTTGAATTTTAGTTGATGTTTGATGATTATGGAAATAATGCATCCCAAGTAAATCAAGGTCAATTTCTGTGTCTCAGCCTAAGTTGTAAAAGTTTCGCTGTACTGTGCACATTTGGTGCACACATTTCAATAATCAGATGTTTCTTACAAGCAGGGGTATTTCTGAAACTGCATGTTTGTTAGTGTTTTATTTATTTACTTATTTTACTTCCAGCGAGTTAAGATTTCAACATCTAAGACTGTAATTGCAGAAACCTGTCTGTGTGGAAAAATGTGCACTTCCTGCAGCTGAATTATAGAGCAAATGGTTATTGCTTTCATCCAGCATTACAAAAATACAAAGTAAACTTCCATCGGTGAAAACGAAGGGCATGTGATTATTTTCCAAGTATGATTATTTTATACTCATATGTCAAAATGTAATCAAAAGTTGTCTCTTTTCCCACGAGGGGCTGGTATGCATCATGACAAAGGGAATTAATAAGGATGATCTCTTGTATGGAGAAGAACGTGAGCAGTTTAGTCAGTAGAAATATGTTTTGAAGGCATGCTTTTTAATATTTATAATTGCACAGTCCAATTCATCCTAGTTGTTGGCAAATATCAATTTGTCAGACATCTGAAAGATGTTCATACCATAGCTCATATGAAGGCTAACATAAATTTCAGTAATTTGAGTAATAGACACCACGGAATATAATTCTACCTTCCTCAGTGCCCCTTCTAGTGCCTCTCAGTGCTATACACATATCTGATTTTATTTTCTTTTCTCTTTTTTAAAGATTTTATTTATTTATTTATTTGACAGAGAGAGATCACAAGTAGGCTGAGAGGCAGGCAGAGAGAGAGGGGGAAGCGGGCTCCCTGCTGGGCAGAGAGCCCGATGTGGGACTCGATCCCAGGACCCTGAGATCATGACCTGAGCCGAAGGCAGAGGCTTAACTCACTGAGCCACCCAGGTGCCTTGAATTTTTTTTTCTATTTTTCTAAAAGTTCTCAGACTATATTTTTGTGTATCTAACATTTTCACCAGCAGAAAACCAGTACAATGGGAGATTGGACAAAAAGCGTCATATTTTTCGTATCTTTATTTATTTGTTAATTGCTGAAATGAATTCTGTAGACCAAGCTACTCATTAATTTACAGTGACCTGAATCTCTTTGTTGTAGTCACACAAGGCTAGTCTCGTTGGGTGCTATTTCTAGCAGTGTGGGTAACTGGTAGTAATCAGAGGGTGTTACCCTACTGAAGATTCTATATGACAAAAAATGTTTCCACAGCTAACTTCAACTCACATGTAGTTCAGTCTTTCAAAAAAGCTTACAATTTTTTTTTATCAGTATGATTCAAAAAAACAATTCTTAAGTCACAGCCAAGTATAAGGTTGTGTGCTGGGTGTTCTAGTATATGGGTTTGGGGTGTGGCCTGTATCTTCAAAGGGCCCATAATTTAATATGCAGACTATATATATAGTCTGCATATATATATTATATACACATATATAATAGTCTGCATATATATAAACATATATAGATAATATATATTAATATATAGATAATATATAATCATAGATACATATATAATATATAATAATATATATACTAGTTTGAATCCAAGACAGAATAAAATCTTGTACTATAAATACAACCATATAATTTGAACATCTTAAAGAAGAATGATTTTTTTCCTAATTGGAAAAATTCTTTGGAGAATGTAGAGTTTAGCATGTATTAAAGGACCAATGTAATTTAAAACATTGTACAAGTACAGCTCAAAAAACATCATCATGACATTTAAAATGATATGCTTCCCTGACCTTATTTACATACATTAGAAGATCGACAAGGAGTTTGAGTGAAACCTACGTGATGGTCACATGTAACAATGTAACTGATAATGGAAAAAATGTCAGACACTGGGTTGGAGCTATTAAGGGAGAAGCACAAAATCTCTTTTGCCATGTAGCCCTTAAACTCTTAAGTATATAATTACTGCACCTTGCTCATCTGTCCCAGACTATGTGGAAATTACCAAGTCACTTTCCATGTCTACCCTCAAGTTAGCAACCAAGGTTCTTCAAATGTTATTCTACAGTAACTACCTTAATTTTTTTGTAATTTCATTTAAAAATATGAGTCCTTGCCTCATATTGCAGCATATATAGATAAAATAATATGCTGAGTTTTTCTCGAAAATTATTCAGTACAAGTGGGATTATCTAAAGCAAGATAGAATAAGGTATCTTTATCATGATAATTTTTGAAGCTGGATAATGGTATACAGGGATTCAGTATACAAGTCTTTCTGTTTTTCCAAATGTTTTCCAAATGTTTGAAATTGTGAAAAAAATTTTTATGTTACCCTATTGTCAAGCTGGGACCCTTAAACCAGTCCACGTGGGGTAGACTGTCTATAGCATCTGTTGCTCACATTTTTCCCTTTTCTCTCACACCCGTGATGTCCTCTCCCTGCTTTTTCATGCTCTCTACATTTGGAAAGACCAGGATCACCTTCTGTGGTCCTAATCAAGTGCTCCTTCCTCTGCAGTACTTTCCATGGCCTCTCTGTGGTGTGCATGCTTTGTTTATGTCTTTGAAAGTTTAAACCCATTGTGTCCAACCTTCAATCACTTGTAAACTACTCACTGAGCACTAACTTTGTTCTTGGCACCTGACTGCCCTCAAGTAGATTGTAGGTGATGGGTGGAGAAGGCAAGTTGGTAAACTTTGCAAAGCAAAGTGTGATGAGAGCTATAATGGAAGTCTCTGTAGGGTGCAAGAGCCTCGCGGCTGCCGAGCTAAGGGGAAGGCACAGGGTGAAACTCCGCTCTTACTCTTGGAAGATGTTTATTTTCTTCAGTTGTTCAGAAATGGATTCATGTGTATAAGAGTAAAGGTTAAAATGTTAGCTGTTTCAAGGCAAGTACTCTGTTAATGACTGCTTCTACCCTTTCTGCAGCACACAAGAAAGGCAGAAAAATGCTACCTGCAGGGAGTAGAATGGAACAGCTACCGTGAGCACCCCAATTAACAGGGTGACCAAAGACAGCCTGTAGATTATCACCCACGTCACTCTGGGGCCTTTAAGAATCCTTTGCAGCCAGAAGCTGCCAAAGACCGCTGCCTTTTGGAAGTCTCTGGTCTTCTCTCCAGCGGAGAATTTCTCCTCCCGGGATCAGAGTGGGTAAAAGCATAGGCTTCTTCAAGTGTTCTTGGTAGCAAATTCCAGTTCTAGCTCTTACTACTGGCCATGTTACCTTAGAAAAGGAGTTCTCCCCAAGTCTCCTCTGTCAAGGGAGATTACTGAAAGTGAGCAAAACACAGTGCACGAGATTATAGCAACTGCTTTGTACCCACTTACTCTCTAACCCAAGTCTACCTTATTTCCTTTATTTATTTATTGCATTTGAAGGGTAGTTGACCTGCAATGTAATAATTTCTGCCTTATTTTAAGATACTTACTTTTGAAAGCATATTAGAATCTTTAATAGCCTGTCAGACTATTGAATGAAAGAACCAAGATTTGGAAATCTTCACATCTCCTGGCACTGGAACAGCACTTACAAAAATATTTATCAGTTAAATTGGTTTCTTGGACACGTTTACTTGGCTCATATGCTAATGGGTTATATGGTAGGGAAGTGTTCCAGTAGCATGGAAAATGTGGTGATTTGGCATGGTGAAGGGCCTAAGCAGGAAAAATTATTCTTTTTCCAGTTCCTCTTCAACACCTCTAATTATGTCTTGAATACAGTCTCAGTTTAACCTTGGAGAGCGTCATCCTCTGACACATTGTAAATCTCCTTTCTAAACAAATGTATAGTGGGCTCCATGCTCAAAGCTATTAGCAAGCAGGGATCCAGGTGGAATATGGATATCTTATATTCGTTGTATTTATTTTTATGGTTTCCTTCTATTTCTGCAAAGTTCTATTTCTATTCGCTTAAAATTTCATTTTAAAATAAATGTAGGGAGATAGTAAATATGTCAGGTGAATTACTTAGGTTTAGGAAATACATGGTATATAAACAGAATTTTAGAAGAAAAAGTAACTGAACAAGTAATATAGTTCAGCCTGTTATTCATAGATGAGGAAGCCAGGTACAAGGATTAAATAACTTGCCCCAGTTACAAAACTCATACTGGTAGAATTGGGACTAACCTAAAAGTCTTAGTTGGTACTACTAGCTCAAGGGTCTGTCCACTGCCTGCTGCCCCTTCACTAAAGAAAATCGGCTCTCATTCATATTTGATGATTAACTGTTTTCCCTAAGCCAATCACGTCTTTCATCCTGAATAATGCCAATGTTTATGGATATTAATGTGACTCAATAAAAACTGAAAGTACAAGGTGATATGTAAATAGGAGCCAAGAACTACAGCTAAGAGAGACAAGAGAAAATAGAAGAGACAAGAGAGGGTCACAAAAATATACTTTATGACATCATGCAATTTATTAGATACATAAAGCTAATAAATCTCCATATGTGTGTTGGGATTCTGTGGGATTCAGAAGGTTAACTCTTCAGTGATATGCTAGTGGGGCAAACAGATTCTTTTCCAAAGGCACAAATCTGTCCTAGGATATAAAAGGAGCTTCTAGCAAACACACACCTCTAGTTTATGTGCATAAGGAAGGAAAGTATTCTATCAATGCAGCCAAAAATTCATCCTTCAGTATAAAGAAACACTGAAATTCATGAATATAATATGTTTTGAGATGCATGAGAAGCAGAGAAGAGTTTCCCTATTGGTGGGATATATAGAGGATGGGCTTTGGACAGCGAGGACACTTTATTGTTTAGTATACTCTGCATTTTGGTTTTTGAAACTACTGAGTAGATTACATTTTTAAGAAAAAAAAAAACCAGAATACCTATATTGTTTGGTATTTGGTGCTAAAAGACTCTGAGCAATTAAAAAAAGTTTACTTCTTTACTTATTTATTTAAATAAACCTAGAGGCACTTTTTTTGTTAAATTATGATTTCAGTTACTTTATAGAATACAATTACATGTATTTTAGTTAGCAGATGTCCTTCACGAAAGTTGCCATTATTTTGAAACTGAGATAATGTTGGAAGCATAATAAAAATGCATCCAATCTGAATTTCTCAATAGCCATGTCATATGATTTAAATTTTGAATAGCATAAGGCAGTTTCCAAATATTAGTAATTCAGTTCCACTGCACGTTTCTCCTACTTGCAAACAGCTTCAATTTTGTATATAACCATTGTGTGTACATTTCAAATATGAAATCTGGAATCATTGACAGACTGCAAAATACAAAAGAAAAGAAACCTGCTATGCATGGACTCCTGATTTCTCACATTCTTGCTATGGTTACGGCTAGACATTACTCATCACAGAAAATGTTTAATTATCATTTCCAAGTTTAAAATGATTTATAGATACTTACCTTGTAAATCTAATGCTACCACAGCAGTGTCATCTTCCAGTCCTTCAATCACCTCACACTTATATTTCCCATAATCCTCCAGGGTGAGGTCTGCGATCACCAGAGAAGCATCATTATCACTGCCTCCCTTCAGAAACACTCTACCCTGGTAGCCTCCATAGGCTTTCTTGTGATATCCCATGGAAACAAAAACGTCCACTTCCTTGAGGTAATCTGAAGTTAGCTTGGTCCACTTAATTCGGATCTTGTGGGTTCCTGAGCCAAACGCAGTAGGGTCTCGATAAAATTTACATGGCAGTGTAACATTGCCACCTCGATGTGAGAACACCCTGGCTTGTTCTGCTTCCACAAGTAGACGGGGGCCATTTTCTGCTATAATTAAAAAAGAAGAAGAAGAACCATTAATTTGGTTTTAGGCTTTTTTTTTTTTTTAATAAAATATGCTATCCATACAGGGTATCTGACAAAGTGTAGCATTGGGTGATAAGCTTCTTTGCATTCTTGAACAGGAATATTTTTTGAAACACATGGAAAGGTACCTCTAATACCTAGAGGGCACTTACAAGGTAATCATGTCTTTTAAACCACTGAAAAAAAGAAGGATGTATGTTATAACAATTGAAAATTACTGAATATAAAACTCCACCGTCATCAAAGTTTGATAATTTAACCACAAATTCTATTTTTTCCTATATTTAAATATCAAAAATGCAGAAACAAGACCAAGTGAAATGGCATAGTTTTATGATGAATTTCATTAATACAAACAAAAAAATTTCAAGGTTGGCAAATTTCTCTTCCCACCTGAGCTTTCTAATACAATAAATCTCTACTTTAATTGTAGCAAAATTATAAAGCAACATGATCAATTTCATCGTACTATTCTGGCCAAAGAACTTAGAATATCCTCACATTCGTGGTTTCTATTCAAATATACACTTGTGATATGCCATTCTGGAGCATTTCACAAAGTATGTATGCATTTTATTTTCACAAAGAGACTATACATCAGAAAGGTATTTTTAGCCAGTGCTTAAAAAACCCCAAAAAAACAAAGAATCCCTCTAGGTTTTGAAATATATTCCTCAAAGCGTAATTGCTAGAAGTATATCCAAAGTTATATTTATTTTCTGATTAACCGAATAAATTGTTTCTTTGTTCCCTTAACTCTCCCTCTAGCCCGTGTCTTTGCCTTCCGCTACATCTTGTTTCCTAGTGGATCTTGCTCTGCCTTCCTCTTCCTTGCCCTTTGGTTTTCCTCCTTCCTCCCCCTTTGAAGAAGGAGCTAGGCTTCCGGAGAGCACCGCAATTGTCCACACCTGCCAAGTCAGGGGCGTTGCTGTTCCCCAGGGAGCCAGCTGTGCTTTTCACATCTTGGCTTTCTCTGGGGTTTCCCCCGGTTAGCTTATTGTGCTTTTGACCTTGACAAGGTCTCTTGAGGATGTGCAAGATCGGAAAATGAGAAAGCAGTATGAAAACTCCTGCACACAGACACACCTTCTCGTCTACACGCGGCTTTTGAAGCTTGCCAAAAGCTGCTTTTCATGAAGCTCTGCAGCCCTTCTTGCCTGAGGCAGGTAGAGACTGAGTAAATCTCGGCCCTGAATCATATACAGGTCAGGAAGAATACCCACTCACCTCCAGACAGATTCCATAACTTACTTATTTAACAGCATACACAGGATTCAGATTTTAAAATAAAAAGTGTCCAAAAGTAGACACAATGGTTATATTTTTAACATATAGTGATCAGAACGAGTATTTTAAAAGGGCCATATTTCACTTACAAGTCAGTCCCAATCCTCAGAAACTGAAAATTTTAACAAAGCCATTAACGCCCCCTCTTGGAATAGATAATAAAGTAAGAGGATAATGGTTCAATGAAAATGAATAATAAATCCAGCTCATTAACCATTTCCTTTAGATTTTATTCTTTATCTTTTTATTTAGGAGCATAGAATCATAAGAGGTGAAAGGTCAATCTCTCCAGTGCTCCCCTACCTGTTATCTTCCCCCTACAACATCCCTAATGACTGCACCCGCGTGTCCTCCTTCCGGGAGGAAGAAAGTGCTGCAGACCGCTCAGCAATGCCTGAGAGTTGTAGGGCACATCTCCTGCCCAGTACCAGGAAGGACGCTGGGGAGGTGAGCTTCCCCTGCCAGGGATTGAGCTGACACCTGACCCAGAGCTATAGGAGGTTGTTGTTTCATGATTCTCACAAGATTTTTACTTTAAGGTCAAAACTAATGTCCAAATCCACAGGGACAAGGGGTATTACAGTAGTTAGGAACAAAGGGCGCGATGTCATGCCTTGTTACCACCTCACCTCCTCAATTTACGAGCTCTGTAGCCTTGAACAAGTTGTGCAAGCTCTAAGATCTAATTTCTGTATCTGTGAATTAGACTCACGGCTAACCGTTCCTACTGCATACATCTCCCAGTTTTTCTCAAATATAGATACTGCCTGCTACTGAGCATAATTTTGGCCTACATTAACCTTCCACTTACTTATAAAGCTTTGAACCATGTGGGGTGAAAAAATACATAAAATGCCACCTGTGTTATAAAGGAGATGTAGAAATTATTCTGTGGATTGGTGTTCCAGAATGAATACAAGGTCTGAGTGTTTCATAAATTAAAGAGTTAAAGCAAAGATCAAAACTTTGGTACAAGGGACTGAGACTTCTAATTTTTTTTCTGTGGTTAACTGTGCATCATCTTGTAGTATTTTAGAAGTGTAAGCTTCTAATTTTTTTAGGTACTATTTGCTTATAATCCAGCATTGTGAGTAAACGATGACTTACGTGGTGTAATATTGAGAATAGAGTAGATACCAAAAATCTACTGACTTCCTACAAAATAACTTTCCTAACAAGGCTTCTAGAATGTATAAAATTCCACAATTCTTATTTTTTGGGGGGTCGGGGGGAGGCTGTGGCATGGAGGTAATCAATGGCAGAAGTCCATGGCTGAAAGTCTAAGAAAGATGTGTAACATGTAACACATTGGGTGACTGAGGGCCATCAGTGTTCATTAATCTAAACCATCAGCATGGCGTTAAGAAAAATGTTTTTTGTAAGTTTGCTTGTTTTTAGAAGATCAGCGCTGCAGATTATAAAGCACTGCGCATTTTGGTGAGAGTGGCCTGTTGCAGAACAGAAAAGATGTAGGAGGGAGCACTGGCCATTGAGTCAGAATTTCTGGGTCTTTTATTGACTGGTCTGCCTCGTGAAAACATTTGGGATTTTGTCAAAGTCAAGATGGGCAGGTAGTCATGACAGGGGTGAGCCAGGAAAAAAATCAGCTGGAGAGGGGAGAGGGCAGGGACAAAGAGCAGAAAAGGGAATGGAGCATGAGCGCGGATGACCAACTTTGCACCTGGCTGGTCTAGATAGAGTAAGTCTTGAATCTCATTGAATGCAAAAACCTAAGCTGTTTGAAATTAACATTTAAATCAACCTGTTTGATCAACAGACAGTTGCAAAGCAAATAAAATGCAAAAGCTAAAAAAAAAAACCTCGATCATCAGAATGAGCGCTGCTTGTTTTCCTTTTTTTTCTGAATAAAAAATATGAAAGAATTCATAAAACTAGGCAGCATACATATGCTCATTTTGGAAGGACTGGATTTTTTAAAAGTTTAATTTGTAAGTCACAGAAATTTCATATTTCTATTAGTATCAATGACAGTGACTTGAAAGATTTGATGCCCTTCAAAGACCACAGTTGTCTCCAGGGGAAACAGCAGGGCCTCATTATTATTTTACGAAATCTGCTGTGAAATCCAGAGGACATCATTCAATTTCACCAATTTATGAAAGCAACTCCATGACCAAACAACTCATCTTTGTATTGCTGTGTCATTTAGATTGCAAACAATAGGACACAAGCAATTAGTTGCAGAAAAACAATGTAGAAATATGGTATTGGACGGTTACCTATTGTTCTTAGTTCTTTTAAAAGTATAAAAAAATTTTTTATGGCAGTTCATTGACAAATACATGTGACAGAAAAAAGAGAAAGTGTTATGGATTGAAGTTTGTCTTTTTAGAGTGAATTGTGAATTGTGCAAAATAACCAATCTTAGTGTTGGTTACGTTCTCGTCGGGGTATAGATGAAGTAGGGTCAAGACTTTGGATTTCCTAGACTACTAAAATGTAAAACGCAAAACAAAAGTGGGCAATATATTTAAGACGGCTAAACATGGACATTAAAAGCTACTCCTCTCCCAAGAAAAAAAACTCTACCAATATCATTTGAATTCTTTTTAGTGTGTGAAAATGTACGTAACATAAAATTTGCCATTGTAACCATTTTTAAGTGTAGAATTCAGTGGTCTTAATTACTTTCACACTGTTGTGCAACTACCAAAATTTTTCATCACTCTGAAAAAAAAGCTAATTCCTTCCTGACATTCCAAGCTGGTAGGCAGAGACTCAATTGTCAGTCCGTGATGAGTCATTTGAGAAAACTGTACAAGGTTTTAAAATGGTTCCTTATTTTTGTGGTATTTGTTGTCACTTGGCGAGTTTGGGTGTGTAAGACTCACACTGTGGAAGGTGTTAGTTTCCTGCGGGTAGACAGACTGGTGCTAGGGAGTTTCTATGGATGCTTGCTTGCCGGCAGGCATTTTTGCTGCAAATCTTTAGCTGCATAAATAATTGGCCATAAGGCAATTTTGCCATAAAAGATAAGACACAACACAACAAAACAACAGGCTGCCCTTTTGGTTTGACAGTTTGTTGGTTTTTTCAGTTGGTGGACAGTTTGGTTTCATTTCTCCATTGATGCAATACTCCCATTTTATGTCGTGTAAATCTTAACCTTCATATAGCGACACAGAGTTTGAACCCGTATTTCCCAGAGAGCTTTGGGATGTCTATCAAGGGACAGGTGACCATAAGCCAAGAACAAACAACAATGTAGCAGGCTTTTACAATGCAACACAGAGCTCAGTTACCAGTGTGCCTAGGTGGCTAAGTTGGCTAAGCAGCTGACTCTTGATTTTGGCTCAGCTCATTACCCCAAGGTCCTGTGATCAAGGCTGCTGTGGGGCGCTCTGTTCAGCAGGGAGTCTACTCATGTACTCTAGCTATATATATAAAAAATAAGTAAGTCTTTAAAAAAAAAAGTTCAGTTACAAATATGCATCCAAGTATTTGGAAACTGGTAGTCTCTTAATGAAGGAGGAACTTTTATCAAAGAAAGAAAAAATAAGATGCTGAACAAGGAAATGAGCCAAGAGCAAAATACATACATACATACATACATACATACATAAACACAAATACATAAATAAAAACCACACACCAAAAAAGGCGTAATATCATGAAGGAAAGACTTTTAAGACAAGTACTTAGGTGTACTCCACAAAATAAAATCATTTCTTTGCTCAGATTTGCCCTGACTCTACACATATTTTAGACATATTCAAATATTTTATATTTCATGATAAAATCTTTTAAATTTTGTTACTCATATTTCATTATATCCTTTTAAATGAATGTCCTTTTTAACAAAAACTATTTATTTATTTGACGGAGGGGGAGAGAGAATGCGCACAAGCCGGTATAGAGGGAGAAGCAGGCTTCCTGCTGAACAGGGAGCCCAACATGGGGCTCAATCCCAGGACCCTGGGATCATGACCTGAGCCGAAGGCAGATGCTTAACCGACTGAGCCACCCAGGTGCCCCATGAATGTCCCTTTCTAAAATTTTTTTATAATTTTATCTTTTATGGCACAATTGCCTTACTGCTAATCATACCATGAAAATGTCTGTGGCAAAAATGCTTGTGATGAAGACACGGTGAAAATATCAGATAGGAGCCAAACCTGCTGGAGGATGAGCAACCAAAATGGGTTTATATCCTCATAGCTTTGCTTACCCTAATCTTCTGAAAATGATCCCTGTGTCTCTCTGGGCCATGCCTTGTTAACATCATTCCTCCCACTTCAGGGTAGTGCAAGGTGTCTGTGTGCAATGTGTCTGTGCGTGACATGGGCTCGGGCTTCCTGGGACCTGAGCTACCTACGGCAGCAGACGTGGGTGCGGCTGCATTTACTGTTTGTCATAATGTAGCTTGAAGATGAAAACATTTTACAGGAACAATTAAACATACATATGAAGAACCCAATAAACAGAATACATAGGTTAGACATTTGTTTCTAACTGTAACTTAGTACACTTGAGTAGAATACGTAATTTAGGAAAAATTAAGGAGTGTCTTACTCATTAACCTTTAACTCTGAATCATGATTTTGTTTCCTTCAGACGGGAATGAATCTAGTTTTTTCCTCAAGTTGCTCATCAGTTGGCCAAAGGTCCCATTGTTTGGTCATGATTCTCTTGGGTCTAGTCAGCTGCGCATCAGAAAGTTTTATGAGGGCCCTTTCCGCTGTCCTGGATGTCCCCCTTTCTCCCCACCCAGCCTTTAGTGTCCTTTCGGAGAGTTGGTTGCTTTTAGTCTGTCAGAGACAGAGCTTCAGTTTCTTTCCCAGCTGTTCCTGAGACACAGAGGATGCTGAGCCTCTCCTCTGGGACTCAGCAACTCGGGAAGAGTGAACCTGAGCTCTAGCGAGGATCCATTCTTGCCCTCTGTCCTCTTGCCCCTTTCCCATGTGTCCTTTCTGTCAAGACCTGTTGATTTGGATTTGAGACCAGCTTGGATTTGTCTGCAGCCCCTCTTTGCTCTCATCTGGAGTTTAAAGTCTGACCCGAAGAGCATAAGGGGGTGTGAGCTGCTTACCATTTGTATAAATTGAAAAGAAACAGTTACGTTTACTTAAACTGTAGGAGAAAGGATTGACAAGAAACACAAGAAGCTGACGACTTTGGTAGCCTGTGAGAAGGTGAGGTGAACATCTGGCAGAGGAATCTTGAGAGACTTTCATTGTGTATGCTTAGATATTTAGAAAAAATTTGTGCAAATATATCACTTATGCTCACACTAAATAAAATAGTGGAGGGAATTTAATTGACAAATAAGTAAACACAAAGCTTTGCCAAAAGTGTCTCGAGAGAGACACGTAAGAAGCCAGTAGCCACGACCCAGTATATTGTTGTGATTGCAGGATTTCATTTTTGCAGAACTATGGCTCTGTTAATAAAAAGGTTCTCTTTAAACATGTCTTTAAAGCATGCTAATTTTTCTTCATTTTCCCTACTCTTTCAAGAAACCATTGACCAAGGTACTGACTGTTGTCTAGCTTTGACTAAAAAGGAAAAGTCCAGTGCTAAAAATAAGGTAAATGAAGACTGCTCTTTGCTGTAAAGTCGTTGCTGCTGTTTCTCACCATCTGTGACCCTGCCTTTTGGACTCAGAAGCTGTAAGAACAGACTCCTCCCCACTCTGACACCCCCCACCCCCCCGCACGCACCTTCTCTCTAACTGTGGTATCATCTGTGCCCTGCTAGCTCCTATCAGTCTACAGCTGAACCCAATTGCCTACAATTGGGGTTTCATAATGTCCTTAAATGGCATGTGTCCTTTCTGTCAAGACCTTCATTACATTATCTGCTGAGATGTGCTATGGCGAGTGCTCTTGGGTATTGATCATATCCATCTGCCTTCCTTGCCTTAGAGGTAAATTGATTCTGTAATGGGAAACTGCCCCAAACCAACATAAAGTATTGCTCTGAGTGATGTTTATCATGAATGTGTACCATGTTACTGTCTTATCCAAGTCTCATAGTAAAAAATAAGAATAAATGTTATTGTTTTAGAGCCTAGAGGTTGATCTATGACACACTATTTTAAAAAAAGTTTTTTTTTTTTTTTTTCTGGGACAGTGGAACTTTTTCTTCCCACAGGATATGTTAGACAAAAATTTGCCACATAAATCTGATCAAAGGTGAGCTTCTTTGCTTGAAACGGGCATCAGGAGCCTCCAAGCAGCTGTAGGCGATCCACTGAACACTGTTTAAAAATCTTTGTGTTCAGGGCGCCTGGGTGGCTCAGTGGGTTAAAGCCTCTGCTTTCGGCTCAGGTCATGATCTCAGGGTCCTGGGATCGAGGCCCACATCGGGCTCTCTGCTCAGCGGGGAGCCTGCTTCCCCCTCTCTCTCTCTGCCTGCCTCTCTGCCTCCTTGTGATCTCTCTCCCTCTGTGAAATAAATAAATAAAAATCTTTAAAAAAAAAAAAAAATCTTTGTGTTCAGAGGTAAACCTGAAGCTGTGTTAGTATCCTGAAAAATAGTCTGTCTTCATCTGCTTTTCTAGCAGGAAGAAGTAAAGATGATGAGGGGACTTAACTCTGTCCGCTGACTAAGTTCTTTGTGGGCTTTATTTTTCTACATTCCTGATTCTCTCATCTAGTTTTTTTGGCAGTTAAAATTTACTGGTTAAGCTTATGGACTCTGGCACTGTGTCATTCAACATTTCTGAGACTCAGTTTCCTCATGAGTAAAATGGAGTTAAAGCACCTTTTTCCTAGGTTTCTTGTGAGAGTTAAATGAGGTGATTCATTGAGAACTTAGCCTCGTGCCTGGAATACCATGAATGTCCTGTGGCTCTTACTGCCCGACATTTACTGAGGTCCACAGTGTGCTGGGTATACAAACTGGCTTCTGTCTCTGACACTGACTTCTTTCCTGTGCTGTTTCTGAAGACAGTTCCTAGAAGGCATTGGTTCCTGAGAAATCCACATGTCATCAACTTTGGATGATTCTTCTAATCTCCTAGGACAGGAGTGCATTCAGGAGCACCGCCTTGAAGCCTTTTCGAAAAAACCCAAATCTGTGTCAATATAATCCAACTTCTTCCTGTCTCCTCCATTTCCCTGGGGGTTCTGGACAGTCTTCATTTGGGGATAGGGATGCCATGTATTCATTTGCAGGTACCGCCGCACCTTGCTCCTCTACCTTCTCTTAAGAATCACCATGGTGGCCAGGTTTCTCCAGGAAACAGGAATCGTTCTTGGGGCACCTGGCTGGCTCAGCCAGTTAAGCATCTGTCTTCGGCCATGTATCTTCACACATGACACAAAATCCAGGCAAACTGCCTCACTTGAAGTGTAAGACAGACTACTCACAAAATAGTGGAAGAAAGGTGCTGTATGGAGCCCTAAAAGACAACAGAATTTGGTGGCACCTGGGGGGCTCAGTTAGGCCTCTGCCTTCGGCTCAGGTCATGATCCCAGGGTCCTGGGATTGAGCCCTGTGTGGGGCTCTCTGCTCAGTTGGAAGTCTGCTTCTCCCTCTGCCTCTCCCTGCTGCTTGTGTTCTCGCTGTTGCTCTCTCTCCCTCTCCCTCTCAAATAAATAAATAAAATCTAAAAAAAAAAAAAAAGTAATAGGGATACTTTTTGTAAGAATAGTTTCTCCGAGGTCTAAGATCAAAATTTTTTCATAGTGATTTGATTTCTTCTGAGACATAGTTATATCAATTGAATATAATAAGGTGAGAGCTGTTTTTACGCACTGACCAGCTCAACAGTCTCTAAGAAAAAGGCTTAGACGGAAGCTGTATTAGGAGCATAAGAATCAGCCTGCCTGAGTTTGAATCTCAGCTTTCCTCTTTTTTTTTTTTTTTAAAGATTTTTATTTATTTTTTTGACAGAGAGAGATTACAAGTAGGCAGAGAGGCAGGCAGAAAGAGAGGAGGAAGCAGGCTCCTTGCCAAGCAGGGAGCCCAGTGCAGGACTCGATCCCAGGACCCTGAGATCATGACCTGAGCCGAAGGCAGAGGCTTAACGACTGAGCCACAGAGGCACCCCAGCTTTCCTCTTAATAAATGTATGAGTGGGGGCAAGCTTTGAACCTCTCTCAACTTCAGTGGTTTCTCCAGGAAACCTTCATACGGTGCTGTGGTCGGGACTAAACGAGATGACCTATGGAGTCCATTTTCTCTTGTGCATCACACATAGTGGTTTTAAATGTAAATATTCACTAATCAATGTTATTTCCATTGCTAAGTTCAATACAACTCACCCCAGCAATAGAGACAATCTTAATATTGTTGTCATCTTAGGGTTATCTGCTCTGGTTAATTATTTTCAGAGTTTAAATTTATCTATGTTATCAAAGACTTATGCATAAAAGATAGCAATTAATTCCTATAATTTTAGACTAAAAAACCAAATTGGGTTATCACGGTGATAGATTAAGGAATATATTACAGGAAAAAATGAAAAATAACATTTGAATATTTCACTAACATGGTCAATGGCATTCTTAATATAAACACACTTTCCAAGATTTTAATTGTAATACAGGTTTCTTCCAAAGGGTACGGGGAAACCAAAACATTAACATGAGTCATTCTTCTTCATTTGGCTGTAATCAACCACACACCCTTTAATTACTGGAAATGTGTCTTTCTGTGGTAAAGGGCTGGAGCTCAAATCTACTTGACTCCACTCAGACCACTTCCACTTTGTGGTGAGATGGGAGGTCCAGTTATCCGTAATTTGCAGAAAAGACATTGTTGGTTTTATATACTGGTATGGTTAATGTCTTCACTTTGTATGCAAGACAGCAAGATAATACTATCACAGAGTCAATCCTGCAGGCAAAAGGGCTCTGCTTCTTAATGAACAAATTGATAACCTATAACATGTCCGATACTGAGTGCCAACACAAATGAAGACTAAGTTGAACACAAATACCCAGGTGGGCAGGACTGAGGGGAGTGACGGGAGCACCAGGGGGCGGAACAGACCAAGCCCTTGCTGGGTACGCACGCTCCCTTCTGAAGGGGAGCAGGGTGTTGGGTAACTGGCTCCTGCTGATGATGTGCAGTGCGCGTGCCGGTTGAAAATAGCAGGTCTTTGGACTTTTCAACAGATGCCAGAAATGCGGACTTTCATGCAAATGTCTCCTATTTTTAAATGCTTGCGATTAATTTAGATTTTAAAAAAATACATGAGAAAAAAAATGAATATGTGACCTCTGCATCCTCTTTTCACCTTACCTGTTGGCGCTGAGGGTCTCCAAAGCTCAGATCAGGCTACCTTATCTCTACCTACATTTCCTCCTCCTCCAGATCTTCTCAGCTGGCCCATGGTTAAAAATAGCACCGTGTGCTGATGATTCCAAAACTTTGTGAGTTTTCCCCTGAGTACCCAATGAGTAAATCCATCTACCTGCTGGGCATATACTGGATGCCAAAGGGACGACTTGAGTCCCTCTTCCCCTGCCCACACCTGTCCTCTTCCCAATCTTCCTCAATTTATTTATGCCTCCACCATCCACTCATTTGTTCAAGGCAAAATCTCGAAGGTGCGTTTGATATATCCTTTTCCCTTAATCTCTATACCCAGTCTGTCAGCAAGTGTTGCCATCTCTACCTCCTGTTTCCTTTTTCCTCAATTGGTTGATCTCTCTCTGTCTCTACCATCCATCTCCACTCCACTACCATCCATCTCTAGCATCCTGGTCCACACCACTATGATTTCTCACCTCAACTACCTCAAGACCCTCCTAAAGATTTCACCTCTCCTCTTGGCACACCGTAATCCAGTACTCACATGGTCTTTCGTATCTGTCAATCCTATTACATCACTCTCTTGCTCAAAATCTTTAACCATTTTTCAGTGTTTTTAGAATAAAATCTGAACTCTGTACTCTAGACCAACTATAAAGTACTACGGCCTCACTCCTGCTTCCTCTTTCCACCTCATCTTAAACCATACTCTCTTCACAGTGAGCACGCAGTCCCCCTAGTTTCTTTCCAGCTTGAACATGCCATGTTTACTCCCATCTCAGAGAATTTTCATTTCTCACTCACTGTCTGGAGAGCTTTGTCCCTGGCTTTTGATGTGATGCGTTCGTGCTTATTATTGAGATCTTAGCTCACAGAACCCCTCCTGACTCTGACTCCCCTCTAAAGCGATTCATCTCATGACCCTGTGGGGGCCCCCTCATAACATTTTTTCCCTTAAAAACAGTTTTATATTTATTGTTTATGAGTTCATTTGTTTCACTGATTTAATTACATATGCAGGCCTATATTAGACATTAAAAAAGGGGCTAAAGTTCAAGGAGCTTGGTTTTGAAGCAATGTTGGTCTTAATATATTGTGGGCAGTCTATAAGAACCCACTACTTTATTCATCTTTTGATATTCTTTTTACATGAAAACAATCTCAGTGAAGTACAGTCCTAACCCTCTAATCAGCTTTTCAGTACTTTAAGCCTTAAGACCATTTGTTAATGATGGTGCCGTAAAAGACAAAGCAAAGCGATAAATAAAAATATAAATATAAAAATATGCAAGCTTTGGAGATTTAAAGCTTGTCAGCATAATTTATTACATTTTTTCAAGAGAAAGTAAGAATTGCTCATAACCCACATTATACTAGGGAAGCAACTTTTAAAATTTACCCCTTTCCCTCTACACTTAAAAAAAAGCAAAAACCAGAAGAAAGAAGACCCTTGTGTGAAAATGTTATTTTTTCCTAGTAACATTATTAGCCATAGATCATCATAAATCCATCGTGAAAAAATATAGCCATGTAACTAAGAACATAAGAAATTTACATAATGCCTATTGTGACTTATAAGGAAACCTACCTAACTTTAATTGCCCCATCTCTGATTCACCTGTGCCTTCACCACCATTCAGTAACTCTGAGTCAAATGCACAAACGTCATTCCCAGTGCTTTCTAGGACAAGGAAAAGCAAGGAGGCAAAGGGAGCACCATTACAGATAGAATCTTCTAGAAGTGGGAATCTCCTCACTTCAAGAATATGTTTTCTTTCTTTCTTTCTTTTTAAAAGATTTTTATTTATTTATTTGACAGAGAGAGAGAGAGAGATCACAAGCAGGCAGGTAGGCAGGCAAAGAGAGAGGGGGAAGCAAGCCTTCCGCTGAGTGGAGAGCCCGATGTGGGGCTCAGTCCCAGGACCCTGAGATCATGACCTGAGCCGAAGGCAGAGGCTTACCCCACTGAGCCACCCAGGCGCACCCAAGGATATGTTTTCAATGGTGTTCTTATTTTAAATTTATAATCTCTTTCGGAAACAAGGTAAGACACTCCTTTTTTCCCCACCTTCTTCACCTAATTGACACACTTGATTCCCTGTTCGGTCTTGTTAATTTCACATGTGATGGACTTTGGACTTCCTGTGTTTTTACCTATAACGTCCCTGTCCCTTTTGAGTGGACGTGTTTGGAAAAGGTAGGGAGAACTTTTGTTTAAGTTGTTTAATATACTTCACAAAGTAATCCAGAAGTGTGTGGAAACATACTGCTCAGAACTTAGTAATTAGTCACTGAGTAAACGCTGAAATCAAGGAACCAGCATATGTAATTAAAACAAGATTAAAATGGCTACTATTTGTATCGACTACTCGATAATGATTTTGGGGTGCACACATGTTTATTGCTACGACAACAAACACAAAATATGTTTGAAGAAATTTTATAGAACTTTTAGATTTCTTATGCTTTTAATGTCTTCATTTTGAAATAAAACTATTTCCCTAACAAAGATTCCCCCCCAAGTATTATCACTTTGATAACCTCTTAATTGAATATATTAACTTCTTAGCATTTTGGTAGATTTTTCTATGCCAGAAGACTTTCCTGAAACAGTAATTTTCCATTTGATGTTTAAAATAAAGAGCCAAAGCAATAAAGAAACCTAAATCTATTTTTTTCTTGATATCTAGTAAAGCCAGAGAAACAGAATGTTAAAATTACTTTAACATTAAGCCATTAAACTATAAGTCAGTGCTTTAGCTGAGTCAACATTGGTTCTTGCAAAATTGCAATCAAAGGGAAAGGCTTCTCTATTTAATGGATTTTTCTGGGTACTTGGGAAAGTTTCCAAATAATTATTGGCTTCCCGCATGATTTGCCCATTTCAGCACCCAGAATGGAACAGAGAAAGCAATAGCTGGTAGTGTGAATTTGTTGTTACCTGAAGAGATTATTAAATGTAGGTTTTTAGACCTGGAAACAGCCTAAAACGTATTGCTTTTATATGCTTTATAGAATAATATAGAGATAAGCATTCAGATATTATTATAGAATAATATAGAGATCATATTCTTTATAGAATAATATAGAGATCAGTAGGTTACTCAATAACAAGTTTAGAAATATTCTCAAGATGTATTTTATGGATTTAAATCTACTACGTGATAAAAAGTTCAGTGAGTATGGATACAAAGTTCTAAATAGTAAGAGTTTTTTTGTTTAGTAGCTAATTACTCTTTTCTCCATATTTCCCCCTCTGATAAATACTTATTTTATTCCTTTTTGTCACCTTTTTCTTGCCTGATGCTCTTGCCAGCAAGCTCACTGAGGAGATGGTCTGTCCTTTCTCAGAGAATAACCCAATGCTTTGCATGAAAGAGGCCAATATTTATTAAGTGACTACAGATTTTCTTAGAAGAACACACAGAGAAGACTAGGGCAGGGCCAGCAGATGTAAAGTTGGTATGAAAACTTTATTTCTGAATTTTTTCATTCAGAAAAATTTCATTCAAAACTTATTTCTGAACCCAGATGAAGGAGTTTATAGAAATTAAATATTAATCTATAGTCATTTCATTCCTTGCCTTTTCTATTTATAACCATTATGTATGCATATATATATATATACATATGCGTATATGTTTAACTATACATGGGTATGTATCTAGTGTAGCAACTATGTAGTTGAAGAAAACTATTGCCATTTTTGACTTTATCGGTTAAAGAAACTGGTCTTTTTTGGTATGTTTCTGTTTAAATAAAAGTAATAACAGATAATGCTGTCTTCTCTCTGTAGCATTCCATAATTTTCCATTAGTTATCATAGTCAGTATTTCCATATTCCTAGTAACGTCTGTCTCTCACTAGATTAAAACTGCGTAAAGACAAAGACCCTGTTTTGTTCATCATTCTATCCCCAGTGCCTAATGGACTAGGAACGTGCTATAGCCTGAATGTTTGTCTCTCTTCAAAATTCGTATGTTGAGAAGTGATTCCCTTGTGATGGTTTTCAGAGGTAGAGCCTTTGTTCTGTGTTTAGGTCATGAGGGTGGAGCCCTCGTGAATGGGATTAATGCCCTTATGAAAAAGACCCAGGAGGGGTCCCTTGTTCTTTTCCATCCTGTGAGTTCACAGAGAAGAGACAGTCATCTGTGAACCAGGAAGCTAGCTCTCATCAGACACCAAATCTGTCACTGCTATGTTTTTGGACTTCTCACGCTCCAGAACTGTGAGAAATAAATTTCTGTTGTTTATAAGCCACCCCAATCTATGGTATTGTCTTATAGCATCCCAAATAAGTGTATATATGTAGGTATGCAGTACTTGAGTATTTTTATGTATGAATGTGTATGCCTGTATGTACATTTCCTTCACTGGGGGACTCATCCATTACTTTCATGTGGTGGTAGTCTTAGTTTGATCAAATGATAAGCCTGTGTTTAATGTAATTGGTTCTTATTATTGTATTTGGCTTTATGTCCTGTCATAAACTGGTAGGTTTTAGAAAGTTCATCTAATACTCATGATGTTGCTAATTTTAATGATGTCATGATTAAATTAACTGATATTTTAGAGCCAATAATTTCTAGATAGAATTATGAATATTAATTATTAATAGTGTATATGTTTATCTAAATGCAATTTGGAAAGTATGCTTGATCTTTGTGGATTTTCCAGTTGTGGCAAATAGCATCACCCTGCCTCAAAAATACAAAAATGAATTTAGCTTTTCAAGACAGACTCAGAGTCCAGATAAGTTTTAAGTAGAAGAGAAGAAATTAAGCTGGAATAACACTTATCTAGTTCTAACATAAAATTTTGGCTCTGTTGATGGTTTGTGACCATACATTATTAAATTCACTCCCCCCCTCCTTTGATCCACTCTGCACCACCAGATCCCATCCGTGCAGATATTACTGGTAAGGAACAGGATAGCATTGCAGTGGCCATTTGTAAACTGAGTACTCTTCAGAGCTTCATGCACACATCAGGCAGATTGCTGTCTGCCCTGGGTGGACTCTTGTGAAGTGTCAGATGCTGTGTGCAGTTTGGGAGCCATGCATATGACCGAACATGCTCCCAAACTCATAATCATCTTCCTTATCTGGTGTCCCTCATTCCATGAACTAGAAAGACATCTCTGAGCTCTGGAAAGACTGATTGGGACTTGATTAGGAAAAGTACCTGGATTGGGGTCCTGGATTTATTCAACAAACATGAATTGATCACCTACTATGTGCCAGGTCATGGTTTAGGTGACTGGGATACATCAGACCAAGATACCCTACCTACCTTTGTGGAACTGAAGGACACACGTGGCAGAGATGGGTACAATTACATAAAAATAAGTAGAATAGGTAACCAGTGTTGTAGAGAAAAGGAAAGGAAGGCATGAGAGAGTGGGGTGGCAGAGGAGGGGCAGAATGCAGTTGGCAGGGAGAATTCATTAAGAAAGTGGGAAATGATCCCAGATTTGAAGGAGAGGAGATTAATGGAGAGAAACTTCCCTTCATCAGCCATACCACGTGGGACAAGCAACATAAAAGTTGTAGGTCTTGATTTCTTCATTGGTATGATAGGATATTGATCTAGATGATCTATGCTTGTTCTTTTAAATTCTTAAATCCTATATACAATGATATAACTTACGCCAACCATGACAGAATGGAAGCAGTCATATAATGTTCATCTAGACCACACTGTGTGTCATGTGTCACTAAATGCTGTGAATGCCACAGGATTTCAGAAGTTCTCGTTATGATAGTAGTCATTTGGAAGTATCTCATTACACTCATTTATTTTTCAACAAACGTGTTAAGTACCTACTGTGTGCCAAGCACTACTGTACAGTTGGGGTGTTCCAAAGCTCACAGTGTGATGAGGCAAGGGAGGCACGTTAGCACAAAGGAACACATGTTACACTGGAACAGAGGGGTTGTTTGGGACACACATCAGATGGAGGGGCCAACCACACTGAGCGGGAGTGTCCATTTCCGGAGGGAGTTCCAGATATACTTTATTTTTTCCTCTTACAATTTTTCCAAAAAAATTAAAGTAGCTTATATGTGTTCACCTTAAATATTACTTAAGTTTGGAAAGCTTCAGTTTCCACAAGGAAAGTAAAAATGATCAGATGACATTTAACACTGTTGGGGAAATCTTAAACTGTGAAATTAAAGAGGACAAAGAAGGCAACTTAGAAAATATTTACTTCCGTAGAGCTAAGGTAATGATGGGGTCTGTTAACAACTGAATTTGAAATGTTGACCTTTTTCCACCAGTATTTGTGCTCCCTTTCATATTTTTTCCCTTTCATATTTAAAAGTCATTTTTTGTTGCTGTTATTATTTTCATTAATATTTTCCCACGTTTTTATTTAAATTCTAGTTAGTTAAAATATAGTGCAACATTAGTTTCAGGTGTGAAATTTAGTGAATCAACACTTCCACACAACACCCAGCGCTCCCCACAAGTGCCCTCCTTAATCCCCATCACCCATTTAACTCATCCCCCCCAAGCCCATAAAAGTCAGTTTTCTATGATGGTTAGGAAGCAATAACCATGACAACAACAACTATTATCTATTGGGAGCTTATTGTGTGCCAGGCTCGGTACTAAGCAGTTTTCCATGTATTATCTAGTTTAATTCTCTCAAAGCTCTATGGACTCTGATCATCCCCAGTTTTCTAGATGTGGTAACTGAGACCTGAAGAGCTGAAGTTAGTTGTCCAAGGTCTAAAACCAGTAAGTAGCAATAAGGCTAACATTCTTGAACTTGCCATCAGAAGACCTTTTCTTGAACACCAGAGGCAGGAAGTGCTGGCTCTCCAACCTGGGTAAGGTCAAGCACTTAAATATTCAGTGTAACTGTAACTGCTCTTCACATTGGTTAGTGGGCAAATGGTCATAACATTTCTCTGCTGTCTTCAGACTTGTATTTTATAAAGTCTATTCATCATCTCTGAACTTCTTCTGGTCATTGAAAGTCTACACAGAACATTTTTGGGCCCGATCTAAATATTTTAAAAATTGTGCTCTGGAGATTTGGTACGCCATACAAAATTCTTCTTCATGATCTCAAGTTTCAAAGGATTTAGAAGCTGTTTGACAAGGCACCTTATGAAATAAGGAGTATAATCCATTAGTTGAGAGTGTTATGGAGAAGACATTAATAAAAGCTATCCCTTCCTATAGAAGTAATTGAGGAAATTACCCTTCGCTACACTAAGGACAGTATATGACATACAAGCGAGTGTCTTGACTATGCATTTTCAGCAGACTTCATGGACAAGTGAAATTTGCTTTCTCACGTAAAAAATTGAACAGCAACCAAAAGTAAATAAATAAATAAATAAAGGGAATGAATTAGTTCTCGTACAATTTTATTTAAAGCTGTGTTTTTCCCCATGGAAGTTGGCAGAGTTTTCATCACAGAAAACGCTTTTCACTAGAAACACTTTGCACAGGTGACTATACTTGCTTCTTCCCCCTGGTTACCTTTTTTTCTTTTTCCTTTTTTTAACCTAGATTAAGTTTTTTTATGCCTATATCTCTATGGAAGTTTCCACAACCAAGTTGGGAGGAAGCCTTCAGAAAAATAATGAGGTGACTCTTATGCATGAGACTCAAGAATGTATTAAAGTGTTGAACATCTCCATGGTGGCAGCCAAGGAGAATTCAAGGCTGACGTGCATTTATTCCTCCAGGATTATTTAGGCCTGGAGAACTTAGAGTACAAAAAATAGAAATTTAATGAAAAATGGGAGATAGAAAAGGTGTTTCTGTAGTAACATGAATTTTGAATCACTGAGAGAAGCTCATACTGCTTATCAGTCCAATTCAGGAATTTGAGATTTAGATTACTGATTTAATCTTCTGACTGTAAAATTCATATAAAATTTTAGGAGGATTTCAGCTCCCTTAAATTCCTTCTGGGCCAAGTTTGATAAATAACAGTTTTAAATGTGAGAAAATAATACAGTATTTCAGCAAGTAGTAAAGGTCATCTCCATCAGTGATTATCTACTGTGCTCCATGGTTCACTTTTGTGTTGTAAAAGACAACTGAAATTATGGCAGACCACTTGGAGGCGTTTCTCTGAAGGACTGAAGAACAAGAAGTTCAATCTGAATGCACTCATAAAGGAAAAAGAAAACTTTTTATTAAATAAAAATAACGATGATGGTTATTTAGGGCAATTTTAAAATAGATTCCAGACTTATGGACGTAACGTCATAATCTTGTCTCAAATCACATTTCAGTATCAACTTTCACAAGCAAAGTATAGGCTTTGTAGTTTTTTGTTTTTTAAAGATTTTATTTATTTATTTGACAGAGAGAGAGATCACAAGTAGGCAGAGAGGCAGGCAGAGAGAGAGGAGGAAGCAGGCTCCCTGCTGAGCAGACAGCCCGATGTGGGGCTCGGATCCCAGGACCCTGAGATCATGACCTGAGCTGAAGGCAGAGGCTTTAACCCACTTGAGCCACCCAGGTGCCCCTAGGCCTTGTAGTTTTATTACTTGAAAGCTCTGAGTAACTTTCTAAGAATATGAATTTACAATTAAAATGAAGTGGACTATGGAGTCACTTAAAAAATAGGTATTGTATGCAAATGATCTGGATAATTCTCATCACTTGTGTCAAAAATTCCTTTGCACTAAATTTCAGCAGAGTGTATGGGGTTGGAAAAAGCTGGAGCAACAGAAGTTTTCCTCGCTAAGAAAACTTGAGTCTGTCTTATAGACTCCTCAGGAGTATTTTAAAAATAATATTTTCATATTTTGGGTGCAATTTAGACTAAATGTTTTGTACAGAGTTAATAGCATAACAGGAATTTAATAATTACTTGAAACCACAGCCAAAATTTATTTTGCATAGGATTTAAAACTGCTACTGTTAATGACTAGGTATTACCATTTTGGCTGAATTGAATTCTGTGATTAGATGTTAAAGGATCTTCTCCCTCCTCAAGAAAGCTCTGTGCATAAATGCCGTACAGCCTTTGGGAGACAGCTTTCATTCTACTATACACATTAAAAGAAATAGCTGAGTCAGCAGCTTGCATAGTAAAATTTATGATTATATAATTCCTTTTCATGGTCCAACATTGGAAAACATTAAAGCTGTGGGAAGCAAAGAGAACTGAAAGAGAGATGTCTAAAATAGCTAGACACTGTCAAATTCAGAGTTCTATTTGTGTAGTCGTAATATATGCAGGAAAATACTTCTAGCAAGACTGACACTATCATTTGACCTTCACAAACCATACTTTCCAATAGGGGATGCCAGTTTTCTGAGACTACGCTTTTGACCTTGAAGATAGAACTTAACATTTTATGTCTCTTGGCAAACTTATGATGCCTCTTGTCCCCAAACTGAGTTCATCTAAAATTAATATCATCATATGTTTAAGCTGTTAAGGTCTATAATTCTTATTTTAATTATTCAGCATCCAAGGGCAAAGAGAGACGTTATAGCTCCTTTAAAACTCTCTTTTTCTTATTGCATAAGTCTCTCACTTTCCTAATGCAGGATGTCCCTCATCTGAAGCTGGGACTCAGGAAACAGCTGCATTGTACTGCGTGCAGTCTCAAATCTTGCTACAGCTCTCAGCCTTAGGATTCAGCTGAGCTGGAAAGAAATATGCAGGAGTCATATATTGGTTCAAGGGAAACTGTAGCTTTACCAGAGGAGATTGTCATAAGGTGAGTTACTCTCTTCTGAACCTTAGCTTGTCTGACTTTCATTTTCACACTGTGCTTCTTAATGGCTACTCTCACAGAATGACCTTACATCCCAAGTTCCACTTCCTCTGTCTCCCTCCTCTCGCTTACATTTAAATAAACTTTATGCCCTGCGTTCTACTTAGAAGACAGCCACTGTGCTGAAAAGCCTTGAACAACGGCATTGACCCCCTGCAGCTGGACATTCTTAAGCCATTCCACTCGAATCATCCTCAGTTCTTAACCCTACTGGAATACAATAGCAGTCAAACGCCGGGGAGAGCATGTTCACCAATTAACAGAAAGGAAAAGAAAAAGTCAGTGCAGCAGAACTAAAATTCAGAAGCACCAACCAAGCATCCCAACTCCAAGTAACTTGAAATTAATTTGACTTTCATAAGACAACCTGTGTTTTCTTACCTTGGATGTGAATAACTCTGTCATGATCTAGAGTATAGTTGTCTGAATGATGATCAGCCCAGCAGATGGAAATCAGCACCAGAAGAAGTAGACTCTTCATCTTTGTAACCCAGGGAATCTTCTTCACTGCGGAAGCATCACAGACAAAGAGGCTTGTGAGATTTGGAACCCTTTGGAGTGTTGCACTGCACTACTTATTACCGCCTTATCATCATAGAATGGGTCTGTAAAAATATTTAACCCAATCTGTTCAGAAAGTTACTGTAGCTGTCTTTGGAGCTGAAGACTGCAGCTTTGAACAATTCCAGTTTCCCTTATGTAGCCAGAGTCCAAATAGTGTTTAACTCTATCTTTGCAGAATTGTGAACCTAGAAATTTAAATCAGTATTGTTTTGATACAAAGAATTATAGTTGGTTACCAAAAGATATGGCAATGATACAGAAGGACTTTAGAAAATATTTAAATCTCTGAATTGGAAGAATTATTTAACAAAACAATCATTTGATATATGTGGATAGGAGTAATCCCCGGTCTAATTAGGAACTGAATCTTAAACCAGGGCAAATATAGAATATTTGCTTGAAAGTTGACATCCTCATTCATTTTACATGTGGCTTCCTAGGCAGGTTAGATTTGCTTGTTCTGAGTTAAAAAAGAAGACCAAAAAAAAAAAAAAAATCCCTGGTGTGAAGCAAAAGCAACACATTTATTAGAGATTCACTTACCATCTTAAACCTTGCTTGGGTGGATGGTGAAGAGTTGAAAATGAGGGACAAACTAGGTTAGAGTTGTGCACGCTACCACTGCAGTCATCCTGATTGATTTTTCATTCATCACTACCTAAAATGCTGACGCACCAACTTCGAGCGCCAGGTAGGGTCTCTGCAGTCGGCAGAGGCACCGCTGGCTGCAGGGAACGTTCCTGCCAGCCTCCTGGCAATGAGGCAGATGAAGAGCAGAACCGGCCGGCAAAGCACAGCTCTGGTCCTAAGTGCAAGAGGCAGAGCCATCGCTTGGCTGTCCTTTATCGCAAGACCAATTTGAGAAAAGGGGACAGGGTTCCCCCCCCCCCAACTTTGTCATCCGAAGAACTAAGAAGTGACAGGAACCTCATGACCTTGGCCGTATTTGTCAGGCAAGAATCTCAGGGTTGCTCCTCTGTTTTAATGTGAAAGCTGAGGCAAATATTAACAAGGGCTTTCTTTTTCTCTCATGCACATAGCAGCCTTAACAACACTTGGCTATTTTTAAAACTGAAATTGCACAGTACTGGCTTCTCACACTAATTTGTTTTTTCCAGGAAAGCCTGACTCTCTGGAATACTTATTAAAGAGCTCTGAGTCTGTTCCTGGAGGTCCTTGCAGGCCAGCCTAGACTCGGGAGCCTGATGATAACACGAGTCACGGGAATCCCCCGTCTCTCCTGGGACTGAGCCACCTCCTTCCGTTCTCCCCGCTAGAACTCAGCATCGCTGGGGTGCCTATGGCTTCAGTCGTTCATGTTAGCTTTAGTCCTTTTTTTTTTTCTCTTCCTTATGTCACAGAAAGAATATGGTGGATGAGCAAATTATGAAGTTCGCTTTTCTAGGAAACTGAGAGTGTAACCTTCAAAATTCTACCTGAGTTGCTCATCTTATTTTCTGAAGTTCACCTGCTTGTTCCTCTGAGGGTTTTTGGGAAATGATGATTTTTTTTTTGAAGCTACAGATGTTTATCCAGAGAAATATTGCTTACAAATATCACCAGTTTCTAGCCCAGAATTGCACGTTGGGTGAATAAGCATAGTAAGGGCGATCTTTTTGGAATTTAGGATGTAAGTGGGGCAATTATATACACAAACATAAATCAGTGGGCAAACCAGAACAAGAGGTATGGGGGGGGTGCTCTCTGCTTGCCACAGGAAAGGGAAATGTGGAAGAGAGTGAGGAAAGCATGCAATTTCAGCAGTTAAAGAAACGAGAAATTCTAAGTGAGGGAATCAGAGTTACAAGGTGGAGAAGTTGCTATGTTAATTTTCCCATTTGTGTGGTCATTTACAGCATAATTTATACACACACACGCCCACTTTTAGACTTGTGCATCCTACCACTACAGTCATCCTGATTTGTATTCACTTTTACTCAAAATATATTACACTCAAATTTATGTATCTCCTTTAATTCCACACCATACATAGTATTAAAGGTTATATCACCAGGGTTCCTGGGTGGGTCGGTGGGTTAAGCCTCTGCCTTTGGCTCGGGTCATGATCTCAGGGTCCTGGGATCGAGCCCTGCGTGGGGCTCTCCACTCGCCAGAGAGCCTGCTTCC
Source organism: Ailurus styani (assembly GCA_002007465.1). Lineage (NCBI taxonomy): Eukaryota > Metazoa > Chordata > Mammalia > Carnivora > Ailuridae > Ailurus > Ailurus styani. The sequence continues at coordinate 2,425,802 of LNAC01000319.1, read as the reverse complement.
CCCTCTTTCTTTGCCCGCCTCTCTGCCTACTTGTGATCTCTCTCTCCTCTGTCAAATAAATAAATAAAAATCTTAAAAAAAAAGTTATATCTCCAAGAGTTCATCCCATTGAATTAACGTATTAACTGTCCAAGGACTCAGTTTTTAATTGCAAATATCCCAGGTGGTGTGGGGGGGGATAAATAATAATTCTAACAGCAGTTCCTTTTAATTGAAAGTTGATTTGCCAAGTGCTATGCTACGCATGGTACCTACGATGGCTCAAGCAATCCTTGAGACCGTGAGACCCAAACTTCCATATTTCCTGACACAGTTACCTTGCTGAAGGTCACATATCTAGTAAGCAGTAAAGTTTGTATTTGCTTTTAAGCAAAAACAACACCTACTTTCAGTTACACTTACTTTTCTGAAAGTGAAGCTTACTGAGTTCTTTGTTTAATCATCTTGTTTATTTAGGCTCTTTAACTTGAACCTACTATGATCTTAAAACCATCACTTGTGTCACATGCGAATATACACTTTTTGCTCCAAGGCTTACATGGGAGAAGTTAGATGGTACTTTCTTTAACATGACTGTGCCCTGCCTCATTTCTACTTATGTATAATACCATCGGGTGCCGTGAACACTGTCTTGATGGCTCACCTGTGTACCCATACACACACAAACACACACACACCCCATCATCATCTTCAATTTAAAAAGCATATTGCACATCTTCAGTGATTTGCGGTGAGAAGAGAGGCGCATGTCCGCGAGCACTTCCGAGCACCCTGCCCAGCACTCGGGCAGCCCTGGGAGGAGAGAGTGGGAGTTACCTTTGCCACCCCGGCAGCAGAGCGACGGTCTTACCAAAAGAGGCGAAACTAGACAAACGAACTCTAGGGACACAGTCTTCAGTGTTTAAGCAAACAGCAGGACACCATGAGGTACTGCCCCCTGGATGGAGCTACTTGAGGGCAAGGGCTGTGCCCTGTGCCCTGTGCCCGTGGACTGCAGGATGCCTCCTGCATGCAGACTCCCCGCTGATGCAGGGCTTAGCGGGTGGTCGTGGGAGTGAATGAACAGAGTCCTGTTTGCATTTTGTAACAGTATTTTCTCTGGGTATCCAGCTACGTCAGGTAAACATTTTTTAGTTTTTGATACGAGTAAAAATCTGAGAAATCGGGGGGGCTTTTATACAACCCGTTATTACCAGCGTCAAACAAGTGTCCAGCTCAACTGCAGCTCACACATGGCTGGTCTCTTCCCCCAGCCTCCCGAGCCTGGCCGCCTGAGGCCACAGCCTGTGTGGGCAGCAGTTTGCATTGGAATGGCTGTGGTCTTGGAAAAGACCTATGATAGGACTGTAGTATTACAGTTCTGCTTTGGTGATAATGAAAACACTATTCAGAAGCAAGATATGGGGGCCAACATAAAAGTCTAATAGTTTAATCGGAATGAAGGTATTCTAATACCAACAGTCGAATACCGAAGGGCGCCAATTGCTATTCCTTAAACACCTACTGTGTTACAATTAGTGTTAGGGTGGTAACTACATCTGGGAGCACAGTGTGACATACAGACTTGTCAAATCACAATATTGTACACCTGAAACTAATGTAACATTGCCTGTCAACCGTACTTCAATTAAAAAAAAATAATAGTAAAATTACTGTCTTAGGTAGTGGGGAACTAAGCCAAGTGGAAGGCATGCATGCTGTTTTCTGTGCCATGAGAGCTATGCCACATATTTCCTGAACAACTGCTACATGCTGGGCACTGCCCTGAGAACCTTCCCCATTCAATTACTCTCTCTCAAAACAACCCAATTGAAGAAGTGTGTTAATTTTTTAAAAGGATTTTATTTATTTATTTGATGGGGGAGGGAGGGAGAACAGGAGCAGGGGTTGGGGCAGAGGGAGAAGCAGACTCCCCGCTGAGCAGGGAGCCAGATGCAGGGCTCCATCCCAGGACCCCGGGATCATGATCCGAGCTGAAGGCAGTCGACCAACTGACCGAGCCACCTGGGCGTCCCGAAGTAGTATGTTGTCATACACATTTTATAATTCCAGAAATAGAGTCCGTGTGGTGGCGTTCTGAGCACGTAGAGCGAGGTGCTGGGGAACTGCACAGTCTGACCCCAGAGCTTGCGTTCTCCGGCACCATTCATGGGTCCCACGTGCCCTGAGGGATGCCTTCGGCCGTTCAGATCTCTTACAGTCCACACAAGTCAGAATGTTGTCCCTCATCCCTCTCTCACTGCATTACAGGAGTAGGACTTACCACAGCCCTGTTTGCCCGAGACATGTTTGAGTTCAAAGTGTCAGTGCTTTCCTCACTGCGTGCCCAGGACCTAAGTCCTCCCTGGGCCAAGAGGAAGAATGAATGGAAAACTGGCCTGGGAGAAACAGCTATGAGGACTAAAGCAGCCAAGACTGAGGAGAGTTTAACACTGTTTCAAGAGTTACCTGAATTATTATATGGAAAATGGTGAGAGTTACCTTCTTCCCCCACTGAGGACATAATGAACTAAACCGGGTTTCAATTTAGCACTTGAAATGTTTAAAAATTATACGATTCAATGTGAAGGTTGCTGAAGATTGAATAAGAATCTCATTGAACAGAATTACTTTGAAATAGAGTGAATCTTTTCCTCCTTGGTATCTGTTAAGTCTGATCTAGTTATAGGCAGAACAGGGTTCATGATCAGTGTTTCTTAAAAATTGGTCAGTGGTGCAATGAAATGAAAAAAAAACGAAAGAAGAGAAGGGACTGCCAAAGTGTACTTCTTCACTAGGTTACATTAATTTAAAAAATTTGGGTCTTTTTGTGAAGTAACTTTTTTTTTTAACCTTTTTGCTGTTAGGCCTTTATTTCATGGAATTAAAAATTGTAGGCTTCTCAGACTATATTTTTTTCATGTTCAGTGATTTTTTTTTTTTTTTTTTTTTTTTTTTTTTTTTTGGTTTTTTTTTTTTTTTTTTTTTTTTTTTTTTTTTTTTTTAAGTGACAGCCTTGTGCTGGCTCCTCAGGGGCTCTGACGTTGTTGGTTGGCTTTGTTTTCTGCTTTGGCTCTTCAGGTATGTGCAACCTCCGGTCACACCTCTGACCCAAATGATAGCTAAAAAATTCAGAGTAACGATGAATTTGAATTATTCTGGGTGTGGAGGGACAATTGGTTCTTTACCTAAGCCTCAGAATTGATCTCGCACAATGCAGTAATGCAGAACTGCTTGGAATATACCCTATGCTCAAGAGAGAAGCCATAACTGAAAAGAAAAAAAATCTTTGTTCAATGATACAACTCCCCTCAGGGAGTGAGTCTCTATAAACTTCAGGTGAACATAGCAATTTTCCCTGTTACCTTGCATTGTTCTATGAAAGCACAAGCTACTGAAGAAGCTAAAGAAGATTTATGATGTCCTGAATTAGATGGGCTCTTTCTTATCTGGTCGTGGTCGGTCTTTTGTTTTCTAGGATCCTCGTGACTCTCAGAATAATCTGCATCTTAAAATTTATGAGTTATTTCTTTTTCTTTTCTTCTTATGTATTTTGGAATCACCTACTTCCATTTTCCCTCTAAATTTTCCATCGTTTTATCTTCTCTTGTTTTTCTTCTCGCCATTTCTCCATTCATTGCATAAGAATCTCATCCAACCTCTCCATTTTTTCTCTCCGCTTTTTCCTCTACCTATGTTTTATAATATTTATCCCATTATTTGATATCTGAAACAGTCATGTGATTTATCATCCAAACCAGGGCACAGAGGGAGCAGGAGAAGTATTTCTAGCTAGATGGAAAACCAGTAGTGTGTATGTTGAAGCTCTCCGAGGCAGATGGGGAGATACGGTGAAAGTGTAAAGGAGGAAAGGGAGACTTTCATTTCAGTCCTGGCTCCGCTTTTTTCTAGTTGTATGATTCTGACAGAAGTCATTTGGCTGCTTTTGGGTCATGTATTTTTAGCCCTCAATTGGAATCATCAATGACAAATGTCAATGTCTTATACACATCAGTTCATTCGTTACTATTGTTATTATGTGATTTTTTCTTACTGGAGAGTTCAGACCCTCCATTCTACTCATGTTGCATTTTAGATCTGTCTTCCTAGGCAGATAAATTCATGGATTTTAAAGGGATAATATCAGTAATGCTTGCTGAAATAGTAATTCAGTTCACTTACTGCTTTTGGCTGGTTATTCTTTGCCAGAAATCTATCTATGTCTCTCTCTCTCTCTCTCAGAGAATAGNTCTCTCTCTCTCTCTCTCTCTCTCTCTCTCTCTCTCTCTCTCTCTCTCTCTCTCTCAGAGAATAGCGATGGAGTTAGGGAGAAACTCAACATCCCTTCATTTAATCAAAATGCATTTGTTCATTAACCCATCTGCACCTGCTTTAAATAATTCCTGAGATGAGAATTAGAATTCCCTCAAACCAGTTTTATGAAAGGATTCTGCAGTGATTTTGTTTATAAGTTTTCCAAAAGAAATTGAAAAAAGGCATACATGAATAAAAGTACGACTTTTATTTGGTGTTTGGTGTTCAATATAGTGTTCAGTTCTACAAGTTTTTGTTGAACACCTAGGGTGTGTGGGGGAAGTGGTACATACACATATTAGCAAGTGTAGGGCCTTTTCTTATTTCCAAGTAACAGTCTGGCATTGCTGGATGAATAAATGAATGAAGCGCATACAGAAGGATTCTGACACTTGGGTTGCAAACTATGTAAAACCCTAATCTTAAAGTGATGCTTAAAAGTTGTGAACATGTCATTCAACATTTATTTGAATGCAATGCCTTCACTTAGAATTGTGTTCTCTATCCCAGCTCACACTGAGGTTGGGGATGCATTTCTAGGTATAATAAAGATAGTATTATACACTTATTTTCCATCTTATTTGACTCATTTTTCTTTTTTTTTTTTTAAAGATTTATTTATTCATTTGACACAGAGAGAGAGAGATTACAAGCAGGCAGAGAGGCAGGCAGAGAGGAGAGAGGAGGAAGCAGGCTTCCTGCTGAGCAGAGAGCCCGATGTGGGCCTCGATCCCAAGACCCTGGGATCATGACCTGAGCCGAAGGCAGCGGCTTTAACCCACTGAGCCACCCAGGCGCCCTGACTCATTTTTCTACTATGAAAACAGCAGAGTAAACTAGGCCTCTCCAATTTTGTGGTGTGTCCCTTCAGCCAGGAATCTCTTAAAATGGGATAATACCACTGGGCAGTTGGTTGTCAAAATTCACTCATATGACAGGAAGAAAAAATATAGGTTGTAACTCTAGTAAAAGGGGCTTTCTTGTCATTGTGTGTTCTTAGGGACTTTTGCATGTAGCCATATTAGACAGGCAGGAGGGCAGATGTAGGCAGACACATCAACTCGTTCTGACATTACATACTGAAAAATGTCTTTCCCTGTGTGTTTTCATGGGCCATTACTAAAACTCTCCTCTGTGGTTGCTCAGAGGATATCACAGATTTGCTCTCAATAAATTCCAGTCTTCTAATTCTAACTCCAGTGGATAATTCACGATACACTGGAGAAAAAAACTGGTACAATTGGTGGACAAGAAGACTTATGGTGTCAAAGTTCTCGAGTATAGTAGAAATTGTTCCAGTAGTTTGGTGTATTTCTACCAGCTCTGTCTAGACACTATCTGCAGGGTTTCTCACCATCTACTCAAAAGCTTTTCAGTGACATGAGATTTCTACGTTTTCAGGGTTGGGCAGGAACATGTCTTCTGCAATTAATAGGTTGTTTCTTAACCAGATAGTTGTCAGTAGGTGAAGTCGATAAATACATTGTTAATGTATCAACAATAAATGCATTTTGATGATGACAGTAATATTAAGAGAAAATCAACCTCTTCCCTTCTATTTATCTTTGGAGAATGTATCCTACCTTTGCTGCCCTGAAAAACCATAATTTTACCCTAGAACATTAAAAATTAGACTATCATCGACATGAATATTATATTGCTATGATCTTCTAAGTGCATCCTTCATGGAATACAGAAGAAAATATTCATTTTCTATCATTACACATAAAAAAATGGTAAAAAATCAAACCACCTCATGAAAAATTCTTAAAAGATAATTAAATCTGTCAGAATAGAAATTAACATTGCTGCCACTTCTAGGCTATCTCAGAGTTCTTTATATTTTAATACGCTCAATGACGCCACAGTGTGTTGGCATTATAACAATGACTGGCTTGTGTGACTAATAAGTCCACACAGTAGAAGTAATTTTGACTAAAATAAAAGTTTCACTAAAATTTTCTTTATTTCTTCTGACCTACAGTAATTTCTCCCCAAACCAGCAATAAAGCATGTACATATGTTAGTGTCATTCTGGAAAAAAAAAGTAAATTTTCTCTAAAAGTGACTAAGCGTGTTCTAAAGACGATTCTTGCTAGGCCGACTTGTGTAAGAATTACCTTATTTTTATAATTTATTCCTTGATTCCATGATCAAATCTCAGTAGTGTCAACAACAAAGCATTATAATATAATGTATAGAGCAATATAAAATTAAATTTCAAAATATTTTTTCTTAATGTATAAAATCAAAGACTTATTGTCATTATCAGTAATAATAATAAATGATTTCTGAACACCGAACAAGGAATTTGGCATTAAATTAAGAACTCCACAAAGGTAGACGTATTCCCAAGTGAATTGCAATTCAAATAGAACTTAAGCACATGCACTTAAAAGAGATTGAAAGGCCCCTTTAACCAAAAATGTATAGTAAACAGGTTTTTCTGAAACACTATAATAGAATGAATATATATATAAAAGAATATTAAGAGTTTAAGTTGTTAACTCATTGTTTCCCTAACAAATAACAAATCCTGAAACAGACTACAGCAAATAAAATAAAACAAACTTCTATTTTTTTATTACTCATTGACATCATTTTAAAACCATGGAAAATAACTCTCTTCTTTATATTTTAATGTGCAAATATGAATAAAATTGACAAGCGAGAGGACTGCTTTTAAATGTGGGTTATGTAAAAATGAGTTTAGAATCAAGCTCACACGCCTTCAACTAAATGAATGCAAACCTCTACAGGCCTTATAATTTGAAACAAAAGTTTTTAAATAAAATATTTAGAAGTAGGGTTTATATGAATAGAAAACTCTTCATTAACATCACTTTTAATTAAACTGTTTTTGAAAGTATTCTTTTTTTGAAAGTATTTTAATTGAGCTAGCAAAACAATATTTTAAGACTGTTTCATTCACAATTTTAGCATTTCTTAAAAAGTTCAAAATTCCAACAGCTCTCAGGTAAACATTATATTAACACTAGATCTAAAAATACAACTGCAAATCATCTACAAGACAGCTTCGGTGGCATCACAGATGCAACGGTAACAAGCTTTCTACATAACACAAAATCCAACTCTAAACTCACCACTGGACCCCCCCCCCATGTAATTCTAAACTAGTTGACAAACAATAAGAATCAGGCAACTCACATATATTTTATACGGTGCTCAGACTCTGAGAAGGTGTAGAAAGATTTTAAATATATGTCAATTCTATTTTTTTAACAAAAGACAAGGAAGAGTTTTATGATCGATGAGTTACTGAGGTATTTGATTCTACTAAGTCATGATAAAAACAAAAAAATCCATTAATATTTGTTAGCAGCAAAGCAGAAACTTCTGTCTCCTCTGGGCTTGATGCGATCTCCACCTCTTTTGGCTGCCACTTTTAAGGTCTCTTCCAAGACCCTGAAGCAAATTTACTATTGGTTCACATCCTACGTCAAAGCATGATCCTCATCAGAATTCAGTTCATTGGCTTATGAATAACAAAGCCTGTTCCATTCCAAAAAGGCTGTGTCTACCCAGCACAAATACCGAGAATACAATCCTCTCCAGTTAACTTGGCAAATATCAACAGCTAAGCTCATTAAATTAAGTTTCCAAATTGGTTTTAGGAAGTGAGATACAGCCCAAGAATTCACCTTGGTAGGTTTTTAAGTTACAGTGATCACTGAGAGTGTTTTATAAGCTTTTAAAACTAAATAATCCTCATTTACATCTTGTTTAGCTGAGGCATTTGTTCATTGTGAAAACAACTAATACCACTTAACCAGCCTTCTTTATAGGCACTGAAATACTGATTTACTTAGTCACTTAGAACTGACTACTCTAGATCCAGAGATATCTACATAATTTGCAACTTTGTTTTGTAAATAACAATGCCATTTAATACTTTTCAGATATATAAGTATTAGGCTTGTCTTTGACTTAGAACCAAATAACCATCTATGCATACAAACGTAAAAATATGGGCAGTATTCTCACAAGAAGTAGGGAAAGTATGTACACCTAAATCTCACAGGTTTTTCAATCCTTAAATACCATAAAATTACCACCCCTACCCTTCCCATTGATCCATCCTTTCAACCTGGCTCCAAATTCCCACCACTAAAGTTACCAACACTATGTCCACCAAAGTCTTTCCCATTTCAAATGTGACCATGGCTTTGTAAATTTTCAAGGAGAGTCTCAAGTCCATGTTAGTGAGAGCTGTGTAGAGGTACCACTGTTCCTGGTTGGGTTCTGTCAAAGTTCAGAGGAAAGGAGCAACCATAAAAACTACCTTTTTGTCTTTCATAATTTTCATAGAAAGCAACAATCATTCCATGAACATAAAAGACCAAAATTCTCATCACTGCTGAGCAGAGGAGAGTTGAGGATTATCTATGTAGTAATGACCTTTGAAAATTCTCCTTCACCTTGTGAACTTGAGCTGGTATGCAGATGTTCTTACACCTAGGTGATGAAATGTAATCCTGAGAGTATAATACCTAGAAAGCAAGAGAAATGGTGGCATTGCACGACTCTTCAAAAAAGAAACTGCTATTCCAAAACAGCACATACACAGCCTACACACATAGCTCTCAGACACTGTGTTCAGGCATTGGTAATAACTGCACACCTGAAAATAATTTGTAGTGCATAGTATACAGCAAATACAGAGAGAACCACTAAAGATGCGAATGTTATGGTCAATAAAATGTCACTGGCTGATTCAGAGATTGGCTTCTAAAAAAGCAGGCGTGCTTTTGTAAGCAGTTGTTTAAAGGGCAAAGCCCCTACTGCTGAGAAACACTCAGCAAAGAATGAGAGAAGAAAGCCGAGGAGGAGCAGGAGGGGAATCGGGAATTGGGTTAGAGGGGTGAGAGAGGAAGGAGACGGAGAGGAGGAGGGGGAGGAGGGGGAAGGAGGAAGGGAGAAGAAAAACACTGCAGCTGGGAAGAGGGGAAGGAGCAGTGTTCCTTTACGCTAGTGGACACCCGAACAGTAGTAACAGTCCCCGGGAATGGGAGAAACGACTTCAAGGACAGAAATCACAACAAAGAAAAACCCACCCCAGTTAGGCTAAGGGAACAATCTGAGCAGATTTTGGGAGGGAAAACCCAGTTTTATATAGCTTAAGGGCCCCTGAATTATGTCCTGTGCCATATTTAGCCACAATTCAAGTAATTATCCACTGAGCATCACTCCTGCCAGTGGAAATAAGGCTTCAGATCCCAAAGCAGTCACCCTTCAGGGTGGCTGCGAAGGAGAGGACAGAGCGGAATGCTAAGCGCATGGAGGCATATACTCAGGATACTACCGGAGAAAGAGGAGGGGCTCCCCAGTAGGCCATGTCATGGTAGGGGACAGGAATGGTTTTACAAAAGGGACGATGGCTCAGCTAGATGGGCAAGACAAAGAGATAGAGAAGAGGGCAACAGACACTGCTGTGTGAGCAACTGGTACGTGCCAAGGAAATGCACTGGGGAGGCCTTGCGCTGCTGTTGGCGGCGCCCAGCTCCACGTGACCGCGGAGGATGAGACGCAGGATGATGACGTGAGAAGCCGGGGCGGGGTTAGACAGGCAGCCAGGCCGGGGACCAGAAGGCCTTGCGTGTCATGCTTGTTGGCATTTTTCCTGATGCTAGCAGGTCTTCTAAACAAAGCTTCATCACCACCACCAGTTGTTTACCTTATCTTTACATATCTCAAAATAATACCCTAAAAATATAACTGTTAGAACCCATTACAAAGAAGGATTGTCTTAACCGTGTCATGCATACTATATTTAGTAAGGAAGATTGTCAGTGTTTCACAAAAGTAAAATGTAAAAATTTCAAAATATATCAGGCTAACTTTTAGTTTTGGATCTTTTAGTTTTGGATTTTCACTTACTCTTCAGGAATGCCCAATTAACATACATATTACTGTATGCTCAGCATCAGTATAAACACAGCACACCAAAAATTTAGGGCATTTCCATATCTGGCTCTATCAAAAGACCGTCAACTAGTTTAAAGTAGTTCTAGGAATATGGTATGGGATTCAAGAGCAGAGTCCAACCCATGGTTGTGTACATAACTACTGGAATACAAGCTCCAAAAGGGTAGAAACTATGTACCACGATATCCCCTGGGACCCACTAGGAGCTCAGGAAATGGGTTTTGCCTGGTGCACTGCAGACTGAATGGTAACGCCCTGGTGTTGTACAGTATGCAACCTGCGCAACCCTAGGCTGTAGCCCTCTAGATATGAGACATACCACACACAAACACACACAACTTACCTCTTGAACAAATCATTGCATTTCACACGAATGAAGGAAAGAATCATAATTTTCAAATGGTTAATGAAGCACCTTAAAGTGATTCCATGCTAATGTTACAAAAGTTTACACCCGACTGAGGAAGAAAAACATCTTTTATGAGTTTATGATATTTTTTAAAGATACTCTTGGCATCTAGTGAGTTTTCAGTGAGTGTACAATGAAAGGATAAAGGAGATTGGCATCTCTGTGGTTCTAAGCATAGCCGATGCAAGGGAGAGCCAGAATTAACTAGATTGCTATGATCTTTTCCAGTCTGCCCCAACCTAGCCTGCCAAGGGCAAATCTTGCTCGTTTGATGCTCATCTGAAATGCATCATCTCCTCTAATATAAAAAGACATTTTTGGCCAAGGGCATACATCTGCCTATATCTTCCTGTAAGTATGTCTGCACATGTTTTTGTAGTCCATTTGTGGGAGAACATAAAGCATAAAGGTGATTAAGGCATTGACATGGGCTCTCATTGCTAACTGTCCACCTCCTCCACTTCCAGAGCCAATCCCCAGCCCATCTTCTTGAGAGAATATTCTCACGCTGATGGAAAGGCTTAGTGTGAGTGGGTTGACACTTCATCAGTATTTACCATTGTATTCCTTCACCCTGCTACTCCGGAGAGTGAAGTTGTACTATTCACTGATGGCAGCAACAAACAAAGATTAGGGATGTAAAATGTAGTCAAATGTGGACGTGGGGGGCGCCTGGGTGGCTCAGTGGGTTAAAGCCTCGGCCTTCAGCTCAGGTCATGATCTCAGTGTCCTGGGATTGAGGCCTGCATGGGGCTCCCTGCTCGGCGGGGAGCCTGCCTCCTCCTCTCTCTCTGCCTGCCTCTCAGCCTACTTGTGATCTCTCTCTGTCAAATAAATAAATAAAAATCTTTAAAAATAAAAAAAAATGTGGATGTGGGGCAGAAGGAAAGGACAAGAATTGAGACCAAATTATCTATCTTATTTCCTCCTACTTGCTAATTTAAAATTTACTTAAGGATTGTGCCCTTTGATCCACTCCTGCATGATTACCCGACCTCTGTCTTAAAAAGGGAAAAGCATGAGGGCGCCTGGGTGGCTCAGTGGGTTAAAGCCTCTGCCTTCGGGTTGGGTTATGATCTCAGGGTCCTGGGATCGAACCTTGCATCGGGCTCTCTGCTCGGCGGGGAGCCTGCTTCCTCCTCTCTCTGCCTGCCTCTCTGCCCACTTTTAATCTCTCTCTGTCAAATAAATAAATAAAATCTTTAAAAAAAAAAAAGGGGAAAGCATGACAGGCCAAACAAAGACGCAGCTGCTACTTGTGGTAAAAAGGTAGAAGAGGGAACAAGACAAGTCTGTCTAATATAATCACCTCAGTGAGGCTTTCTGAACTCGGCTTGTCTCTTCCTACACAGCTTCTAGAAACCTCCCTTGGCTCTTATGAGAGGCAAAGACAGTGAAATCCCCAGACTTGATTTCTTACCTGAGTTGGTAAGATCAAGAGCAGCAAGGAAACGAAAAGAAAAGGCTCAATATCATTGGACTTTAGATGGTAATTTCTAGCAATGTATTATGAGGCAACCATGTCATCTCCTCATTCTGCTAATGCTGACTGAAAATGGGATAGACCAAATCCGATGCCAACACAGACACATGCCCCATCCCCCACCCCACCCAGCCATTTTAGAGACTCAGCAAATGAACTTAGGAAAGCCTTTGAATCCATGATGCAGGGCCAAAGGGTGAGAGAAGAAAGTAAAGCAGGTGGTGTGCAAAGCCACATAAAACAAAAGAAGGTCATTTAAATTTCAGGACATTCAAAGCAGGATAAGGCTTATTTTCTCCACATCTGGAAGGGTGTTTTGTTTTGTTTTGTTTCATTCTTGAATTTCAAGGGAAGAATTTCATTCTGTAAAAATGTCACTGGGGGGAAAAAGTTAACAGCTTAAGTTGGCTGTTGGTTAAGTTAAGGTGGTTAAGGTGAAAGGTATTTTAAAAGATATACAAAAGAGGAAATGGACTTAAAAATAATGAAAGGCCTACAACATAACTGGTATAGAAAGGGCAACTGGCTATTAAAAAGAATTTAAAAAAAAAACAGGAAAAGAGGAAAAGACAATGATCTCATTGAATCATTAACCTCAATGATCTTGTCAAGTCAAAATCAATTTTTAAAAACTGTAAAATTGGCAAATATTCTCTCAGTATGTAGTGAATGGCGTGAGAAGCCATCTGCTGTTTCTCCCAGGGAGAGGAGTAGCATGGCCCTCAGTTAAGGAATCCTTGACCACAATTTGCATTTTTCATGAGAGTTTAGGCAGGTCTTTGCAAAAGAACCCATTCAGCAAAAGCATAAATTTCTGTTTAGTCATCTGCATAGACAGAATAAGTATCTACTTACTGGCATCATATTCAAAGCATTTATTCAACAATATTTCAGAGGCAAGTATGTAAAGTACAATCCACATCTCCAAATATCTTTCAGGATTATGGAATCTAAACCAAGAATGACCTCTTTCAATCCCATTGGATCGTATTTGGTGTCACACTAATGTGATTAGTTTATCATTTCCCCCCCTAGAATGCAACTGCCTTGCTCAGAGTGTGTATCAGTCCTCGAATCTCCAGCATGAAGGCTGGAAAAATGCCCTCCTAGTATTTTGCAACTTATCTGTCAATTTTAATGTTTTAGAACATCTCATTCATTAATCTGGATAATGGAATAAAAAGGAAAGTATCAGGAGAATTGATTAACTTTTTCTTTGTGTTCTTTGGTGTTCCAGTATATAAAGTATGGAAATGCATTTATAAGAACAGTAGCTCTTCAACTGACATATCAAAAGGCTGCTTATACCCCCTTGGTTTGCATTAAGGTACAAATACTGGAGAGATAAGAATTTCTAAATCACAAAATTAGCCAAATGGGATGAAAAAAATTTGCTCTCATATCCCTCTATTCCTTCTTTGGTTTCCATTCTTTCTTCTTTCTCTCTTTAGAACACCCTGATGTCTGGGACATTTTAGCGACGCATGGATCTACACTTCCAGGCTCTCTCTTCAGACCTGCTGTCCTGATCCAGGGGATAGCTCCTTTCTGACCCCCTCTGCCCTTGAATCCAGAGTTTCATCTTTAGTTTTCTGTTGGTCTCTTGCTTCTCTAACAATGCCTTTGATTTTTATCTTCCACAGTGAACGTTTTAGGCAGTGGGAGAAACATTTCACTCAAGAAATCATGCCAGGGACCACTCAATCACACCGTCCACCCGGGCTCCCTGTTCTGAGGCACAGGCTATGTTTATCTCTGTGTAGCTGAGTAGTTCCTGCCACTCTCTGTTTGGTTCTCTTCACGAGTTAAGCTTCTCCATATCCACAATGGATCTGGCATGAAGTCACTGCCAGAATCTCCACTTTAGGAAGCCTTCATTCTCAATTGTAAAATGGAGTTGCTTCAAAATACCAGCATAATTTGGCAAAGCAAATTCTCTCCAATAATTAGATGCACACGGAAAGGGGATAGTTGTTGACCTCTTTTGTGGGCACCCATGATTGTGGATAATTTCCTAGGATAGTAATTGCCAAATTCAGGCAGCTTTGAGTCTCCTTTTTTTTAAATTTAGATAATGCATATTTGAGGAAAGTTTATTTAAATGAGAGACATTCATAGAGACTGGGGAGACAATAACACAGGAAAATGATGCATTCAGGACAATGGTGGACAGAGGCAGAAAACTTCTATCACTTTCTGCTTATATACAGGATAAATAGTTACTAATAATTCCACTAATAAAGCCATAAACCAAGAAAACTAAGCCAAAGGCCACAGCAATATTCATTTGCCAACCAATGCTCATTTGGCCAATAGCTGCTGAAGCTTAGCAGTCCCATGGGGAACTTATTCAGGTTTATGTACAATTCTTAGTACAGACATTGCATTAGTACAGCCAAAAATGCCATTTAGCATGAGCTTGCCTGGAGGATTTGCAAAGTCTACAATGGGTACATGGTCTATTTTATTTGAATTTGCACAGTCCATTAGCCAATCATCCCAACTATTAGGCCCCTGTTTGTAGATTTTCTTTTTTTCCTGATAACATTAATTTGACCATCCTTTCTGTTTGGGGTGGTTGGTGGGGAGGGTTTGGAGTCACTGGATTTAGCCAAGGCCCAAACTGAACATGCTGAGCCTAAATGGTGAATGTTTTCACTGTTCAGCTCTTCGGCAGACACAGCCAGTGTAATAATGAAAACCACAGTTATGGGCATTTGAGTAGTGAAGATTACTAATGATGTCAGCCTGTCCTATGTTTCTCTGGAGGGGATAGCTGCCTAAATGGTTATTTTTCTGGGCAATAAACGGCCTTGCAACTGAAATACAATTGCTTTTCACTGACCAGCCCAGAGGTGTAAAAAGGAAGACGGACTCTTTGGAAGATTGGAGCGCTGACCAAAACAACTTCAACTACTTCAGCATGTGCCCAGGGCAGGCCATAACTAGCAGGTGTGAGGGTGGTTACTATCTGTAGAACACACAGGGCTGATTTCAGTCTTGAAATTGGAATCAAATATACACACTAAGACCAAGTAATGGACAATTTTCTCAGAAATGGAGGGAGTTCTTTATTTACTACATACCCTTAGATGTTTTAATTTATCATACATTGACTTCCATATAGAAAGGAGTGTGTGTGTCTGTAGGCATCTATTTACATATAAAAATAAGTAGACCAAGTGATGTGGGAAACAAAGGCAAAAGAAAAATTAAATTTCCTTACTACCTACAGCCCACTGACAAGTCCTTGAAACAGGCAGTGTGACATTCCTCTAGGATAATTTGCTAAGGGCAAAAGCCCTTAATACTTTGCTAAGGACAAAAAAAGCAAATTTAGCCTGACCCCCAGGATCCTGTAAGTCTACTTTAACATATAAAGACTCCTTTGGAAAATTCCTGTATCTCTACCGCCCATGGTATATGTTGGCAATCATCCCCTGAGCATATGGCCCACTGATAGACAACTGAAGCGTTTCATGACTAAGGTTTTATTAGACAGTAATAAATCACCTTTTACTAACAATAGCTGGCCCCCTTGAGGTGCTGGAAAACTTGCTTCCAAAATTCCTTAGAAATTTACTCTATCCCTGGGCACCTGGGTGGCTCAGTCAGTTAAATGGCTGCCTTTGGCTCAGGTCATGATCCTGGAGTCCCAGGATTGAGTTTCATGTTGGGCACTCTGCTCAGCGGTGAGTCTGCTGCTCCCTCTGTACCTCACCCCCTCTTATGCTCTCTCTCTCTCTCAAGTAAATAAAATCTTAAAAAAAGGAAAAAAGACATTTACTTTATCCCTAACCCCCTCCCAACTTGAAAGTATATCATCGGCCATTCCACATGATCCCAGTGTAGCTCTTTCTGCCCACAGGTCCTGTCCCTGTGCTTTAGTAAAATCACTTTTTTGCACCAAAGACATCTCAAGAATTCTTTCTTGGCCATGGGCTCTGAACCCCAACATCTTGGAACAATTTCATGTCAGTGGCTCAGGCTACAATCCTCTAGCCCATGACTACTCTACAGGAGGAGAAAGCGTGCCTTTTGGCTGGAAGTTTGTACCATGGCACGGATGGTAATAAGACCCAGACACTTGATGCCCTCTTCTTTTTTTCCTATCCTTATACAAAGTTGTCTGCCTTGAGCACGGACAGCCACCTAAGTCACCAGGATAGCTGCCAATCATAAGACTCCCCTGTGAGGTTTCCTCCTTATCGGTCTAATATGATCCCCTTCACATCCCTGGTCTAGCTGCTTCTGACCACCGGCCCTCTGCTTGGAGCCAACCGAAACCAGTACCCGATTGAATTAAAACCCAACTGGGGACATTTCCTAGAGAAGAGGGCTGTAAAGACTACATGTGTTGGAATATATCTTGGATCATAATGGATTTCTATCTTTACTGTTTCTTGTCAAAGCCCTCTACCAACACCTTAAGCCACAAAATTGGGTAATTTCCCCTTGTAAAATTTTTCTAGTGTCTTCCGTGGGTTAAAATGGCAGGTTCTGCAAGGCAAGGTAAAATAAGGCATGACCCTCATGGCAGGGCAATAACTTAGCCTTCAGGGCATGGGATGGCATGGCGTGGTATATTCTAGGCAGCCACCTGTAGCCTAGGATGCAGTGGAGAAGTGGGGGCACGCTAGCATCCCTTCGACAGCGTCTTTTAAGACAGGAATGCTTTCATGGTAAGGCAGGATGGTGATCAATAGCGATTTTTGTTAGATGGATGCCTCCAATCACTTTTGACACACAGAATCCCTGACATATTCTGCATGGGACACCACCCGGGAGTCAGGGGGAGGATTTTTGGTAATGGACTTCGTCACTTTTCCAGGAGTATGGCATCAGTAGGCTTCTTCAGTCCCCAAGGACTCTCCCTTGGGATGCCTTTTAATCCACTGGAAACAATTTGAAATGCAAAATTTAGGAAGGGACTGACTGATCTCCTTACATTGCATGTCCTCAGTAGAATCTATCAGATCTCTTCTGCAGGAATCAGGGAAGAGTATGTTTGGTCAGTAACCAGACTGGTCAACTCCCTCCTGACACACTGGATGATAATTACTTTAAGAGGTCTCCTCCTGATAGAATCCAGATTGGAGAAACACAGACCATCTATAAGGAAGGGGATGCTGACTCTCTCTCACTGTTCTTGCTCCTAATAGATGTGGGGGTTTCTCCCTCATTTCCCAGGTTAATAGCTATAATTGGTCCACCTCAGGACGGGACTTTAAGGAATATTCCCCAGTGGCTGATGACACTCCCTTTGTTTTGGGGAAGTTCCATTTTTTCCCAGCAGAGATGGACTGTGTATTTCTACACTGGTGGAAAAAACTATGGCATCTGTTCATCTCTCTGAGCTGACTCGGTTTAGAACCCGGAACCCTCTTGCTTTGCCTTCTGGCAGCATTCTGCATCTTCTGCCTCCCCTGCTCTGTCTCCTGTCTCTGTGTGGCGTGCACATACTGCCCACTTCTGATTTCCCCCCTGGTGCCCCAGGTAAAAATTTAAAAGGAGAACATAATGATTGACTTTTTTCCCCTAAGTTTTTTTTTTTAAGATTTTATTTATTTATTTGACAGAGTGAAACACAGTGAGAGAGGGAACACAAGCAGGGGGAGTGGGAGAGGGAGAAGCAGGCTTCCCGCTGAACAGGGAGTCTGACGCAGGGCTCGATCCCAGGACCCTGGGATCATGACCTGAGCCAAAGGCAGACACCTAACTGACTGAGCCACCTAGGTGCCCCTTTCCCTAAGATTTTATTTATTTATTTGAGAGAAAGCAAGCAAAAGAGAGGGCATGACTGGGGGAGGGGCAGAAGGAGAGGGAAAAGCAGACTCCCTGCTGAGCAAGGAGCCCTTCATGGGGCTTGATCCCAGGACCCCGGGATTGGGATCATGACCTGAGCCAAAGGCAGACGCTTAACTGACTGAGCCACCCAGGCAACCCCAAATTAATTGACTTTTAAGTGGCCTCAGGTGGCACATAATTCAATATTTAAACTAAGTTTGTTAGTTTAATTAAAATAGGTATGTCTTTGTAGTTACCGGCTTTAAACATCAAACTTATTCTATCTAAGTTTGTTGAAAGTCATATAAGCTTGTTATCTCTTGCAATTTGTTAGCAAAAGATGCCTTAAAATGATGGTTAATTTTGTTTGTCTCAGTGTTTTCCTGGGTAATTGTTAAGAAAGCTTTCAGTCTTTGGTAACCTGAAACTTCAAAGTTTTCCTGGGTGATAAGTGGGATTAAATTCATTGGACATCTAGGTCTTTTCCAAATAGGATAAAGTGCTAAAGCATTGATTAGTGGCTATAGGTTTGTGCTTTTGACTTCCTATCGCAAAGAAGCTAAGGATATTTGGGTCTGTTGGTAAACATGATTTTTGCTTAACTTTTTCATGAATTTGCTGTTTAAAGTGTTCTGTTTAATAGTTCACTATTGGTTACTACTTATTTTCCCTGGAGGCTAAGGTTTCTAAGAGTGCAAAATTCTGCTAAATGTAATTAAGCCTGATGGAAATTAGGGAAGCAAGTCTGTATGTGTAAGAAAGATCTAAGGACTGGGAATACATTTTTTGTGAAAGTAAAAGAAAGTAATTTTGTCCTAACTGAGACTGGCTGTTTGGAGAAAAATGGCTTGGTACAAAATCTGAATATGAAGGAAAGTTGTAGAAGGTTCGTGAAGGGAAATCTTTGGAAAGGTATTTTAGTCTGCTTTCTCTCAATTAAAAAGACAAAGTTTTCTTGAATTGTCACAAGTACTTTACACAAATACACACACACACACACACACTTAATTACACTCAGCTAATTCTAAGCCCAAATATATACACATTTTTAAAAAAATATTTTTTGTTCCATTGGATTTATGTAGTTTTTCCCTCTTAAAAGATAAAGATAGGAAATTCTGTATTAATAAACAACCCCCCCACTAAATTACAATTCATTCTTTTTGTGCGTCAAAGTTAAAGAACTCATACTATTTTATATTTACAGTATTATTAGTTCACTATTTTCTTCAAAGAGCTATTTTTTTTAAAAGACCACCCAGAAGTTTGAACTAATTGAGGAAGCAATCTTCAGCGTACTTCAAAGGAAAGACTGCATGGGACACATTCCTGGCACTAGTCCTCTGTCATATCTATTTGGATATAATGCAAAGGATAATCATTTTTAAAATACCTTGGTCTTTTCTCTTTGCCTCTAAAAACCCAAAGCACCCATAGTTAAGAATTTCTGATACTTTTTTCGGAGAAATTGTTTTATAACTTGAGGTTCAGAAATGCCAGGAATAAACGAGCCACCCAAGGAGATCATAAAAGCCAAAGCCACAGATGTAGAAACAGGTTTTTAGTAGTGTGATGAATCTGAGTTTGGGGAAAGTGCAAGATGTTATTCAAAGTAGCGTATTTAGGCCATGGAATTCTCATTAGCTTTTTGGTCATGAGAGAAACATCTGTAAATGGGGACTAAAAGGCTTTATGAAAAAATATTGAGGGGACACATTGGAAACTAGAATAAGAAAAATGTTGGGTAATTTATATGTAGAGCCAAGTCAATGCTATTTCCTTAAGTATCATTTTAGCATTTTAGTTTTTTAATATGAGTTTTATATATCTAAAGAGCCACATATCTTTTTTTAAAGATATTTCCCCCATTTTTCTTTCTTAAATTATGATATTTGTGTGATATTTGATTTTCTGCTCTCAGAGAAAAGCTTTCTGATATAATTTGGATGTTGGTTAAAAAGAGTTGAAAACTATATAATTATTTGTTATATATTTAAGCATGTTAAAATGATTAATTCCCAAATAAATCCTTTAATACTATCCTGTCTCCTTTGTTAAAATAAGTCACACATTTTTTCGTATTACAAGTTCCTATGTATGTGTGTATTATTTTAGAAAAACTACAAAAATGAGGAAAAGCAAAAATATGAAAATTAAACCATATAGAACTTCTGCTTCTGATCAAGATGGAATAAGAGAGGCAGGATTTACCCTCTTGTCTAAAATAACTAAAAGGAAAATGAGCAAAATATAGAAAAAAAAACACAGCACTCAAAATATTGAGGTGAACCCTGTGATTGCCTCAGGTTATGGCCTAAGGAAATTTTCTATGTTTCAGTGCTGGATGATGGAATCTACAACGATGCCATTGGGAAGCTTGAGTTGAGGGGATGGAACCCAGAGTTCTGGAAATCCAAGGAAGCCAGGGATCACATAGCAGAATAATGAAGAGGAGAGAGGAGGAGAGGAGAGGTAAGAAGAGGGGAGGAAAAGGGAAAAGAGGGGTGAGGAGGGTAAGAGTGGTTCAAAAAAGAATTTAAGTAATCGCTACACCCAACGTGGGGCTTGAACTCCAAACCCTGGATCAAGAGTCACATGCTCTACTGGCTAAGTCAGCCAGGCACACTGAAATTGTTCTTAATGCTAAAATTAATCCAAAAAAAAAAAAAAAAGAAAAAAAGGAGAGGGAGGGAATGAAATCTAGAAGAGGCAAACAGAAAAATTAGCAAGCTGATAGATTCAGAAACAACCATATCAATATTTATGTTAAATGTAAATGATCCGAGAAAAGCTATTAAAAGACAGAGATTGTCCATTGAATTTAAAAGAAAGATTTTACTGTGTATTTCCAAAAAATATTCATCTTATATGAAAAAGACAAAAATATATTAAAAATAAGAGGATGCAAAACTATGTAACATGCTAACACTAATAAAAAGGAAGGTGGTGGGCGCCTGGGTGGCTCAGTCATTAAGTGTCTGCCTTTGGCTCAGGTCAGATCCCAGGGTCCTGGGATTGAGCCCCACATCAGGCTCCCTGCTCTGTGGGAAGCCTGCTTCTCCCTCTCCCACTCTCCCTGTTTGTGTTCCCTCTCTTGCTGTGTTTCTCTCTGTCAAATAAATAAATAAAATCTTTTTTAAAAAAAAGGAAGGTGGGGAGACTATATTAAAATCAAACAAAGTAGATTACAGAAAAAAATATCAGCAAGGAAAAGAGAATAATTTCTTAATGATAAAGTGATAAAATCATTAGTAAGACATGAAAGTCTTAAAAATGTTTGCCCCTAATACATGAAGATTTTGACGTGATACAACTGTAAAGAGAGATTACAATCTTTCTTTGTCAATAATTTATAGAATAGTCAGAAAAATCAGTAAACATGTAAAAGACTTAGACACTATAAATCAACCTGATCTCACTGATAGTAAACACCATTCTTTTATTAACAGCAGAATATACCTTCCTTTCTAGTGTATACCAGGCATGTGCCAGGATTCTACAAGATATTACATTCCAGGCCATAAAGTAATTCTCAACAAATATAAAAGGATCCAACTCATGTGAAATATACTCTCTGACCATAGTGGAATTAAGTTAGAAATTAATAGCAAAAGGAGAGATGGCTACATAGATCAATGGAACAGGATAGAGTGCCCAGAAATAAACCCAAACTTATATGGCTAATTGATCTACAACAAATGAGGCAAGAATATATAATGGAGAAAAGACAGTCTGATTTTTAATCAGGTTATTTGGGTTTTTGGTATTATGATATATCTGATGAGGGGTTAATATCCAAAATAGACGAAGAACTTAGACAGCATGACACCAAAAAACCCAAATAATCTGATTAAAAATGTGCAGATGATCTGAATAGACGTTTTTCCAAAGAAGACATACAGATGCTCAACATCACTAATCATTAGGAAAATGTAAATCAAAAACAGCAATGAGATACCACCTCATACCAGTCAGAATGGCTAGTATCGAAAAGACCAGAAATAAAAGTTTTCATGAGGATGTAGAGAAAAGGGAACACTTGTGCACTGTTGGTGGTAATGTAAATTGTTGCACCCACTGTGGAAAACAGTATGGACAGTCCCCCAAAATTAAAAAATAAAACTACCATATAATCCAGTAATTCCACTAGTGGGTGTTTACCCAAAGGAAACAAAAATACTAACTCAAAATGATATATGTACCACTGTGTATTGAGGAATTATTTACAATAGTCAAGATATTTATTGCATACCTATCCAAATGTTTTAGCCAATTCAAATGCTCCTTTTATACTTACTTCATTTTATTTATATTTGTGATGTTTCAAAAAGTGATTTATATAATTGAATATATCATGGGCACCTTTCCATTTCATTGAATCTTTTACATGGATGCCAAAACTTTATGTGCACAAAATATATATGCCAAAAATATTTTAAGCAATTACCTATTTTTGGATACTTAAGTATATTTTTATTGCTTTTCATAAGACATTGTGATAGCTATAGGTAAATTTTTAGTAGTTTCAATTTATTTTCTCAATTCTACAATGTGAGGTAACTAAGTTAAAGATATCCATCCACAAAGTTGTGCAACCATTACTGCTATCTACTTCTGGAACATTTTGTTACTCCTAAACAAAATCTTACACCCCTGATCGTCACTCTCCATTCTTTGACAACCACAAATCTATTTTCTCTGTGTATGAGTTCCCTATTCTAGCCTTTTCATATAAATGGAATAATACAGTATGAGGTCCTTTTATGACTGGCTTCCTTCATTTAGCATCATGTTTTCAAGGTTCGTCCATTCTGTAACATATATAAGTACTTCATTCTTTTTCATAGTCCTTTGCATGAATATATCACATTTTGCTCATCCATTTAGAACTTGGTGGATATTAGGGTTATTTTTTCATTTTTTACCTCTGATGAACAATGCTGATATGAACCAGGAATGAATGGAATTGTTCTTCACCCATTTTTACATTCCTACAAACAATGCATGAGCGTTCCAATTTCTCCATGTCCTCACTATCACTAGGACATGAGTTACTTAAACAAATTATTGTGTGTCTTTTTAATTATATCCATCCTAGTGGGTATGAAGTGGTATTCATTTTTTTAGAGATGTTATTTATTTATTTATTTGAGAGAGAGAGAGTGTGTGTGTGTGTACACAGGGGAGGGGCAGAGGGGGAGGGAGAGGAAGAGGTAAAGAATCCCAAGCAGACTCCACACTGATCCCTCCTGACATGGGGCTTGACCCTGAGATCATGACCTGAGCTGAAACCAAGAGTCTGCCACCTAACCGACTAAGCCACCAGGCACCCCTCATTTTGGTTTTTATTTGCATTTTCCAGTGATTAATGATGTTGAGCAATTTTTCACGTGTTTATTGCTCAGTTGTATAACTTCTTAGGAGAAATGTCTATTCAAATTCTTTGCACATTTTTAAATTAAGTTGTCTTTTTATTGAGTTGTAAGTGTTCTTTATATATGTTAGATACCATTTAATAGATATGTGATTTGAAAATATTTCTTCCAATCTGTGTGTTGTTTTTTCATTTTCTTGACATTGTCCTTTGGAGCACAAAAGTTTTCAATTTTGATGAAGGAAAATTTTTCTATGTTTTCTTTGGTTGCTTGTGCTTTTACTGTCCTATCTCAGAAACCATTGCCTAACCCAAGGTCATGAATGTCCATTCCTCTGTTTTCTTCTATGAGTTTTATAGTTTTAGCTCTGACATTTAGGCATTTGATCTATATTGAATTAGTTTTGCGTGTGGTATAAGGTAGAGGTCCAACTTAATTCTTTTGCATGTGGCTGTTTAGTTGTCTCAGCATCATTTGTTGAAAAGAGTATGCTTTCTCCATTGAATTGTCTTGACAGTCTTGTTGAAACTGTGCTATTGATTTTTAAAAACTTTTTGCATATTAAGGTACTGCCCCTTTTGTCTTCAATGCATAATGAAAACCTTTTCCCTTCATTTTGACTTATAGTGTTTTTTGTGAATAGAATTATAACCATTTATGTTAACTAAATATATTAGCATTTTCCTCAATGATTTGTTCTACCACTATTGGCCAAATATTCACTTATATGTCCCCCAGTAGAGTTTATGAAAATAATATAAATAGCTATCAACTTTTTATTATTTTATATGGTACTTTAAAAAAAAAGATTTTATTTATTTATTTGACAGAGAAAAAGAGAGATCACAAGTAGGCAGAGAGGCAGGCAGAGAGAGGGGGAAGCAGGCTCCCTGCTGAGCAGGGAGCCGGATGTGGGACTTGATCCCAGGAGCCTGAGATCATGACCTGAGCCGAAGGTAGAGGCTTAACCCACTGAGCCACCCAGGTGCCCCTATTTTATATGGTACTTAACATGTATTTTCTTGGTAGATTCTCAGAACTACAAACACTATGAGGCAAATACAATCAATCATTTTATTTTAAAGGATAACGAAACTCAGGTCTTGAATAATTTGCACGAGGCATGCAGTAGCAAGTACATGGTAAAATCTGAGTTGGGATTTAAATGCAGGTCTACGTAAATAAGTAAACGAATGAATGAATGAATGAATGAATGAATGAATGAATGAATGAATGAATGCAGGTCTACCTGAATCCAAAGGACAAGTTCCAAAATAACTAAAATAAATTGGAGCTTCATCAGCATGGATATAAAAGTTTCCCCCAAACTATTCTAACTTTTCTAATCTACAATGTTCAATTTTATTTAAGGATCAGAATTTTTGATTAAGTGAAAATATTATATATTAGTACAGAATATGCTATTTTAATTTTTAAAAACACATTAAATAAATTCCCATGTAATATGTTGGATAAGAAAAATCAAATTCCCTGTTGCATGTAAATTACCAATAAATGACTAAAAAATAAAATGCTAAATCAGTAAAATGTCAGAATTGTCAGAATATATAAAATTGTCAGAACATATAAAATGGAGTTGAGGTTTTTAAATATACAGTTCAAGTTATAAATTATCAAGGCCCAGGATGCTGTTGTTTTACCTTAAAGAGAAATCCTATGGGCTATGCCATAAGAACCATGAAGTAACCAGGCACATGTAAAATATTCAGTGCGATGTAGCTTACCATCAGTAAACTACTGAAGGAGTTTTTTGTTTGTTTTTTGGTTTTGGGGTTTCTGGTAGAATTTATTCCTTCTGTCCTCCATCTCCTTCCATACTGCCCCTTGAAATAAGCTTCCAATCCCTGTTACACTTTGTATCTCAGTCAATATGCAAAGGCTTTACAGCATCCAAACTTAGAGATCTGGACTTATAAATATACAGTTTATTTTCATCTCCCTTCACTTTTCTTTCTTTTTTTTTAAAGATTTTTAAAAAATTTTAAAAAATGTATTTATTTGACAGAGAGAGAGAGATCACAAGTAGGCAGAGAGGCAAGCAGAGAGAGAGGAGGAAGTGGGCTCCCTGCTGAGCAGAGAACCCGATGTGGGCCTTGATCCCAGGACCCTGAGATCATGACCTGAGCCGAAGGTAGAGGCTTTAACCCACTGAGCCACCCAGGCACCCTCCCTTCACTTTTCAATTTGCTATTTATCCAGTTAGTAATCTGCCAAGAGCAGAAAATCTTTTTTTTTTTTTTTTTAAGATTGTATTTATTTATTTCACAGAGGGAGAGAGATCACAAGGAGGCAGGGAGGCAGGCAGAGAGAGGGGGGGTGAAGCAGGCTCCCCGCTGAGCAGGGAGCCCAATGCGGGCCTCGATCCCAGGATCGAGATCATGACCTGAGCCGAAGGTAGAGGCTTTAACCCACTGAGCCACCCAGGCGCCCAAGAGCAGAAAATTTTGAAGGAGATTTTATTTTTTTTATCAAATGTATCCAAAATATTTCAGATGAATTTATATGATGATTTTTATTGTTAGGGTAACTTATATAGAGCCTGTTCATGCTGAATGATACTCCTCTGGTTGTCCTTAAGGAACAAATCTATAGTTCAAGCTGTAAATTATCAAGGTCCAGGTTGCCCTTGTTTTACTTCAGGAGCAATGCTATGGGCTGTGTAGAAAGTTGCTTTTCTCTCAACAGTCTTCCTTAATCAAAGGACTGTAAGCTTTACACAGAGCAGGAATGCCATTGTATCAAAATCTCAACTTTGCAGGCAATCAATACACTGTAAGACATTTTGTGTATGCTTAAATAGTTTTCAATTGTATATCAGGGCACAGATGAAGGGAAATGTTTTTACATAGTCCATTCAAACTTGAATTTCCTGTAGCATTCACCCATGCACCAAAAATTTGGATTTGCAATTCATGAGAACATTCTGATACATAAATGAAATGTATAAACCAAAAAAAAAAAACCAGATTCCTGATATATTTAATAGTAAATCAAGCCTGTTCCTTAGTTTAGGATAATAGGCTTAATCAACAACAGATTAAAATGTTGATAATAACAGAAGCATAATTCAAGCTACACTTCTACTTTAACATTAGGAGTAGAACCCAGGAATTCCTTCTGTTGGTAGGTTACAACACAAGCTTTATTTAAAGGTTCACTTATTGGGGTGCCTGGGTGGCTTACTTGTTAGCATCAGACTCTTGATTTCTGCTCAGGTCATGATCTCAGGGTCTTAAAATCAAGCCCCGTGTAGCGCTCCACACTGAGGGTGAAGCCTGCTTAAGATTCTTTTTCTCCATCTCCCTCTATCCTCCTCTCTCTCTCTCTCTCTAAATGAATGAATGGATGAATAAATAAATAAATAAATAAATAAATAAATAAATAAATAAATAAATAAAAGAAACTTCACTGATCTACTACTATGCTGCATAGATACCAGGATTTTTAGAAAGTGGATATCCTGGTGTTCTAGGTACTGTAGATTGACAGTGACATTTGTGACAGTGACTTGAGTGACATTTTCCCCTCCTATCTGTTTGAAGTGGTAGTTACTGGCCTAGAGAAAAGCCATGGAATAATTGTTATCTAGGAGTCATAGATTGTTTACTTCTTATACTTAGCATGGATATTTTCATGCTTGTGCAGGCAAACAGGGATGAGGGGAGATAATGCATTTTGTTTCAGAGAACGTAGAGTAATGCAAATTAAGATCACACTTTGCTTTTTACCAATTATAGTAAATCAGTATTTCCCTTTAATGTTTAGATCTCAAGCTCCTTGTACTGTTTTGGTTTACCTTTGGGGAATTAGTGCACTACCACTAATGGTAACTATTAGACCAAGCTATGTGTCAATTTTTGATATGACCTAACATTTCATAGATGCAGATATTTAAATGATGATACATTGCTCTTCTCATTTTGCTATCTGAAGATTAATTTGAAATAGTAACAATACATAATGAGAAAGTCACAATAAGGGAGTGTAGAAGATCAACGCCTTCTATTTTGAAAATAGGAGTTTTCAACTCTGCATTGACATTTATTTTCCATTTCTCTGATGCACCAGCTATTTGTTTAATAAAAGGAGACCTTTCCAGTGACAAGGACATTATCTTTTTCATTTCTATAATTCTGTGAGAACTATCAATCAGGAGGTTTGCTTTCAAGTCCTGTTAACATAAATTAGGTTTTCCCTTTTAGTCCTAGAATTTCAAGACTCAAAGTCTGTACATGAGCTGTAAAGCTAATATTAAGAGTAATTGCAATGTGACTTGGAAGCTAGATGAAATAAAGTGATCTGCAGAGTTTGGAATGATGAGCCCCAAAAAACAAACTTGTACAGAATAAAACATACTGTTTTGCCTTTAGAAGTAAAGTGCCCAAATATGAACTAGGAAGATCGTAAACTTACTCAAGGTAGCTTCACAGGACCAAACTAGAACAAATGGGTGAGAGTTAAGGAAGCCCTTTTTGCACAAATGTCAGGAAGAACTTTTTGGTAAGTCCTCTAAGAGTGAAATGAGTTGATCTGCAAAAGACCCAGTGCTTTCAGCCACTGCAGGTGTTAAAGCAGATAAAAAAAATTCCATCACTCGAGGGATTCCTGCAGTGGGTGGACCATTGGAACAGATCAGGTCCTTTGAACTCTGATTCAGATCTAACATTTCAAGTCAAAACTCTTAAGGACGTCAGGTGGATAAAATGATCTACTAACAAGGAGGCTCTAAATTCATGATATTTTGTGTCAACAATTAATTACAGCATGAATACATAGGAAAGTGTGCCAAGTAGAGCAATGGTAGTGCAAATAAAATATTAGGAGGGAACTGAGAAAAAAGTGACTGTTTCGGGGAACAGTACAATGTAATGTTGCCTGGAGGAAGTGTTTTCTATTAATGATCCTGGCAGGAGCCAAAGTTCACGGGGGAGGGTTCAATTGTGAGGGATTCCTCCGGAGAGAAGCGAATGAACAAAGAATTAGAGTAGAACTGCGTGAAAGTCTGGGAAGAGAGGATAGGTAATCTGGAGCCTTTAATTATCATCATCTTTGTGATAAACCTTCATTTGCTTTAGCTACCAAGACCTGCCTTCCAGTGCCTTCAGCATATAGTTACAGCATTGTAAAATATCCTATAGAAATCATAGTCTTTGCAATCATTACATTGATTTCCTCTTTGTAATTTGAAGTAACATTCGATTGTGATAAAGTTACAAAGTTAGGAAGCTTCTTCCCTCACAAGTAAAAAAAAAATAATGTTTTAAGTCATATACCTAGTTAGGGTTTGCTCACAAGATCCATTGGGTCTGTGATTCCGTTCAAGTAACTGTAAAAAGCATGTGGCAGTTTGTGTTTAGTTTGACCCTGTTTATTGAGTTCCATCCTTCAGTTATTCTCTCTAGAATTTTTTCTGGGTGACCGGTGTCTGCACTTCCCTCCTCTTCAACAATGGGGTATTCCGGATAATCAAGATAAATACACAGATAACGTGAGGTAGTGATACAGATGGCTACGAACTTCCCAAACTCTCATCCAGAATTTTTCCTAGACAGCAGTAAGATCGTACAACACCTGCAGACAGACTACAGGAACTGAGTCACCAGAAAATGAATCGGTCCAGCTGCTTCAGGGAACGAGGGACACTGAGAGCCCTGTGGGCGTGAAGACTCTACTCTCTCAGCGAAAGTAGGCCAAGCAGATAAGAGCTACCCAGAATACAGGCATCCCCACCTGCTGGTTTTGGGCATTTTCTAATGGGGAAAGAAAAGCAAACTTTCCAACTGGCTGATTTTGCTACCTGTTTGTCTACCTGAAGTCTTTTGTTGCGGGAAGCTGTTGATAGTCTTTCTTTGTTTCTGTCAGCAGTTTTTCTGTGCCATGCCTGGGTGTGGGTGTTTTATTTTTATCTTGGTATCCATCCTGTTGTGACTTTGTAGTGCTTGAATCTGTGACGTGGACAGTCACAAGCTATTATTTCTCAAGAATTGTCTCCGCCCCGTTTGCTGTTTCTCTGTCCGAGATGGCAATCAATGTCTGTATCCCACAGATCTTTTACTCCCCTCTCTCGGCGCATCCAGCATCCCAGTACCTTCCTCCCTTTCCCTCTTGGGTTTCAGTCTGCTTTTTGTTGTTGTTGTTGTTGTTTTTCAGACCTGTTTTCCATTTGCTAATTATCTCTTCAGGGTGTCTCAACTTTTTATAAACTCATGTATTGAGTTCTTCATTTTAGTTACTATAATTTCTTAGTTTTAGAATTTCCATTTAAATCTTTTGTCGTTTCCTGTTCTTTGGTAAGATTCTCTTAGAGTCTAATTTCTTAAACATATCACTCACATAAAATCTGTATCTGGTAACTTCGATATTTAGATCTCCGACTGATCTGTCTCTGTTTTCTATTTTACTACCTTGATTTTCTGTCTGTTTGTGTGTTTACCTGGTCCTTTTGGACCTGTCATCGGGTGTGCTGGGTAGTTTTAGATGAAGGGAGGTCAAACAGGAAAGGTAAGCTAGAGCTGGTCACTGAGAACATTGCAAATGATATTAAATAATTTGAAGTTAATTTCCACAGCAGGAGGTAGGTGTTGAAGGGCTTAAGCAGGCAATCATTTTCAGATTTATACTTGAGAAACATTACTCTAGCTTCAGTGTGGGGGAATACATCAGAAAGCAAGAAGGTGGGAGGGGCAGAAAACAATTGGTGAGGTTTGCAGGAATTTGGGCAAGAGAGGATGGTCACAGAGGGTAAGGTTTATGCTAATGGAGATAGAAAATGTTGTATATATTCAAGAGAAATTTATGAGGTACAATCAACATGGTGACACCCTTCTTTCTGGTTTTGGAAACACACTGAAGAGGAAATGGTGTCATTTACTATAATAGATAAAATTGGGAGCAGTTCACATTCAAGAGAAAGAAAACATTGAAAACAAATCATCGGTGACCCCAATGAGGAGCATTCCATTGGAGTAGTTGTGAGAGAGAGCACATCGCTGTGAGTTGAGGAGTGGATGGGGCAAAAAGGTAGAGAGTGAGCATAGGTAATTCATTAAGTGTGGCTCTGATGGGACGGAGAAAGATTGGTAGAATGTATGTGAGATTAGGGAGGATTACATATTTTTAAGTCAAAAAGATATGACTGTGATTAAATGCCATTAGGAAGAAATAACCAGAGTGGGAGACGTTGAAGATACAAGAAAAAGCTTAATTAATAGGGACTATCTCTGAGAAGACTAAAGGACATGGGATCTAGAGCTCAGGGTGTAATGCCTGCCTTAGGCTCTTAGAGGTCAAGGATACATTTTCCTCCTAATAGAAGGGAAAAAAGACTATATGGGGGTGCTGGTGGTCAAGGACTCATTTTGGTGGCAAGACAGTGACAGAGTTCTTTCTACGTGGCTTCTGTTTTCAGCATGAATTAGGGAGGCCTGGGTATCTGCTACAGGGGGTTCAAGAAACAAAACTTTTAAGAAATATCGTAGAGCTGCCACACAGCATTAAAGATCCAGCTGAAGTCAGATACAATGGTTATCCAGTGGCTCCATTCTGCAAGGTGATATGGGTTTTTCCTAGCAGTTCCCAGCAATTTAGAGAAAGTATGGAAGAAGAGGGGCAGTTAGATTTTCCTGAAAAAGGATTTGGGGCTGGTGTATTCCTCTGCAGACAACAGGGCAAAGATAGTGAGAATGTAGGCAAGCTGATGGACAGCGGAGGAAAAAGTGAAAGTAAAAGGGAGCAAACAGGTAGAAGGAAGAAAGGAAGTCTGGGATGGACGTTCCAGGTCATTTTGGTGGACCAGTAGTGCATAAATCCAAGTATTCTAGTTTGGATGACTGGGACTATGATGATTTTTAACTTGCATACTAAGACAACCAGTTTGCTTAAGAGAGTCTTGGTCTATATCACTTCGCTGGAATAATTAGTCAGGCATCCCATTTCATTTTCAAAGTGTTGTGGTTAGCTAATAAATTATATGGTCTTTGTATCTATCTAGAGATGGCCTAGACCAGGCTTGGTTGATGGACTGTAATAAGTTCAATTTTGGACATATTAAGTTCAAGTAGTTTATGGGAAATTCAGGTTGAAAGGTCAAGTTGACTTAGCGTACATGCAGATACAACCTAAATTCAGTCATAAAACATAAAGCAGTACTAAGTGACTTATAATTTATTATCTTATGAATCATTTACTAATTTGAAGATAATACATTAAACTTCTAAAAAATATATGCATTGAATGCTTGAGAGCCCTTTCTAAGGATAACATGTATGACATTCTTTGGTAAAATGAAAAATATTGATCACCTGAGGAATAATTTTAACATTGACCCAGTGGTCAATCTGTGAAAACATGTTGATGGACTGGTGAAGTTGAATCATACCTCAAGAAGCCACCAGGTGGCAGTATAACTACAGCCTGAAATAATGAATGAGAGTACCGATCCCTTATTTCTGCAGATATTTCTGCAGTTAGAATATTTGGGAGTTTGTGCCCATTGTACATGTATGTATGAATGGAGGCTTTTTTCATTTAAAGATAATTGCTTGTTTTAGTATTATTGCCAACTTGAAAGGTGAAAATTAAAAAGTTTAATTTTTTAATATGTACATTGTTTTAAAACATTTTAGGTAGGCTAAAACACATGATCACTAATACACATTTAATGCTTTCTTAATATAGCCATTAGTGTACAGGCTATAGATGTAAAACACCATCGTTATAAATGTTTGATACATTTGCATCGATTGGTATATTGTAGTTAGGTAATTTTATTTCGCTTATCTTTTTAATACATTTAACTGGTGAAGACAGATTCAGTAACTTCATTTGTTGACTTTTAGAAGGAGAGTGTTCAGAAGTTTCATGGGGAAATTCTTCTTTGCCATATTCTGTAACAGTAACTTCAAGTGTAGGGTAGGGTTATCCAATTTAACCAATAAAAAATACAGGACACCCAGCTAAATTTGAACTTCAGATGAACAACAAATAATCTCATTAGCACAAGTATGTGCCATGAAATATTTGAGACATACTTATACTAAACATTATTCAATTATCCTTTGGATTTTGTATGGCAGCTATAGTATGGAGGGTGAAAGGAAGGAAAAGAATGGGGGAAAAAAAGCAAGTTGCTGGGAAAACCAGAGAAATCCAGGTTTCTGGGCTCCAAATCTGCTCTAAGATTTGGAGGCCTTCAAGATCAAGAAACTAGGTAAAGAATTATAAATGGACTTGAACTAGGCTGCATTCTGTGGCGAACTCATTTGTATGCTAAGCTAAACAACATGGGCTAAGGTTAATCAAGTACTTTGGTGAATTACCATCTACACCACACATTGATTACTGATTTTTAAACAACAAGATGCAACAACATATATTTAAAGCTAGCTCAGTATTGGGCAAAATTGAATAAATAACTACAATTCAGCACTTTGGGGTCTTACCCAAGTTCAGAGTTGTCATTATGAAAATCTGTCATTAGAGTATCAAGGCTTGGAAATTGCCATTTTAATTTCATTTAATTCAACAAACATGTCTGGCACCTTCTATATGCAGAGGACTGACTAAGACTCTAGATATAAAGATTAATAACACTGATGTTATCCAACTCAGCAGACATTTATAGTTGATTAAATACAAGTTAAGATTATGCACAAACAATGGCAAAACTCATTTTTATCACTTTCTTCCTGGGTTTCAGTTCGTGGTCAGCTGTTTTCTCCTTTGTTCTTTCCTGG
Source organism: Ailurus styani (assembly GCA_002007465.1). Taxonomy (NCBI): domain Eukaryota; kingdom Metazoa; phylum Chordata; class Mammalia; order Carnivora; family Ailuridae; genus Ailurus; species Ailurus styani. The sequence continues at coordinate 2,392,754 of LNAC01000319.1, read as the reverse complement.
GTGATCTCCTACCCTCTTCTGTGTAATTTTCAACTACCATTTTAATACCAAAGACTTCCAAATCTCTGTTTTCAGCCACAACTTCTCCTCTGTGCTAAAGATATACATTCAACTCACACGGGTTCTTGGCTGTCCCATTGGTTCTTCCTAACTTAGAGTCACCATATTGTTCCAGACACTTTTATTCTTCCTTCATTCTTAGTCTTGTCACATCTCTCTTTGTGTTATCGTCTGGCCTTGACTTCTCTCTTCCATCCAATAAATGAATCCTTATTAGATCATGCCTCTTAGGCCTACACTGATCCAACACCTCTCAACTCACTTCCAATTCTAGTCTTGCTTTCCTTAAATTCAGAGATTTATTGAAATTATCAATTAATTTTATTTACATTATTCATTTTATACCAATTATTATTGTCTGAATCTGGGAAGATTTTATGCATTTAACAACACTGAAAGATAAGAAAACTAAAAAGGAAACAAAGGCTGAGTCAGGGAATGGCCTGAAGTTGGGAAGTGTTCTGACATCTGGAATATAGGCATTCAGGATAAAAGGCTGGGAGACCCCGAAAACCCCATGTTCTGCCCTGTACTGGGTACTGACGACAACAGTAAGCATTGGTAGGGCACGTATTAAATTTCTGGCATCTAGATCTCCCAGCTAGGTGACTAATACATACCAATGATCCCTTTCCTCTCGGCCACAGGGGGGAAGGGGAGGGAAAGTCTCTAAATTTGGGTTATCAGTCCTGGCAATTTAAAAAGTGGTGAGCATATCTTCATCAAAGAACAGATCAGTATCCTACAGGAGTACCAGACTATGGTGGCATCATCAAAGGAACATAATCAATGAGAACATAAATCTGAAACAACTAATAAGATATGGCTATTGTGATGCTATATGTTCATTAAACATATAATGGGAAGGAATTTACACAAATGACTCTGATTGTATCCTTTATATAAAGGCAAAGCAGATCTTCATTTTTCCCCCGTAGTTAATTTTTCAGAATCTATAATCAACATCAATGTCAAAATTCCTCTGTAACCAGTTGTAGTGAAGTATCTTTCATATTTTAAAAGATGGTGACTTTGACCCATATTTTCGACATGGTAGCTAATTCCTACGCTTACCCTAAGCATATTTCATCTTCCCTCAGCCCCTTCACTTAGAGGAGGCCTTGGGCCAAATATGTGGCTTCCTGTTGTTCCCTCCCTTTAGACCTGGACAGTTGGGGTGGTCTAAGGACTCAATCAGTAGAATATAAGAAGCTCAAGGTGCTCTATCTGTCCAGTGGCAGACACCCAAGCATGGCGATGAAGGGCTAAAAGGACTTGAGAGCAGGTTTTGGCAAAGTAAACGGACGGGTTCAAAGGGATGGGCTTTGGAGGTCCCTCCAGGTGGGAGAGGGAAAACCTGGTCCGGGCACAGCTCAGGGGAGAGGGTGAAAGGACAGGTTGATCAGGCTCAGCAGAAAGGAGCTCATCATTAACAGGACCCAAGATCCGGGCCTTGAGGGAGTCCCTCTGGCCTCACATATGGAGTGGTGTAACTGAGAGATTGAAGACCATGGAGGACTAAATCAGCTTAATTACACCCTTTGGGGTAAGGATAGGAAGGCCCTGAATGTTTGAAATTCTTTTCACAGAAAACAAAACATTTACTTTAGAGACATAAAAGGCTTGAAATGTAAATGCATGAGCGAAACTCATTCACACTGAAGTGTAAGCAGTCAGTCAAGAAATCAATAAACCAGAGAAGTATCAGATCCTCTGGGGTGAGGGTGGAGAGGAGGAGTCTCACTCTACCAGATAAAGGCAGGGTGGAAAGTTTGGATAAAGGCAAAGAAAAGAGACCCAGGAGACTAGGAAGGCAAACTTCACCTACGTGGCAAATTTTACTAGTGATTCATGATGGGCATCCATCTGTCTTCTCCACGAGCTTGTGAACTCCTTGAGCCAATTCCTCTGCAACACCTAGCGTGGTGCCTGGTGCAAATGGTAGGCACTAAATCATTCTGTATGCGATCTGAATTTTAGATGCAAACTGGCAGACAGCAACTGTGTGCAAATGAAGTTTTGCTTTTCCTGTCCATCCAAGCAGACAGATTATTGGAAGCCTCGCCCTCCTGGAGGTCTGCAGTGTTGGAGCTGCCCTCCCAGGCCCATCTGTGCCCACACAACCAAAAACCAAAGTTCTTATCCACTCAGCTAGACAGCAAACAAGGAAAATGATTTTAAAGATGCATGCTAAAATTCTCTTAATACAAAAACTATGAGGCTAGAACTTTCTGCTTATTTCTGTTATTCTGTGTACCTCAGGATCTTGCAGCCTTTTGGGTTCGTTATCACAATCAATTTTGACATTCTGAATTTTTTAGAACGAGTTTTCATGGTACAAAGTGAGGGTCCCAGCACATAGCGGTAGTACAGTGCCTGGGAAAGAGCAAGTATTCCATAAATTTTTGTCGAATGAACAAACGAGTGCATGAATGAACAAATGAGGAGATTCCCCAATTCAAAATAAGAGAGTCAAAATGAGAAAAACTCACATGGTATAGGTGGAGACCAATCCAAGATATTATCCATGAAACTTTATGGAAAGTTTAAGAAAATCCAGATTTACCATAAAAATAATTTGAATGTTATTTAACTTAATTGGATTTTTATTTAATACAGTAAATATAACTGGAGTATCATAATTGGAATTTAATAACAAATCAAGTGATTTGTGTTCTGTCTGGGTTAAGGTAGTTTGGACAAAATGGGAAGTTTCTGTTGCCCTTACAAGTCTGAGAACCAATCCCTGAACTGGATGTATTCAGTGATCTGTGACTTCCATTTTGCAAGGGTTTGTTTTGTTTGTTTTCATTTTGCCTCGTTTTGCAAATAGCCTCCTGGCCTTCTAGCAATTCCCTGCCCACCCCCCCTTCTCAGGCAACACTCTCTCACCCCCCTGTTAAATTACAAAATGATGAATAGAAGCTCAAAATAGTCCAGCACCATTTGCTATTTTAAACAAATCCTGGCTGGATCTGCATGTGGTTAAGAACTCTTCACCACCAGCAGCCCTCTCTGGGTCCCCATCTCTGGGAGAAGCCATCAGGTGGACCTACTCCATATGATATCACCGAGAACCCAGTAGCAGCAGACCATTTTGGAGAGCATGGCAGGTTCTCGTTCACAAATTTGTTCTTGTCTAGTATCACTAGGCCATCTGAAACCGTGAATGATCCATTTCCAATCCATGCCTAAAGTTCTACTCACGGCCTCTAACTCTAACTCACAGCCTCTGTCTTTTAGGTCCTCGAAGTACAAGTATGGGATTCATTCTAAATCACGAGGATGGTCCCATGAAATTGTTAACAGAATGGTTTGTTTCTGGTGGATAACAACTTATTGGAAATAAGAATTAAGATAATATGCTCTCTTTTACATGATAGATAGTGTTTCCAGCCACCACCTCTGATCGACTCAGGCTATAATTTTGTGGCATTAATGAAAAAGGACTTAATGAAAGGCTTTCCTTCTTTCACTGCTCTACACAAATCCAAAGTCCCCTAACTGGGAAGCTTCCGTTCCACACCAGCAGGCCCAACTCGATTTGTGGATTATACCACTAGAGCTCACTCAGCAAGTAATACATTCATCGTTTTTTTTTTTTTTCTTATGGAGGCATTTTATCTTCCAATATGAATTTCAGAACTTATCTTGATTAATGCTGATGTGCTGAACACTGTTGCCATTAAGTCACAGATCTTACAAAAAGCTGCTTAGAATAATAATTCACATACCTCCTGAAGAAAAGTTTTTCAAAAATCTCTGTGCAATATTCTGATGGATAAATCTGGGATATCCTGATGCTTATTTCAAACAGTGGCTTTCCTTCTAATAGTTCTTTTCTAGGATTTTTTTTCTGTCATGTCAATTTAATGAAAGCAGTGTTCCTGCTTCAAAGCTGCATTCGAGCATCAGATATTGAGGAAGTTGTTCTCCATGCTAATTTTTAGTGTTTGAGGGCAATGTCTCTAGTGACCCCAAACAAATTTTACTACTATCCCTTTACATTGAATGAAAAAAATCTAGAGAGTGTGTAATATGTATGAGTTTTGGTGTGCTAGCCTTTTAAGCTAGAAATTATTTACCCATTTAAACTCAGCAACACTGAACTTTACAGAAATGTATTTCCATATGAGAAACAGTGATTCAAGATTCAAAGTCTCCCCATCCTTTCTTGAACTAGGTCATGACATCTCTGTAAAAAAAAACACATTCTCTATTAGAAGTGAGTCACAGTTATTAAACTATATCCTCATGGAGGCAGAAAGTTGATGGTAAATCACCCAGGAAAGAGTAAACTGATTTTAAATGCAACCACTGGGAATTTAATCAACAGTTAAGTGGTGCCTTGAGTTTTAAATTATATAAAAGTCACTTGTTGTATTTTCTGCTGTGAGCACCCACCCCAGTGTCTGGCATGTAGTTAGTGTTCAACGTCAAGAGAACAGAAGTTTCTCAGAAGTTTTTAGTGACAAGAGGCTGGTGCGAAAGCCTTCTCTGACTCAACCACGAGGTGGCAGACAGGGACCGGACTTCACACACACAACCATCACAGACCCTACCTTTCATGGTGTAAATAAAGAGCTGCATTATTAATTTAGGCCATCACGTCCACTCTACACCTAATATTTGTTTAACCAGCTGTTTCCTCTAATTCTCCTTAAGCACTATTGACTAAAATCCTAAATATATTCAGGTTTCATCCCTCCCCATTTTCCTTCAACAATATTTTGTCACCTTTCAATAACAGACTAAGTACATTTAAATAACAAGTACCATGGTTACTAATAATGAATCCAGGGATGTTGGAAAATTAACTAAGGGAACAGAAGACTCTGATGTAAAAAGTCATTTTCAAATTTGCTCTGTATTTTGTTGGAATTTTAATTGGTGGAATGCCATTATCTTAAAAAAGTAATCTGGAAAATAAAACATGCATAGGAAACAAGCAAAAGGAAATGAAGAGAAAACCGGCACTAGTGTTTTCTGGAAAGGGGAGTTATTTCCTGAAAAAGGATTCATGTTCATTTTTCCAGAAATGAAGTACAGTTCTATGTTAAGATTTAGACTTTTTCAACTCTTCAGAAAATACCAGTCTTCTGCAACCCAGATGTGAGAACGCAGGACTTTGGTAAACTATCTACTCATAAAGTATCTTTCTGCATATTCTGCCCAATGTATTTATCCTGGATGTGTTACTTGCTCCGAAAGGAAGAGGAAGTGAAACCACTAGGGATATAATGAATTGATTCTTCTTTGTGAAAGTCTCTTCAGTACTTCTAAATTACAGTGTCAGTCATTCCTCTGAGAGACAGGGCCTGCTGACAATAAATAAATGGCTCACCGTATAAGAACATGATGGTCTTCTCTTTTTTGTTTCTCATAGAAAGCTCAGACCGCCAGGACACTTCTGAAACCCTGGCCTCTGGGTATGTTCTCCCTGGGGACCAGCGATCTTTTGAGATTGTTAGTTTTCTCTTGCTCATTCAATTAAGTTTAAGGAAAATTACTTCTACTTCTCTAGTTTACCCATTTTAAAAGCTGTTTCCAATTTTGTGAAGAGGTTACCGAAAATGTAACATCATCCTCTCAGCTTAAACAATTAAATTATTGAGAACAGATAGCCCCCAAATGACTAAAGACTAATAAATGCTCAATAAACCTCTGGCATATATTTTATTTTACTGAATGGAATAAAAAAGTTCTTTTTTTACTAGAAATAAAAGGAACTGAAGTTAAACACTGGTGTAAGAATCATCACCCTAAAAGTTATCCGGGGAGAACTACTATGATACATTTTTGATAGAACAATGTTCCCATTTTATGATTCCATTGAAATACTGAAGTCACAGAAGTGTGTATAAAATTACTGAAATTCAGTACACTGAAATAATCAAATGGAATGTTACCAGAAACTGCATATATAATGAATAAATATTACATTTTCCCTTAGAAATTAATTCACAGGCTTTATTTCTTAAAAACCGTTAGCTTCCAAGATGCCAGCCAGTATGTTTGATTTTATGACATCACGTTGGAAAATGTACAGGAACACTTTCCACCCTAAAAATTCCCAAATGTACTGGCCACTCGGTGTGTTTTTCCAGTGATAAATGAAAATAAAATAACATATTTTCAAAATAATAAACCACCCCATTTTGAACACAACAGTCAAATTCAGTGGAAGAAAACAACTTCATTTAAGCCCCCAAAGTGTTCAGATTTGCTTAGAGTGGTGAACAGTCTCAACATGTAAATCCTTTAAGCAACTTTTAATAGTAATCTCAAAAACTATGACTTTAAAATATTTTTCAGTACCTTAAAATTAATTGTCAACATCCTTCAATGTGTGAAAGGCATTGTAACTCTATAATCTTAATTTTACAATTCACCGGAGCAGAGGAGACCAGAATTCGTAATATCTCAAAGACTATGAATCTGACAGGTATTTTCTATGATTACAGTAACTTTCTTTTCCACACAAACCTATATACTCCCTAAAACAAAACTCTAAAATCTGGAATGGACGTTCCCATTCCTCAGCATTTCCTTCAACCTATACTATCTTTTTTTCATCTCAGGTGCTATAAAAAATGCTTGCTGAAATGCTGATGGAAAAGCCACCTCTTGGAAACCACTACCAGATTTATAGAACCAGGAGCAAAAGTCAGGATACTAGAGTCAATCCTTACTCCAATCTAGACTGAGCTTTCTTATTGCAATCCAGTATTTTATCTAATATGACTCTTCAAAAAAGTGTTGAGATGTCATGTTAAACTCAAAAGAAAATGAGAGAAGATAAGAGAATTTATTTCAATGTATATATACATCATAATATGTATTGCTGTCTGAAATCTTCAAGGCACTAAGGTTTGAGAGGAAGAGTGAAAAATTTATGGAAGTTTTACCTTGTCCTGAAATCCAGAAGTTCAGATGCTCTCAAGTCCTGCTGAGGTCGGAGCCTGGAGATCAAGTGAAGCTAGGGCTCTTTCTCCTCACCTTAAGTCTGTCTCTGGGCAAGTGTGTGTGTGTGTCTGTGAGTGTGTGTGTCTGTGTGTGTGTGCGCGCGCGCAGAATGTCTCTTTGTGGCGCTGGATGGCAGAAGTCCTGGTCCTGGGAAGAAGGAGGCACTTTCTCACCAAGAGCAGAAGAAAAGCAAAGCGTCACCAGGAAAGTTCTCCTCCCAGATCCCCTAATTACAGCCTAACGTGCACTTCATGCAAACTTCAGGGAGGAAGGGAGGGGCAGCTCTGTGCCCAAATCTTGTGAAACAGCAGCTTCTTAGATGACTTGCCACTCTGCTGAGATCCCGGAGCATCCCGCTCAGGGCCTCAGGGAACGCAGCCCCCACTCACACCACACCTCCTGCACCCTCACCACTTCGGGGTCTGTACAGCGATGCTGGGGCAACGGGTCAGGAGAATGGTCTCTGGGGCAGCTTCGTGAGGCAGAAGCGCCAGGACAGTACCTTTTTGCTTTGTTTTTTAGCCTCCGTTAAAAGAAAAATCCAAAGGTAGGAGATGTCTCCCTTTCCCCAGTAGATCCAGGGTGACTTGGCAGAGAGGCAATTATGACAACAGCAGACAAAGTTTCCTAAACTGGAGGTGCCCTTCTCCCCAAATTGCAGGAAGTGTGTTTTCTTGTTTACTGGACTCAATATCGATATTAGGTTTGAATCTCCGTTAACAAACAACTGCTATTGTATGCCTGCATGACAGAGCTCAAAGAACCTGGATTTATTTATAGAGTGAGGAATGCGAGGGGCAGACGAGATGGGTGGGGTTGGCTTATGGATCCATACCCAGGATTAGAACCAGATGGGCACAGGGCGCGCGCGGGTGCACACACACACAGACACACAGACAGACACACAGACCCCAAAATAACCACTGGGGAAGATGCTGGGACACGCGGGAAAACGCCTCCCGAACAAACAGACGTTTATTTATAACTCCAGGGAGAGTATATAGGTCCATTGATTCCCGCCTTGAGTAACCCAGGGTTTTGGAGAGGAAATGGCTTCATATTTCAATAACAGAGCCACCTTTGATGGAGCCCAGGAGGGGAAAAAAAAAGAAACACGCCGCGGGAAGCAAACGGCTGTGGGAGCAGCCGGGAGGGAGTGGGGCTGGCCCGGGGATGAGGACAAGCAAACAAGCCCGAGGGGCCGGGAGCCAAGGAGCCGGCGAGACGCGCGGGCTGGCTTTTGCCGGAGAGCCGGGGGCGCGGGGCGCTGGGGCACGTCCAGGGGCGCGCGGCCCCGCTGCTGCCCCCACCCGACGGCCCGGCGGGGGGCGCGGAGAGCAGGCAGGGCTGCGGGCGCTTCACGGGGGCGCTGCTGGGGCCGGGGGCCGCGGGCCTGACGGGCGGAGGACCTGGTGCGGCCGGGGGACTTGGGGG